>VWZS01001738.1:1605795-1617587 GCA_013397075.1 Rhabdornis inornatus
ATAGATTAAAAGAACACTAACATTAGGCACTTAGAAAGATTGTAGAACAGTCATTAATACTAATTAAATTCTGTTTACCTGAAGAAATTAAATGTTTTGGTTATATATATGTATTTCTCAAGGGCTTCTTATCTTCTCCTTGCAATATTTCAAAGTGCATTTTGTGCTATCTATGAGATAAAGAACCACTTACCTAGGATTTATTATATTTGAGAAAACAAGACAAGATGGCCTAAATATGAAACTTGCAGCAAAACATTTGGAATAACCATTAGCACCTCCTGATTGCACTACATTTATCCATACTATAATAATTAACAAAATTAGTTAGAAACAGCATTTATTCTTAAAAACCTGTCAAATCAGCCTAGCATTAGGGAAGAACACATAGCTCTGGCTGCAAATCTTTCCCTTTCTGGTTGAAACCTAAAGCATTACTGAGCCTCCCATATTCTCACAGTTGGGAGGATAATTTGCTAAGTGATGTGAAATAAGCTCAGCTAAAACTGCAAGCAAATTCAAAGATGCTTTAAAAATAAATATAGAATTGCTTATGATTCACAGTCGCTAAAATCTGCAATAATTGAAATAATCAAAGTAAAAGACACAGGTACAGAAAAAGCAAGGAAAGAGACAAGAGCTGGCAGATGACTGAGGAATTCAAAACAATTACAATTTGTTCCTTTTTACTCCTAACCCCTGAAAGGCATGGGCTACTTTATGATTGCTTGGTTTCCTTAAGCCTCTGGACATTACGACAGAATGAATTCTTTAATGATGTGACACACAAAAACTGAGGTAAAACCAGAAGTGGCTGAAATTCACAATGAGTGGATGTGATTTACAGCTGAAATCAATCAACAAAGTCGAATGCTTTTTAAAACTAATTTCTCATAAAGCAGTGCAAAATCCAAGAAAAAACAATTTGAATGCATTAGTTCCTAAATTTAAAGGCTAATTTTAACAGAAGCATCACTATATGGTTGTGTTAGTTAGATATTCTAGAAGCAGGTAAACATTTTGCTTTAATGTATATCGACAGTTTGTCAGATCATTTTTACCTTTCGTTTCTTGTGGCAAACTTTCACCAGCAGTACTTCCAGAGTGACAGAATTTTGTTCATTCTCTGAGTTTTGTGATGGCTTATCTAAACAGAAAAGTATTTTAAGTTCTGAAAAAGCAAAGATCTATTCAATGATATAAATCCATCTGTAATTACTTTTTAACCACAGGCGCCTCCCAGGTACAAAGAATTCTAACCACATTAAACTTACTACAAATTTCCACTTGAAAATACATTCTAATTATTCTCATATTAGCTTATTAAAAGGCATAGCTGATCTCCAGAGCTTAAAAGAGCACACTTCTTACCTTTTTATAACAGAGAAAAATGTTATAGGTAGTTTTAAGGACAGTTAGAATACACTAATTATAGACGAGTCAAGCTATTTTTCCCATTTTTTTCTTTGCAGCTTGCAAACCTGAAATTTGGGTTTAAGATTCAGATGCTATAAAATAGGAAAACAAAACAAAATTACACTGTCCTCCCTTAAATATTATGAAAGGCTAAATAAATGCACAATAGTTGTTAAAGGACTCTCAAACAAACTTGAAAAAAAGTTTTAGAAAATAAGACTTTGTTTATGATACTGCACAATAAATTTCCTAGAGCCTGTAATCTTCAAGGCAGCTACTGCCAGTGGTGTGATCAGCAATGGCAATCAAAAATTAGAAATACAATTTTATTTTAGTGGACAAACAGCTCTTGCTCTCAGAGCAATAGAACTCTTCATTCTGTTCGAGGAAGTCCAATATTCTGATATTGAGAGGCAAATCCTTATGTGCTTGAAAGACATCATGGAATGACTTCAAGTCACTAAAATATGATTTCCATGGCTTTTATAATTGTTGACATGGTCTTCCCTTGATTTCTAGACTCAACTTGACAATTTCTTTTTCTTACACTTCTACTTTAAAGTAGAAACCACTGAATCTTCCAACTATTTGAGGCCTGTGAGGTTTTCTAAAGCTACTTCAAACACCAAAGACACACTCCCAGAAAATCACATTCTTCAGGAAAGAATTGCTTTCCTCAAGGTCCATTTCAGTTTGAATGGATGATGGCTTGATTCTGACTAAAACCCTGAAGGCTTATCTTCTTAACATCACAATTACAATACAACATTTCTAAAGTACTACTGAATTACAACTAATGAGACAGGCTGAACAAGTAAATTAAAACCTGCATCCAGAGAGGAAAAACATTCAAGTATTCCCCTCACAGATCTCTGCTAATTTCAAAGGTGTTACACAAATTAACAACGGAATGAATGAATTGGCAAACATACCATTTTTATGGAAGAACCCAGTAAATGTAAGTTGCAAATGAGCAGACAAGCTAAACAGGAAAAAAAAAAAAGGAAATGTTAGAACAAATAAGTGTTTTCTTCTCACAGCAACCACTTCACTGATGTTCAGTACTGAACTGTAATGATTCAGTCCATCCTTTTAACCTGGAAACTGCCTGTATACAGCAGTTGCAGTTGATGCAGAACTGAACAGCAGTTTTCTCTTTACAGACCCATTCTCTGTGCACTCTATGACTTGATACATTAAAAAAAAAATTAAACACTACAGTAGAAAAACATTGCCTGAAGATAGATCTTGCCTTCACAGGCAGTCAAACACATTTGCAGGACAGTCATCAGCAACAGAGCTCAGTTTTGGTGGAAATTCTCTAGAATTTCAGCCTGAACCGTGGTCTTGGTGTAGATTAAAAGAAAACCAAACCAACAAGGATTTTAAACTCGGCAATGAGAATCTTTACAAGGCGGAACTTGCACCTTTAGAAATAAAGACTATCAGTTATACCAAGTCCATATAATTCATAACATATGCAATCAAAATAATTGCATCTGTTTTGTTTCACAGCCTAGACTATTCTGCTGACCACAGACCCATCTTCTTTCAAATCGTAAAATTCAGTGCATATTTCAGTTTAAAACAAATGGAAATATTCATAAGTCTAGATTTAAAAGGGTCTCAAAATCACTTAATATTTCTGAAGTACACATTGAACAAAATACAATCTGTCCCACTACACCACCAGACACAACTTTGTGCACCTTCACTTCTCAGGCAGATACGACCTAACACTCCACACTTATTTTTAAACACAAACATTCCCAAGAGCTCTGAGATGATCAGCAGAAGTGCCCAACAGCTCAAGCATTCAAAGGACTCTATCTACACCAACTTTCATCATTCATCCATGTTATTTCTCCACACTAAAGCACATTTTTGATAGTTTTGAAAGAACAAAAAACACAAATCAATATTCTATATCGTTTCAATAAAGCAACTAACCACAATATATGGAGCAAAATATAATTAAGAAAAATAATATACAGTAAATCCATAAAACCTCTTAGAACACAAAATTTTAAAGTTTGTTTCAGACTACACTATATCTAGCACAGCTGCCTCCAAAGTAGTCTAATGATCTGCAAACAGTGTGGGAAAATAACAGGTTAAAAATAGCAAGTATATAACAACAAACTCTAAGCAATAAAACTTCATGATGTTTTCCCAAATCCACCTCATTTTTTTTACTTTTAATTCCAACACACACAGACTACTTACTGACACAACTGACACTCTTAAAAACAAAGGTAAGGCAAATACCTATTTGAGGTTTCTATACACATTTTAAGAGATGCCATAACAAATACTGAAAGTTTATCCCAATACTGCTTTTCTCCAAGTTAGGTGACCAGCATACATACACACATTTTAAGATTCTGGAAACAACATTTCAAACAGCAACTACCTTGCTTCGAGTAATGACTCCTTATCACTTGCACTTGATTAGTCAAAAGGACTTTTGATTCAGACAGTGTATGTACTCATTTGTACCTACACACATAAATACACAGTAGGACAGTACCTGTGAGATTCTTGTTCTCCCTTCATTTTTTCTACTTTTGATAACATGTCATCTACTTTGAATGTTTTCCTGTGAGGAAAAAGCAAAAAGAATAGTTTTACATAGCCACTATACCCACAACTTACAGCATGAAAATGTATTCAGCCTGAGCCTTGACTTGATTTTCCATCTAAAACTGTCTATATATACCATTTTAGCCTTCTCTTCAGAGAACACCCATATACTTTCTTAGACCTAGTATCATGCCTGTGTTATAAGGGACACAACTGCTTCTCAAGCAGTATCAAAAATAATACAAGGAATTAAACCCAGACCATACAACAGTAATCCTACTGCTTGTAATAAGTTTTATTTAATAGCAACATATTGAAACTCTTGCAATGAACATGTTTAACCACATTTCAGCTTTGTCAAAGAAAACCTTCATGTTTTACTGACACTTATACATACTAGGAATTGACATGCCAGCCCCTCAGTCACTACTATTTTAATCTTGATCATAATAATGAAAAACACTTAAAACCTTATAGGACCAAAATGTTAAAAGCCTAACTAAAACGCCAAACCCTGATTTCTCCACACATTTCTATTAAATGGACACAATGCAAAGAGCAATGAATTTGGAAGCTACCACATTCACAGAAAACAGAGGACAATGACAAGCAATGACAATGTCATAGAGAATAATCACTTCAAATCTTTCCTCTCTGTAATTCTGACACCAGTCTGTTCATGCTCATATGTTCAGCCTGTTCTACCATATATACAATTTCATGTTCATTGCTAAATAAAGCTTACTCACGGGCAGAAGTTGTTCAACATGTTACAGAAGAGTCCTTTCATTTTTCATTAAGGGCAAATTAATGCTTGGATCTAGATGGCCACAAAACTGCACCTGACTACAGTGACAACACAGGAGTGTGAGGGCACCTTTCCTTTACGTTTATACCCTTGAAAAATGGAGTAAGAAAAACATAAACAGTTGCCAAACACCAGATTTCTTGCAGAGGGAACAATGTCATGCTCTGGGAAGTGGGAAGCATTTGTCTACAGAAATACCCTGACTGAAGAAACACTGATGTCACTCTGTCCACAGTCGGCACGTAACGCTCGTGAATGATTGAGTTACACAGCACATGGTGACTAACAGCAACACTGGGCAACAAAAATACAGGGCTGAACTCAGATAACAAGGAGAAAAACAATTATGATTTGTGTAGTAAACAATCACTGATTCAAAACTCTACTCAGCCCAAGAGTCACACATATGACAGACTGAAGAACTGACTCACCTACACTAAAACGTGGGATTGTTAAAATGCATGTTGCAGTGCTCAACTTTAAAGCAAGAGGTGTTAAGAACAGAGCAATTCAATAAAAGTTTCAGATTCTAAGGTAAGAATGTCTCTGTGTGCACTTTGCTCCAGCTCATCAAAATCAGCCACTGCTCTGCAGAACAAATTTAGATGGTTTCTCCAGACTGAGGAATTGCTTAAAACAGATTTAGAGCAAAGTTATGTCATGAGCAGAATACGAGCCAAAAACCAGCTAAGAGATAAATATGATCCCAGAACGGGGGAAAGTTAACAATCTTTCATAAAATATACTAACATCTGACACAGCTTGTATTTAGTATGTGAGCATTATTGATCCAAAAAGAACAGCGGCACAACCTTTGCTAAATCCAGACCCACATTAGTCAAAACAAAAGAGCCCAAAAAAAACCCCAACTTTATGAGAAACTAAAAACAGCAACCAATAAAAATTTTTTGCCTTTGAAGATAACTCGTAAGAGCAGAAATTCCTTTAAAATGAATTACTATTTATGTTACCACGTTCCCATGCAAAACAGACAAAATTAAGTTTTTGTAATAACCATCCCTCACACTCAGGATTTTCAAGACAGCATTTACTTGTATAACAAGTACGTGCATCTTGTGCATTCCTTTCTCCACCCACTCTTATTCCAGACAAGAAAAGTAATAATTAGCAAAGTATTAGAAGTCACATCATAGCATGCCATTATTTTGCCAGTAAATAATTATTCCTTTATCCAAATACTGTATGTGAAGCAATTTTAATAACAATTAGTAACTTCTTTCCAACACCATAATTGGGTCTAATAATACACTAACACCTGGAGACAGACCCAGAGACACAAAGTCCAGTTCAGCTCTCCATCAAGTATCAGCTGACCAAAGCCCATCACCTCTCCAATAAGCAGCAACTTCAATACCTTTTTAGCCCAGGTTGACATATGCCCATTAACTATGTCCTATGACCATTTTCCTCTGCTCTGAGCATTCTAGGTTTTGTAAACACTTTCTCAGTATTAAACATGTGGAGCAATAGCAATAGATAAAACTGTGTTTTTACCAGGAAATTATTTCCCCACCTCCAAGTGATAAATTTTTCTCAGACTATCATAGAGCTGGAGGCAAAAGATGTGGAGCCATAGTTACTATTCTTTAAGTAAGGTCAATTAAGTTTGGAGATTAGTTCTTTACATTTTACTTATGATACTGTTTACTGAAATGGCAATCAAAACAATCATCATCAACTTAACAATGGCAACATTTAGGAGTTTTAGGGGAATAAATTAATGTACATGTATAGTCCACATAAGCAGGCTAACAGTGATGCAGTTCCAGAAAAGACTTCTTTGCAAAGAGAACTCTATTAACACTTTCACTGAAACCAGCGTAAACCAGCTGTACTGAAACCAGAACATAGATTTTTCTTAATATAAACCTCAGATGATCTTCTCTAGTCCAGATATTTTCTTTCTTTTAAAGTTCCTTTTTCACCAAAACAACGAGATCATAGACCTGAACTACTTGTGTTGAACGAAGAACAGTGATTCAGGTCTTGTGCATATCTGTAAGCATTTACCAGCACAGACCAGCAAACAAGGATCCTGCTAATCCCCTCAGGAAGTGCAGTTCAGACTCCTGCCAAACTCTTAAGTCCAAACTACCTTTAAATTACATCTTCTGTGGTTTTGAGTAGGCTGAAAGAGAAGTGCCACAGTACTGACTGAGCATGGAAAGGGCAGAAGGAGCCCAGGGGGAACACACTTCACAATTACTTTCTGGCTTTTTCCCCTTCAAATATGCTTGCCCGCTTCTGTTGCATTATTGTGTTTTTATAAAGAAATCATACTGAAATGTTTTATTTAATCTTCCTAGACCTAATTACAAGCATGATTTCAGTAAGTCAGCCCCGTCAGAACTACTGAAAGGAACAGCTGTAATCTGTCTGTTATTAGAACACCTCCCAACTAAACTCACAGTTCTAAAACAAAGTATTAAGAGAACTGGTAAAAATCAGTATGTTTCAAACAGAAACCAAGCATTACTTGTGCACCTGAATCAACTGGAATTTGGAGCAATGGATAACAAACAGGCAAAGAATTATCTCTTGCTTCCCAGCAAGTACAGCAAATATCCAACAGAACATTTTCAGGTAACACATACATTTCAATCAATAATGAATTGAACCAAGTTATAAGCAAGAACTTCCTGTAGTACAATCCCAGTTAGAAAAACCAAACAAAACTAAACCACAAACACCAAATAGCCTGAAAGAATTTCTCAACGTTTTGTTCTGACTCACTTTAATATAAGTTAAAAAGTTCCTTTTGATAACTTTCATAAGAAAAAGTAAGCTGCAACTTCAGGTTAAAAAAAAAAAAATCTGATCATTACCTGTCCTAGGTACCTGAAGTTGTATGTTATGGATTCAGTTTTAAGAAAAAGTTCTATTGTGCCATTAAAACTCATAGCAGGAACATTAAACAATATCCAAGAGATCCAATAATGCCATAAACAGCTCCTTTAATTTAAATAAAAATACACAAATTCTATTGATTAACAGATCATGCAAATATTACCTCCCTTAGATATAAATATGAAATTTAAATTAGAATTGTCTCTATGATCACATTTTGTTGCATATTTATTGTACTTAAGTCCCACAGCAACTGTTTCTAAGCAATAAGAACTTCTGTGCTAAATTGTTTCAAATTAAATGTTCAGGTTACAAAAGAAGTCTAAAATGTAACAAAGGATTTTCAGTGAAGGGGAAGTATCTGGTAGGGCCTTGTGATTCTGCTAATAAATAATGTACACTGCACTTGTCCCTCTGCAGTGTTCCTGTGTTTTCAGGCTCACTGACAGGCAGCTGTAGCACCTCACATGACAGGAATGACTATTTTGCAGTATCAAAACGGAAGACCATCTCTCAGGCCTATCCAGTTCAAAGCAACCTCTTTAATGTATTTGCTGGAGTTCTTCTAAAATACTATAAACAGACCTGCTTTATTTTCCAGTTTTTAAAATAACTACAGAAATAATTACTGGATTCTTTCAAGACTAATTAACAAAGCCAGTAGTTTTGTATTTGGGTTTTGGTTTTTTTCAAAAAGAAGTGGTTAAGGTTACAGTTTAAAATAGAATGTTGCATAGGATTATGATTAAGAACCATTGATTACAAGAGCTGAGATGTAATACAGTTTTGTTTGTTTTTTTTTTAATAAGTTCTCCTCCAAAACAGAAAACAAACACGGGAGAATTAGTTAGGATTCAGCAGACAGTTCTCCACATTTGAATACTCCCAGTATCCACAGAAGTCACATGGATAAAGCTACACATACACTTAACACTGCAAAAAATCCCTTAGGTCTCAGAAATCAACTGTACACTGAAGTATGCATTTTGAAGTTCTTCAAAAAGGAGGTCACCCTCCACTGCTTTTTGGACTTCTGCTACTTGGTGAACGTTTTAGGATTACTTGATAAAAATAATTTTACCTTTTGATATTTGTTCGGGAGTTTCTGTGGGACATGTAAGTGAGAGTTCTGTGCAAAAATATTGGCTGCAGGGGGGAAAAAAATAGAAAATGGTTATGCTTTAATTAAAATTTTCTACAAGTACAAAGCAAAGGAGTGATAAAACCAATTACTCACTGCTATTAGATTCCGGGTACGTAGAAATCTGTATATCTGTGTTGGTTCTAAGAAAAAGGAACACGTGTTATCCAATGTAACTTACACCTCCAGAAAGACAGTCCTATAATAATAAATAGTATCTAACTTCCCATGGCAATTACTTTGAAACAATTATTCACGAAAGCCATTACGTGAAGCATCACAATGTCCAAAAAACTCCAAGTTACCACATTCAAGGTTACTTCAACTCTACAACACAAAGCAACTTCTTGTTTAAAGTGTCACAAATCAGGGGTCACAACTCAACTCTGACTGCCCTTGCTTTCTACAAAATGTGTTTCTTACAGGCTTTATATCATTGAAGGGCAGAAAAAGTACCTCAACATATCACAACTAATAGTCATATAGGCAAGTTTTCTTCCTGAAGTTAACGAACACATCTGCTACAATACCAAAATAGCACAATAAATTTACACAGTCAGACAATTTGGATTCTGATTGCTTTACACTTCTGAAAAGTACCAAGGTCACTTGCAGCAGGTACTGAAACAAGAACAGGGACTGTCAGTTGACTACGATCCTTTATGGATCATTCTAAGGTGGGAAACTAATGTTGTTTTTTGTAAAGCAACTACTGTTTCGAAGTGCAAAAGGAGAGAAGATAATTCAGCTGTTCACAAAATGGACACTAAAGCACAGCATCATCTCAAACACTTCTGAGGACCAATGTTCAAAGGATCAAGACTTGCCTACAGACAAGAGGAGGACCTTCAGTTTAGTTTTAACTAATTAAGTTAAATGAGGACAAGAAGGGTTTTGTCTGGATCAGGTTATTTCTAACAAGAATTCCAAACCAAACTGAAATATACCCTATTTGAACTGGAATAAAAGCTAACTTCACCGAGTAACATCAGCAAAAAACTTACAAATTACTTAATAATACACATCAAGTGAAGAGAAAAAAAAAGAGAATAGATGATGTACTGATGCCCATGCTAAGGCTGGTAACACTGCCTCCATTCCCCACATAAAGAGAACAAAGTTTATTTTTAAAGAAATATAACATCTTCTTTTCATATGACTGCAAAACATTTATTTCAAATAGATGGAAACCTTAGTGTGGAATTCTGTAATTAGAAATAGAAAAGGATAGCTTTTTATATCCTTTACCCCTTTTAAAAGATATGATTCAGCCATATTTCTACAGTTACGAATGTAAGACCCCGTGTACACATAATTAAAGATGCATTACTGTTAGAGAAGGAAATCTTAAAATGATCACAGTATTTCCTTTTAGAGGCCTGATGAAAGCCAGTGAAAATCTGCTTCATGCAAATTATCACAATAAAATATGTATTTTTCAAATCAAGATAAAAGAAAGAAATTAATATATGCACACTTTGCCGCAAAGTGAAAATACAGAGTAGTCACAACTTTGAAAAAGACATCCCAGGTTTTTCAGTCTCAAAAACCCCGTGACATATTTATAATTTCTTAATGTATGGAAACATTAAGTTACATTCACAGGGATGTAATTTAATTTAAAGGCAACGCATTGCTGCTTCAACATTAGTTTTCCCAAGTGGAAAAACTCTGAAACACACTCTTCAACCTGCAGAGAGACATGTGTCTCACAAGTCTGTATTACTCAGCAAAAGCTTAAAATAAATCTTTTATCTTTTCCTAGCATATGACCTTGAAAAGGGACAGAAACAGTCAGGAAGAATGTGATTCAATACTACACATGTTAGGATTTTTTTAATCCAGTATTTACTTACTGCAGTTTTCCCATGATATTCACACTAAAGGGTTGACATATTATGTATATATGCACGTATATCTACACTGCAGCTTCCTCCTGATCCCCACCTGCTCAGCTCTATGCTTCCCTTGTCTGACACACTGAGCCATAGGCAGAAGAATTTTTTCCACCCTGGGCACTGACACTGAGAAAAGCTCTTAAAACTCAAGTCTGCCACTTGACCCATTTGCAGCACAGTATTTACTGAACACAGTGTGTTGTTGAAAGGACTGAGACTCAAACGGCCACATATTATTCGAGACTACACCAAAAACTCCAACACTGTCACCATCTACAGCAAGTATGAGCATTGACAGCACCAATTCCAAAACAGGATCACGTCTTCAAGAAGGGCATTAAAAATTCTCTTCAAATCCTGGCAACTGCACAGAAATTTTTTAGTGGAACTTAAGTTTACTGCTCCACTGTGCTTTTAAACCAGATATCCACAAACAGCTTTCCAGCGAATTCAGGAGGATTCTCCGCCTATGTGGAACTGCAACGGGGGGAAGCCTGGGTCGCAAAGGTCAATTTCCAATCCGAAACCTCGACTAAGTGAAAATTATTGCCAAACAAAGAAAAACCAAGTACAGCGAACTCTTAATCGCGTCCAGCCCCTGAAAGGGGCTCGAACGGCGGATGCCAAAGAGGAAAGGGCCCCCTCGCCCCTCACTGCCCAGAACCTCCAGGGGCTGCTGGAGGAGGGAAGGGAACCAGCCGCCCCAAAAGCCTGATGGGAAGCGCTACAGAGAACCAAGTTCATCGCTGGGCGCGGGCACACACACACACACCCTCGCCCTCCGCCCCGCGGGCCCCGGGCGCCTCTCGCCGCCCTCCAGCACACCGGCCCCGCTCCCCGCGCTTCCGCCCGGGCCCCGCCGGCCCTCGCCTCCCCCGGCCCCGCTTCCCGCTCCCTCCCTCCATCCCCCGGCCGTGTTTACCCCCGGAAGCCCCTGTTCCCCACAGCCCTCCCCTCCTCCTCCCGCCCTTTCCGCGGCGGCCCGGGCCGGTCCCGCCGGCTCGGCCCCCACTTCCTCCAGCGACCCGGTGCTCACTCTCAAAGGCCTGAAGAAAGAGGTCGTGGTCGGCCTGGAGCT
>VWZS01001738.1:1617968-1807250 GCA_013397075.1 Rhabdornis inornatus
TGCCCGCCGTGCCCCCCCGGGGCTCTCCGTGCTACCTCGCGCTGCTCCCGCGGCCGCACAGGTGGCTGATGCCCCTCTTGCCTGCGGGGCCGCTCCGCTCTCCGCAGAACTCAAGAGCTAAGTTTGTCAAAATAGAAGCTCAGGTATAAACCGGTATCGGTTTTGTGGTGGAAGTGGTTGTACTGAGTCGGCTATGAGGTCCTGCTGCTATCGCATAGCTTTAACTTTAGCTAACCGTGAGGTTTCCTCAGAGGATGGCGCAAGAAGTTGCCCATAGGTGCAGGGAGACTTGAATTCTGAGGTAAAGTGTCTCTGAGCTCATCAGATCTTCCTCTGGCTGGGGAAGCGCAGGCTGTGCCGCTGCGGCCGGAGCCGTGACAGCTGCGGCGGGGCCGAGCTCGGGCCAGGGCCGCTGCCAGGGCAGCCCCTCGTGTGTGAGAAAACACCGGGTCCAAACCGGCCGTGGGGAAATTCTACAGCGGCTCCATTTAATCACCTCCTTATCAGCGCTGCGGCAGCTCGTACACAAAAGGCTTCGGCAGTTCCATTCTGTTTGCTTTCCTTGGCAAAACTTCTCCGGGGCAACTGTACAAGATAGAGTAAGAATGGTCCATGCGCGAAATAGAGCCTTGAATTCTGATACCACGTACAGCCGTGGTGCTTGCGCCCCATCTCTTGTTATCTTCTAATTTGTAGCATTTAGAAAAATGAATGTAATGATAAATATTAAGAGGAAAACCATGTATCAGAATCAGTCGTGCTGTAAATGTGCCGTACATTATCAATAAAGGGAGATTCTAAAGTGGTGTCTCATTTGTCCCTTATTAACCTTATTATGTTTAAAGAAAATATACGTATATACACCCCAAACATACAAATAAGTCTAAGCAAATAACTTTTATTTATTTGATACAATTAGAAGCAAGAAAAAGAAATAATTTCTTTTTAGGAAGATGGAAATCGTAACAGTTTCTTCAGAAGAAATGAACTATGGTGTAAAACTCTTGTGTCCTTCACCTGCCTGGTAATATAGACCCCTATAGATTTTACAGATGCATTTATTAAAACCCAATAAATTAAAACATTTTTCTTCTGTACATCTATATCAAATAACAGAAAGTTGGACATATTTAGCAAATGATATTGAAAATGTGTTTTCTAATAAAGTAGTCTAAAAAAGATGCAGTGAAATAGTGTGTGCCTGCCTGAAATTGACATAAACACATTAAATTAAAACAGTAGGAGATTAGGATACTGTATCTTTTTGCCACAAAGATAAAAAGTACCCTAACAGAATGGAGGATGAAAAAAAGGCAGTTTAATAAGTTTAAGATGATAAATGGAAGAAACAATCAATTGCAAGCCAGGGCTGCTGTTGGAACAAAACCCTGAAATGAAAGCAGAAGTAGGTGGCAGAGGTGCTTTCATGCTATGTCAGATTTTCGGTCTTGAGATGGTCAATCCATTCTTGTTTTCGCATCCTGTTAGTAGGATTTGCATTTGATATCCAAAAGATCAAATTTGTTTCCTGCAGATTGAAAGCATATGCTACTTGTAAATCTCTTTTTCCTATGGCTTTTTGCGGTCTGTGCATGCCCAGCATTCCTGTCATCTTTAATGGATGAACTGCAGCGATTTTTGCCCCTTCAGATATATATGTAAAAGAACATGCATATTTTATAGCATTTTATGGATTTTTGTTTCATTTCATAGTTACATGATTTTGTTGGTTGCCTGCAGTACCCCTATGGCCACGCTACTTAACTTTTCAGCTTCCAGTCATCCAAATTACTGTGTCTCAGCACAAGAATATTCACAAAATATTCTTTTTTAAGAGAAATAAATACTTGTGTATTTAGAACTCAGTGTAAATGAAGGTTCTGTCAGTATATTTATACTGCTTTCCTCACATCTTTAAACATAGATGTGTCTATATAGATTGTTAATCGCTAACTAAATACTACTACATACCAATTTATATTCTGGGAAATTAATATTACATGTAACTTTGGAACAAAAGAGTGCTTATGAGCTAAATATATAAACTTTTGGTCAGTCTTCGTTAAGGATTGGTTCCAGATTTGGGCCATCATGATAGCCAGGGTCAGTATTTACTAGGGATTGTTATTCCCCACTAGTAGGGCACTGGAGTGGCGTGTTCAGGGTGTTGTTGAGAATAAGAAATCCTCAGTGACTGTTCTGGGTACCTCTGTTTCTTCATTTTGGCCTCGAGCTAATGAGCAGAGTCCGTGGGATTCAAGGGCATCCAGTATGGAAAAGACTTTACACACTCCACTTCTGTGGTTAAATCCAAACCTTGCTTCTTGTTGTTTTCATTCACACTATATTCCCAAACCCAGATTTTCCATGAGAGAAGAGAGGACGCACAAATGCTCCAGAACTGAGACAATAAAAACACCTCGTGTAGATGGGAAGGTCCCATCTGTGTCACTGTAGTCCAAAACCAGACCCATTTCAGTGGCACTCCTTTCTTTCATTTACACAAATAAACTTCACTAGGTGCTGAGGTAACATCACCTGCAATAGTTATTAATTCATTATTCAGTTCATATTCTTTATTTGCAGTCTGATTTGATGTAGATCAACAGTAATTTGCCATGGAACTTGTTGGATAAGCTACTCTTCCCTACCTACTTGGAAAACAAAAGTCAACACCCACTAAGTGTTTTCCCAGACTCTTGTAAACAGAGGCTACATAATATTGCACCTGGAGAAAGGGAACAATTCCAGCCTTCCGGGTAACAGCATGACAGCAGTTCCAACTCTCTGAGTTACAGCACAGGAGCAGTCCCAGCTCTCTGAGTAACAGCACGGAAGCGGGTGGAGTACTGGGTGTATTTGGGATGGCACAATCACACTGCTGTTGGGGTGGAAGCTCTCAGTTTCAGTCTGTTCTTTCTGCATATTAGTGTACAGTGCTGCCCTGCTTATTAAAGCAGGGAACTCAGCAAAGAGAAAATAAACTTTGCTGTGAGGGAAGCACTGTGGAGCATGGCAAAAAGGAAGAGTCGGGATCCCACGCAGCAAGCCAAGTGTAGCCATGAATGCCGTGTGTGTGTGAGAGATTGACAGAGCAGCCACTTGTGATTCTCGTTCACGTGTTTGGCTGGGGACAGCTTTTGTACAGAGCTGCTCAAATGTATTCCAGGAGCGCAGCACTCAAGGAACTTGGCCCTCAGGGAATCTTAATGCACCCACAATGCACAGCTTTCAGCCAGCAGGTTGCTCGTGTGTCTTGAGTTATTGCAGGGAGTGAAAAGTGAATGCACAGGATGTTTTGCACCAGGGAGTCACCTGCCTTCTGCTTTCACATGTGAACAACCAGTGATAGTTAGTTGTCAGTACTGCTTCAGACTTGTTTCTTGGAGTTCTCTTAGTGATTTTTCATGACTCTTCTACAGTGATTTTTCCCCCTGATTTTCAGTTAATGATTTATTTCTGCTTGGTGGATTTTTCAGATTGAGATTTTGTCATCAGAATTGAGATAGTGGACTAAGACTACTTGTTTCAAAAGCATTGTGAAAAGCCTGGGCCCAATAGATTGATTTGCTGTAGAAAGGTAGGACATCTCTTAAAATGATTAAAATGTAAGACCAGAAATATACTAACCACACAGAAAAAATCCATGCCAAATCTTGAAATTTAAATACTTAATTCATGGAAATGGACTAGGAATCATTCCAGTTCATGCTGTAATTTCAGAGATGCAGTATGCGTAGTACACAAAACTATCAAAAATGATTCTAAGTGAACTTTCAGGATCTGTGTTCTCTTAAGTGAGTCCCGGAAACTGTGAAAGATACAGCAACTGAAACACTTCAGATGCAAACTTAATGATTAAACTCAGAAATGCAGACATCAAAGAGAAACTGCTGGGAAGATCTGAGAATTAAGTCAGTTACAGATGTAAATAGCAGCTTCTGAACAAAAGGTCTGTTGACAGTGCAAGAATGAAATCTTCAATCACTCAAAAAGAAAAATATTGGAGGATCAAAGAACATGTCACTAGACAGTAAAATAAAACCTCAACTGAATTAGTTAACTAATTAATTTCAGCTTTAAGTAAGGGATAAGTTTTAACAGGGACAATTCTTTATTTTGTGGCTAAACCAAGTTCAGATTAATAAAGTGAGAATTTGGAATTTTATCACCCTCAGTTACTTAAATGATAAGATCAGGTCAGAAACTGTGTTCCCAGTGTTTATCAGTTAGCACAGATACACAAAACTCACACATGGGAAAACTTATCTAAATGTTTCATAGGAGAGTTATTTGTGGTTTCATATGCCAAAAGTTGCTTCACAAGGCTTTTACAAGGCTTTATCTTGTTTTTGGAATGCTGCTTGCGAGGATATGACTGTGCACACTATAATCTGAATTATCCATACTCCAGAAGTAGTTTTACTGGTTGTTGTCATGACTGTGCTCACAGTACTTTTACCATGCTAAAACCATCTCTATAGAAGGATGTGAGAAACACAGTAGGAGGCAAATTGTTGCCAATCCTAATTCCAGTTTTTGGAAGGAGAAATAAATCTGTATGTGATGTAGATTATGCTTTTTGTTGTAGCAGTACAATTGATGCTGGCACCAACATGCTTGCATTTAAAAGATACAAGGCTTTTCTCTGAGGAAGTTCTATCTTTCCTGAAATTGCTACTTATGGCACAGGTCACCCAAGGCCACACCACAATTTCAGCTACTCTTTGAAACTTAGACAGGTTAGTGAGGTAAATTAAGCTTAGCACGACTCTGCTCTCCAGACCTCTGGCAACAGACAAGAAAGAAATCAAATTAAAGATAATTAAGCAATATATTTTGTGGTGTTGACATTTTGGGAGTATGTAGGGGAGATGACTGATATAGTTTCAAATTGTTGAAATGTGACTGGCATTCCACTAGGTTATGAATTGGCAACTAGGACATGATGACTGACTAGCTGTAACTACCCTGCTGCATATAGACAGACTGTCAGCTACTCACCAACCAGCCAAATGACAAAATCAAATTAAAAGGCACACTCAGAGCCACTACTGTGCAAGGCCCTGGAGACCCTGAACAAGCAGATGGATCTTATACTGAGTGCCAGATGTGAATTGGCAAGGAAACAATTCCAGAGGCATCATTCCCCTTCACTGGAAATTCCCTGTGTATAGAAGTTCAGATCTTGGGGCAAAACAGAGTGCTTCAAAATGAATAGGAGGAACAATATGATTCATAAAAATTCAAATTCAGAGCCAATGCAGAGAAGAAAGTAAAGGTTTTGCCTTTTAAAAGAGATAATATGTAAAGTATCAGATAATAGTTCTGTTAAGGCATTACATGAAAATATTTATATTTGTTGGTTTTGGGTTTTTTTACCACTTAGAGCAGAAAAAAGAGAAGAGTGAGTGAATGAAATTCCAGGAGGGATTCAGATCTAAAGTTGCAGGGTCAGTGCCAGCAAGCTGCAAGACTAAAGCAATGCATTGACAAAAGTTAGCATTTTTCTATCAGAATGGAAAAAAATAACAGCTGTCTAGGACATGTACCAGGATTAACGCTGGTATGGAACAGTCCAACTGACCAACTGCAAAGTCTTAAATCTAAATTTTTGGATGCTCAGAGTGGAATTGCAGTGATGAAACCACTATTTATTCAGATTGATTGCTGGTTTTGGCAGGGGTGAAACCAAACCATCATGTAAATTATTTTGATTACAAAACGAAGGAAGTTAATGTAGTCCAAAGTTTGGGCTAGTCTATTTTTGAGAGTAAATTCCAAACTGTTTTATTAACAGATGTGCTCATATATTTTTAAATCGAAGTCCCACATGCTCAGTAAATGCTTTGAGGGCTTTGTTAAAAATATATCCTGAAGGGATGAACCACTGGCTCAGCTGAAGTCTGTGGAAGCTTCCCAATTCTTTTCATGAGGTCATAACATCACTCTCATTGTTTAAAAGGCATTTTCATAAAGTACATGTTAATTGTAAAATACTGTAAATCTGGGGGCATCTTCTAAAAAGCTATAATTGTTTCTGCACTCAGGAAGTAAAATAGCAGAAATAAAAAAGATAGATATAAATCAATTTGTAATTTAAATATTTGGCATGCACATTAACCATTAAATGTTTTAATATGAACAAAACTTAAAGGAAAACCACTGTGATTATTCCTGATTTACAAGGTATCCATTGCTTGCAGACATAATCTATAGATATTAAGCTGTGACAGCTTGCCAGAACATCTCTGCAAGGACCTACTGGTGGAGTTTTTCCAAAGAGACTTCATAAAAGCAGCAAACTGCAGGACCCTACAGTTGCCAGCTGCATCAGTTGTTTCTCCAGTTTCCCCAATAAGATTTGTTGAAACTCTCTGTATCACAACGTCTTTATCGGTAATGGATCCCTCCTTAATTTGCACTGATGCATTTGGAATGTCAGCTTCCAAAACAAGGCACATGGGAGGCATTTAAAGTAGATTTTATGAAAGGGAAATGAACAAAGAGCATGTCAGGTTCCATTTTGATTTGCATGACAAATCCAGCATGCAGTGTTCTGGTGGGTCGGGCTGGGCTTGCCTGCCACTCACAGCATTTGTCACTTTGGTATGAGCACTTTTGACAGTCCGTTATGTTAATTGTTCTAAGGATTGTTTTGCTGGGGGAAGAAAAGGAAAGGCATTTTTATTTTTGTACTTGTTCCATCTACAGGAAAGGAGGGATATCTGAGGGAACAAAAAGATGTTTTCAATTGGGTTTTGATCTATTTTGAAAATAAATAATCCCATGAGGTCATCAATGAAGTTCAGTATTTTAAATCTTATTGTTACTCACTCTGTGGTTTTGAGTGGGAAGTACTAGGCCCCTAAACTAGAAACTTGGGGAGTCTATTGTTTTGGTGCACACCATTCTTTGATCCTTTGAGTCCCACAGTGATGGGTCCTGCAGAGTGGTTTGTGCTGTGCCTATGTGCTTCTATGGGATGATATTGTGGTGCTTTGACAAGTGCTAGCAGGAAATTTAATGCCCTCTGAAGCCTTGTTGGACACCCATTGTTACCAGTGTGTGGGGAACTCTCAGACCTGTTGGTAGATCTGTGCACAGGACTGAATTCTCCTGGAGGCACATTCAAGGTGGAGATTGGTGTGGCCCCTGAGGGCACATACACTCCTCTATCATCTACATTAAAACAGCCATGGATGGTTTGGTGAGTTTCAAAGTTCCTGACTGACTTCAGGTGGCAGAACACTGTAGGTTGATCACAGAACAGTATTTTCAGACTGACAGAACAATCAGTTTCAGAAGACTCTGTTGTTTATGTTGGTGTCTCTCTTTTGCAGTTACTGCTGATTTTAAGCCAAAGAAGAGCTGAATGGTTGAAGAGAGAGGAGAGCAAGAAGATAGAAACAGAATTTTCCGGAGGTTTTTGGGTAATGGCTGACATTTACCTTTTCAGTTCATAACTCCTACACTGCATGTAGTGTTCTCATTTGCATGTTGGGATCTACATGCACCATGACAGATTAGTTCTAGGTACAGAATGCTTTCTAGTATAAAATCATGCACTTAGATGCAAAAATACTTAAATGTAGTGAAACAATCCAGTAGTAATTCCAATCACATTCTTGCTCAGCAATTCAGTCTGCTAATGTTACTTTTGATGCCCAGTGCCATCCTCCTTAAGACCTATTTTAGTAAAATATGTGGACTTGCACAAGAATCAGCTTGAGCTGGCGCATCTCAAAATATCAAACCCAATATAATTAACAAGTTACTGGTGATTATGAATAACACTCTTCCATCACCTCTGAGAAAGACTGCTGTGCTGCTTTACTGAAAGCTGAACTCAGTGGGAGGTGAACTCACTGAACTTTAGATCACAAGAGACTGAAGGCTTTGGCTCACCAGTGGGGACTTCTGTGCTGGGACAGCCCTGCCGATCCCCCTCCAACCTGTGGCCATTCAGTGTGGTACAAGGGAGTCTCCAGAGAGGACAGTGTCCATCAGGAATTGCCCTTGTCCTTGAGGGGTGGGTAAGGGGTCCCTTGGCACAAGGCAGCTGCAATCCAGAGCTGCCTAGGTCACCAACTTCTGAATGCTGCACCTGTCTGTAGTTCTTGGTCTTGTGACTGGATGGTGCCTCTCAATTTCCTGGTAGCTTTCTTGTTTGGTTACTTCTTGGAAAATCATGTCACTATTTCCTGTCAGAGTGAAAAGTTGCTAAACCTCTCCCACTAAGAATTAGTTTAGTTTTTTTTTAATAGGTCCCAACATTGAATAAAGCCACCAAAAATCCAAGTCACAGTAGGTTAAAAAATTTACTGCTGTTCTTGATAGTTCTTATAAAGTGTTTTTTCTTACCTGTGTTTTTGACAAAAGTCAATTGCTCAGGTACTCACTCTGTACTTGGCAAGACCTATTAAAACTTTTGACTGGTAAAGGAAAAATCACTCACTTTTTTTTGGCTATTATGTGCAAATTCTGTGCTAGAAGCCCTCTTGCCCTTAGCTTGCTGCCTCTTCTTCTTGTACTTGTTTTTTCAGAGACAAACACCTGCCTTTTCCCCCAGCAGGGAGCGATGGCTGTGACAGGGTAGGTTTGGAGTTAGAGTTGGTCCTGTGGCTGACCAGCTCAGTGACGGCAGTGACAACTCAAAGCATAAGCAGCAGATACTGCTGTGGATAATACGCATTTAAGCAATTTTCTCAATAAATTATCTCTCATCTCTATTTTTATTTTCTGGAACATCTCTAATTTCAGAAAAAAAATTTACTGTTGCCTGGTTTTATTGTTAATTTCCTCAGAATCATAGACCCATGGAATGTTTTGGGTTGGAAGGGGCCTTAAAGATCATCTAATTCTAACCCTCTGACATGGGCAGGATTCCTTCCACTGGACCAGGTTACTGCAATCCCTGTCTAACCTGACCTTGAACACTTCAGGAATGGGGAATTCACATGTTCTCTGGGCAACCTGCGCCAGTATCTCACCACCCTCATAGTAGACGATTTTTTCTTTAAAATTTGGAAGGCAGAAAGAACGAAGGTGCCATGTGAGAGACAAAGAGACATTTGTCCTGGAGGAATTCCGCCAAGAAGCAAAGCGCTGGAGCAGTTCCAGGCTGATGTCCCGTCAATGAGCCTGGTCAATGCCATCGTGTTTAGCTGCAGGGCTGGTGCCAAGAGGATGGTGCCACACTCTTTTTGGTGATGTCCAGCGACAGGACGAGGAGCAATGGCCATAAACTAAGACACAAGAAGTTCCAGCTCAATATGAGGAAGAATTTCTTTCTCTGGAGTGTGGCAGAGCACTGGAACAGCTGCCCAGGTAGATGGTGGAGTCTCCCTCTCTGGAGACATTCCAAACCCACCTGCCTGTCCCCTGCTGCGGGTGACCCTGGCTGGGCAGAGGGAGGTTGGATTGGGCGATCTCCAGACGTCCTCTCCAATGCGACCGAGCCTGTGGAGGCTGTGCGGCTGCGGCCCCGCCAGCCGGGCAGGGGGCGGCAGAGCGGCGCAGCGGCCGCGGAAGCGGCGCGGGCAGCGGGCGGAAGCGGGGCCGGGCCGGGCCGAGCTGTGCCGGGCCGGACACACCGGAGCCATGGCAGAGCGCGTCGAGCAGCGGCTGGAGGATCGCATCCCGGAGCTCGAGCAGCTGGAGCGGGTCGGGCTCTTCACACGCAAAGAGATCCGGTGAGCGGGGCCGGGGCCGGGGCCGGGGCCGGGGCTGGGGCCGGGGCCGGGCGGGCGGGTGAGCGCACGTGGTGCGGCCGGGAGCGCTCCGGGCGCTCATCTCCCGTTCCTGCAGGGCTGTCCTGAGGAAAGCCTCGGCTCTGGAGTACAAAATCCAGCGGAGAGCGCTGCGGAAGGAGGATTTCATTAATTACATCCAGGTAGGCTTCACCGAGCAGCAGAGCGGGGCAGGTCTCGGTGCAGACCCCGCTCAGTTAGAGCCGGGCAGTTTTGTAGTCACCCACGTTAAACAGATCAGAAAACGAAGACCCCTCTTCACCTGGTCCCTGGTGTTCCCCTGTGAGCGGGTGTTGGCACCAGAGTATGAAGCGTAGCCAGGAGTTGGTGCCCTAGTTTGGGGTCACGCTTCACTCATGTTGAGACCTTTTCCTGTAGTTTCTTGTCTCTCCAGGGATGTAGAACTCCCAATTCCCCGGTGTGCTGTGCAAAGTGTAGTTAAGGGGAATTGATAAGTTCAGTATTAGGAAAAGGTTCCTGGAAGGGTGGTCAGGCACTGAACAGGCTCCACAGGGAATGATCATGGCCAGGAGCCTGACAGAACTCAAGGAGTGTTTGGACAGCGCTTTAAGGCACAGGGTGAGATTGTTGGGCTGCCCTGTGCAGTGCCAGGAGTCTTAGAAATGTAGTGACCCAAACGAAAATTACTGTTTATGTTTTCCTGACTGTAGTATCTATTGTCCACCTGATCATCTATAGCAAACTTGATGTAGTTTTTTCTTGCCTTGCTGTTATGTGCCTCCACATTTGCTTTTAAATGTTTTTTTTTTCCTGTTGTAGTATGAAGTTAATCTGCTGGAACTGATCAAGAAAAGAAGAGCAGTAAGTTTGTCAGTTGTTAAGAGTGCAAAATACTTAATGCCAAAATTTCGATTGCAATGAAATTAATATTTTTTTCCTCCTAGCGCATTGGATACCCCTTTAAGAAGGATGAAATTGAGTACTCTATCCTGCATAGAGTCCACAGCCTGTTCAACCGAGCTACAGGGAAATGGAAAGTAAGTTTATTTGTACTGAGATTCAGAATTCTTTCTTTCTGCATGCCAGGTCATTGTACCAAGGGTGTGTTGTTTGCTTATCAGTGTATAAGCGATTTTGTACATTGTGAGATTGATTCTCTTCTTCTTTTGATTTCTAACAGGATGATGTCCAGCTCTGGCTTTCCCATGTTGCATTTTGCAAGCAGTGGGTGAGTTTTCAAATCCTAATCTTACCCAGGTTGAGACTGGTGCTTATTCATGCATCTAAAACTTGATTTAAAGATAGGGGTACAAACTTTACTGCTACGTGCTGTAATACTGAAATAAGTTTGATAGTATTGTTGGAGCTGCTTGGGATTTTCACTAATGTATGTAAGTGTAGAATTTGACAGAGAATGAATTAGTATGAAATTTGATGCTTGCAGGGTGAGGCTGACTGCATTAAATCTGGAGTACCAATTGGTTTGTGAGAACCATAATATTGGTTATACCTCCTCTGAAGTGAGTGATTCACTTGTCTGTGAACTGTGATTTTGTTCTAAATATTTATGGTAGTGGCTGTGCTGAAAAGCCTAATTCTGTCAGTTTTGTACTCGATAAACTTACCTGTGCAAGGCCTTGCATTACTGGAATTCAAGTGTTGTCATTTCTGTACTGAAGAAGGTGACCAAAGGAAAATACAGTCTCTATCTCAGAAGAGGGCAGTGAACCCATGGGTTTGGGATTTGGGTAGCATTTGTATTGGCTGTGTGGTTCACAAAATTTGAGTTAGCCATGCTGCTCTAATGTGGTGACATTTAAATGCTGGTCACTACTGAATAAATACGAGAAACTTTCTACCACAGATAAAGTAACAGAAAAGCATCTTTTTCAGAGCAATTGCACTACAGGTTGTGACCTTTCTCACTGAAACTTTGGTGCTAGGAGTTCAATTCAGTACCAGTGTGGTTGAAACAAAACTGCTTCTTTTACAGAATGCAAAACATCAACTCAGTAAGGTGTTTTCTACCATGTTGGCCATTCATTCCAATAAACCAGGTAAATAACACAATGGTGAGTGCTGCATAAATGCCTCAGCATAGATTGTATGGTGTTGGTTTAAATTCTTATGGATCTCAGCTCAAGCTGTTGGGCTAAAGTTCCTACTCTCTGTTCTTTGCCTTGCTGCTGCTTCACAGAGAAGGGCTCTGACAGGGGTTGTGCTGAGCAGTCATAAAGGGATATGAAGTGGGTCAGAATGACCAATTCCCATTGGAATTGGTAGAAGTGAGATGTGGAATGCTCATGACTGCTTTTTTGGCTTTTGAAGACATCATTAGATCTGTAGCTAAACCAGGTTAAACTTCCTGGATCTGCCTGTCTGCTTTACAGTTTTATGTGGGAGATAATCAGTCTTATTCTGGGGCTGAACTCATGTTGAGAGGTTAAACAAATTTGTGTCACCTGTTGCAGCACTGTGGATTATGGCAGCAAAGTGGGAAATGGAGACACGACTGTCATCAGAAAGTGCCAGGCACTTGTTCCTTCGTGCTTTGCGCTTCCATCCAGAGTGCCCCAAACTTTATCAAGAAGTGAGTTCCTGTTTTTCTTCTATGACCACTTGCTTGATCAGTCAGAGCAAATCAATTCAGCATATTTCCCAGATCTGTCTGGGACAACTGGAAAAACTTGTTTTTCCATCTGCAGGGAAATGTCAAGAATATTAAGAAAACCAACCCCAAAATTCCTTTCTAAGGTATTGTTAAGCTCTGCTAGGACGTAGTTGTCAGGCCCAGTCTGGCTTCCCCAATCTTTGTTGAGGAACTTGGTTTTCTTTGTGGGCAAGTTAA
Source organism: Rhabdornis inornatus (assembly GCA_013397075.1). Taxonomy (NCBI): domain Eukaryota; kingdom Metazoa; phylum Chordata; class Aves; order Passeriformes; family Rhabdornithidae; genus Rhabdornis; species Rhabdornis inornatus. The sequence goes on from VWZS01001738.1 coordinate 1,630,530, forward strand.
GGTTTAAAGAATGACTAAAAAAATGATCATTGCTACCTGTTGGAAATTTCTGGGCAAATACACAGGGCAGATAGTAGTAAGTGCACAGACCTTCAAAAACCAAGGCTCTAGAATATGTGTGGGATGTGGAAAAGTCCTGATTTGTATCTCTTCAGAGCTTCTTTGTGGACTTAGATTTTTATGATTTATCCCCACAGTAATTTCGTTTTGTTGTCACTCTTGCAGTATTTCAGAATGGAACTTATGCATGCTGAAAAACAGAGGAAGGAGAAGAAGGAATTTGAACAAGCAAAGATGGACCTGGTAGGTCAGCTAAGCATACTTAAGAGATTTTGTCTGCTTGTGTATTACATGTTGAAATTCACGGTTTTGGATTAATGGTTTATTTGAAAATTACTTAGAAAAAGTTTTTGTTAATTTTTTAGTTTATTTTTTCTTTGCATTTGTAGAATCTTTTATTAAATTCCCCAGTCTGAAAATTAACCGTAATTTCTGGAAAGTAATGGTTAAACTTCCTACCACATTTCTTTACAGCTGACTTGTGCAAATTACATAAAAATATTCTTGCATAAAGAAAAACATTAATGTCTTCTGATTTTTCTTTCCCTGTTTGCAAAAATGTTAGCTTAGAAAGGACAGTAATTTCTTCAATGATATGTTTGATATTTCAGGGGGAATTCAATTACTCTGAAGAAATTCTCAATGGGGAAATGGCTCGCATAGTCTACAGGGATGCTTCTCAGAAAATTAAAGGTGAATGAACATTTCTTGTACTTATTCATTAAGAAAATTGTAACCTTTAACGCAGTTCTGCAGTAGGCAATGCTGATAGACTTGGCTTCAGTGCACACACTGAGATCCTTTTTTCAAATATACCATTTCTTCAGTAGAACCTATTTAATGCCAGAGTATAAATGTATTAATGGTGCTGGTAGTTCTGATTGCATGTCTTTCCTGCAGGCTGACATCTCTTCCAGCACAACAGGTTTTGGGCTGAAGAGGCCTAGTGCTGGGTTACAGTCTGAAAACTTGATTGTTTAAAAAAGGAAACTAAAGGACAGTTCAGAGTTACACATCTTTTTTACTTTGCTGAACATTAGATCACAACTAATCAGCTACTACTAGTAGCTAAAGAAGTAAGAATTTAGACTAATAATAAACTAGGCTAAATTATTTTAAATTAAGCAGGATTGGTAAAAATCAGCCATTTTATTGAGAGAATTGGGTAAAATAACTGCAGACTAGTAGCAGATATCTTTCAGAACTCATGATAGATGGGGATATTTTTGGAAGACCGGGCAAAGTACAATAACAAACTTTAAAAATTAGTGGGGGAAAAGGACATTAGAGGAAATTTCAGAAAGAGTTGGCTTAATTTAATTTTCTGGATAAATTCTGGAAAAAATAGACACACAAATGATTTGTAACCTAAAAATAGTAGGGTGAGTAATGGCTGGTGGGGGTTCACAGTGATCTGATTATGTCAAGTCATGTCACTTGGCATTTTCAAAGGTAAGTTGTGGAGATACAAGATGGTCCATCAATTCATGGACATCTATTTTGTGGAGCTTTGGAGAGATCTTTCCCAAGTGTGGAGCATTTTGTGTTTTCATGGCAGAGTCAAGTGAGGGAGTAGAGAAGGTGCTTATTAAATTTGCACGTGGAACCAAGCTACAGAAATGCAAAGTGCAGTTGATGTAATATGTTGAGGAATTCTTCAGCAAATACTCCACTTGATAGTTTTATCTTCTCTTGAAATGTAGGTGTTGAGTTCCAGCTGGCTGTGCTCTCTATTGCAAAGCTCTTTGATTTTACCCAAGATTTGCAAAAAGAAATCCTTGAAAGGTGAGTCATGGCTTTATGTTGTATTTTTATTTTATTTTGGTTTGGTTTTTAAGAAACATATTCTCATAAATTCTCTAACTTATAGTGGATTGACTAGACTTTAAGAACTGAAGGCTGTTCCTCTAGGGAAATTGTGTTAAGGCTTATGTGGAGTCCTTTGAGAAAAACAAAAGCATGATCTTTACAAGAGGAGATTTGTATCTAACTTCAGAAAGGGCTTTAAAAAGCTGCTAAGAAAATGTAGGTAAAATACAGTTGTCACTGAGTAATTACTGCACTTAGTTTCCATAAATTCATTGCAGGAACTGTGGATTTTCCTAGTGTACTTTGGTGGGGTTTTTGCATTTTTTGTTTCTCCTGTTGTTCCTCTCAAAAGAAAGATCGCTCTTGACAGCTCCCTGTCTGTTTCTTGTTATTTCTGGAGAATGTCCATATTAAATAATATTTTAAAAAGCTAGTATTTTGTCTTTCTCTTGTGGAATGGAAAGTATTTTTTTCTGGCATTTGTACTTAGCAATTAACTACATTTCTATAGCAATATAACAACCCTCTTAAACATACTTGCAGGTGAAGAATGGTGGCTGTGGGTTGTTACAAGCATGTTGTGTTTAGTTTGCAGGCCAGATATGCTGATGATCCCCTGACATGGGACTACATGGCCCGCCGGGAGCTGGAGCTGGGGTCCCTGGCACCCACAGAACAAACCACAAAACAGAAGAAAGTCTCAGAAATGGCCCAGAGAGAGGAACGGTGCTGTGCAGTCTTTGATGAAGCTGTGAGAGCAGTCCCAACAGGTGAAATGTTCTGCCTGCATTTTAACATTTGTTTCTGGCACTTGAGCAGCCTGTAACAGCCTTGAAGAAGGTGATGGCAGGCTGTACCATACCTAAGAGAAGGCAAGCACTTCTACCTCTTGGGATCTATTTAATGTGTTGTTTGGGTTATTTTCCAAAGTATTTATGCTCTTGGAGGAACTGCTTAACTGAAAATGTGAGTCTGTTGCTGGTCAGCTGTGAGTAAGCAATGGTTTTGTGGAGCCAGGGGAGTGGATATCCAGCTTCAGCCTCTGGTATTGTTCTTACTTTTAAAGGAGATTGTCAAGGGACTATTTGTGGAGTGGTCTCAAACTCGCTGCTTTACAACCTTTAAAGCCATAGAATAGTTTGGGTTGGAAGGGATCTTTAGAAATCTCAGCTGAACTAAGAGTTTGATGCTCTTTACAAAGAGTTACTGCCTGCAGCTTGGACTGGGGAGCCATTTTAAACTGTGATGTTATAAATCTAGGGCCTCTGTTGTAATACACCATTTTAAAACAAAATTGGCATTAACGCTTTGTATCATTTGTGTCTTTGTATTTCTTAAAGACAAATATTTGTGCTTATTCTTGTGATTCTCTAAAGTGTGATATTATGCCTTTGCTTCTACAGAGGACATGTGGAAATGCTACATCACTTTTTGCTTGGAGAGGTACAACAGAAAAACCAACAGTGCAGAATTAAAGCAAAAGGTAAAAATTTATTAGGAAATAATACTAACAAATCATCCCTATTTTTATTGACTTCTGTAATACCTCAGACAGGAAGCAAATATATTTTAACATTTTACCAAAAATACTTACCTGCGGCCATCATTAAAAATAATTAATCTCCATCTGGGGGGATGACTTTTACTCCCAGGCTCACAAGGGGCCTGCCTGGACATGACTAACCTGGGCATAAACCAGCCTTGTCAGTAAAGTACAGAGTGTCCTCTTTGGATGAAAGCTAAGACTGCAGACTTGTTAATCATGGAATCATGGAATGGTTTGGGTTGAAGACGATCTTGAAAATTCACTGACAAGTCCTTCAAACCTGTGCTTGTTCAAAGAAGGGGATGAATTGAAATGACTCTTGCAAATAAGTCTGGGCAAAGTTTGGTGCTGGCACGTGGGTAATTCAATTATGCATCTCTGCTTAGGTATGACTGAGTGAATTAATTGATTATCCTGTGCAACTTGGTTCCCTGGTATTACACTAAAAAACAATGCAATGTTGTTCTTTGCTCCTTAAGGAAGAGAAGTAAATGCTCAGATTTCCACGTTATCTTGGAATGTTTGCAGGTACCTAAAGCATTAGACACATAGTGTGTAATTAGATATTCACTGACATGATACACAATCCAGTGGGCTTCTTGGAATGCTGGAATCTGGTATATATAGAATTAATGCTTATTTTGGTTTTTTTCTTCTCTGTTGGTTCCAGAGGCTGGAGAGGACATTGAGTGTGTTCAGCAAAGCCCATGAGTCCAATTTGCTGTCAGAAGCTCTCTACAAGCAGTGGGTGAGAACTGACACAGAAGAAACAGATGCTGAGGCTTTCCTGTCTTGGCCATTTTGAGTAGGCACAAAGATGAACAATATTGGTTCAAAGCCCTGTTTTTTAACAAAGCCGTATCTGCTGTGTTTTAGCTTCAGCTCTTACTGGACTCCAACCTCTCTGAGAAGGCTGTGGAGGTGGCAGAAGCTGCAACCAGGCACTTCAGTCAGTCCGTGGAAATATGGCAGATGAGGCTGCGGGTGCTGATCCAGCTGAAGAGGGAGGATGTGACCCAGTGTTTTGAAGAAGCCATTAAACATGTGAAATCTAAGGTCTGTGCTGGTTTAATGGACTTGCATGCATTAGTCTTGGGCCAGAAACCTCTGATGATTGATTGTTTTGGGTTGGGTTTTTTTGTTTCGTTTTTTTTGGTTTTTTGCTTTGTTGTTGGGTTTTTTTGGTGAGTTTTTGTTGGTTGGTTTTTTGTTTGTTGGTTTTTTTCGTTTGTTTACGAGGCATGTAAAGTACCTAACCATTTTTAAAGTCAGAAATAAGAACTTGACATTTCACATCCCAATTGCATTCCCGAGTATTAGGGAATTGTCAATTCACTAAAATTCACGTTAAAAGTTTGAATGCTTACAGGTGACATTTTACATATTCTCCTAGCAGCAAGCTGGTATTTGTGTCTTAATGGAAAAATGTGTTTCCCTTTCTTCGCTGTGTGATACACCAAATGCCTGTGTGGTATTTCAAGCCTTGAATTATCTGTATGCTCTCCTGCTCTGTTCCATTTCAAACCCTGGGCACAATGAGTAAGGAAACAGGAAGGTTTCTTTCCTTTTTGTTCTTGGAAATCACCTCTGCGTACTGCAGTGCTCAGTGATACAGAACTTGGTTCTCATCCCTGGCATTACAGCTGTTCAGCTAAGGATGGTTTATCCTGTGAGGAAGGAAATGAGAAGTGATTTCAGTGTGCAGTGCAAAGTTGTCTTTTCAAGAGCTGTGTCCAAAGGGTATTTTTTATGGCAGGTAGTACAGAAGCTGATGGCTGTGTTGCTGTCTGTTTCTGTAAATCAGTCACTGTATTTCAGCCATTTGATGTGTTTGCTGCCCTTGTAGGGCACTTTGCCATTGTGGACCCTTTGGGTGGAATGGAGTGAGGGCACAAACAGCAAGGAAGACACAGAAGCTCTCTACCAGGTACTTGACTAATCAAATCTACTTTTATGTCTGTTCAATAAAATGGAACATGCATCAAATGCTTTATACTGAAGTTCCTTCATGGATGTGTTGATATCAAAGAATTTCAAGCAAAACTATGTGCATTAAAGAAACCAGTGGGACACAGACTTACAGGCACAAATGTCATTCCGATGTTCTAAGGCATATGAATGTGTATAAGCACAACCAATGATGGACTTCTGCTTTGTGGTCTAGAATATTTGGCCTGTTTTCAGATACCTATCCGAGCACAGAAAAGAGAATTTTCCAATCTGTGTGAAAACATCAGTCTTGTTACAGAAAACAAGAATGAGGACTTTAATCTTACTATGGATTTCCTCAGTAGTGTAGGGCAAAACGTTTTTTCTTTGCCTGGCACGTTGGGTTGTGGTTTTTTCCCTTTCATTTACAACACAAAATGTGTATTTCAGGTGGAAGCTTGAATTCAGCTGTTTGTAGAGTATTGTGAAACCCTCTGCATAAAGGGCTATAGCCAGTTCCAGCTATATGGAATACTGGAGGAGAAATGTATTTTAGACTTATGAGATCGCCTTTGTGTCAGATGCCTAACTAGGGAGAAGCACTAATTGGGCCATTTAATTGTAGGTTATGTGATAGGTTTATTTTTTGTTTATTTTGGGTTTTTTTCCTTTTAAACTTGCAGAGATCCTTACATGCCACAACGCCTGCTGAAACTGTGACTATGAAAGAGATGTATCTTGACTGGACTTACAGAAATTGTGGTTACAAGAAAGTTAAAAGACTCTTTACCAGGTAAAAAACCCCCAAACCTTCAAACCTGATTATTTTAGGGTATATGTTAAAAGTCCTTAGGTCTAAAGTTACTTACTTTATTTCAGCCTGTGTGAAAATCGTCCGTTTTCACTTGACTTCTTCAGGAAGATGATCCAAATAGAAAAGGAGCAAGTAAGTTGTTGACTATCCAATTAATGCTTTGTATTTGTAAAATATGGTTCTAACTTGGGATTTAAATAGGAAATAGAGTAGTGGTGTTAGTCTGTGATCAGTTTGTGTTTGTCCTGTGCAGCTGATTCACAGGATGTGATACAAACCCAAGTTCCATGGTAACTAATCTTCAGCAGTGTGTGTGTGTAATTGCCATGACTCTCTTCCTTTGTCAGAATCTAATCATGCTGCAGATTCACTTCTGTACAAAATAAATGGCCTTTTAATACCTTCTTTTTTTAGGAATCCTGCAAAATGCTTCATCTGAGAGAATACTATGAACGTGCCTTGAGGGAGTTTGGTTCAACAAATACTGGTAAGGGGGATTCTGTTTTTTATTTATTCATTCGTTCACTGCTGCCTCTTTTATTTCCATCCATTTCAAAAAGTACCTGTTTGTTCTGCCCTTTTGCTTGCTGTCATGCAGAGTGGAACTTATTTCTTCTGTGCCATTAAGTGTAGGACACTGCAGGGACCCTCCACTGTCAGCCCAAGGTCATTGGCACTGGGATGGCTTCAGCACAATTAGGAGCAAATCAGGTTCAGACACTGGCTGGCATAAGAGATGTGTATAACTTCTAATTTGGATTTATGAACAGTATGGAGCTATACATTTATAGTCAAGATTTCTGCAATACTCCTTTTAAGAAAGTACACAGCTCTATTATTGTTGCATTATTTCTGAAGACATCACTGTTCCAGCTGGGAATAGAACCCAGGGTTTTGCTCCTCAAGGTGCTGGAGATTGTAGTTGCACAAAGTAAACCCTATTTCATTAATATCAAAGACACTTAGAAAAAAAAGAGTTTCTAGTTAGGCTTGCTACGTTTGTTAAGTAATATCCAGTCAAAATCTAACCAGAACTTTCATTTTTCTTTTAAAGATCTCTGGCTGGATTATATCAAGGAGGAACTAAGTCATCCCCAAGGCAAACCAGAAAACTGTGGGAGCATTCACTGGCGAGCTATGAAGATGTTGCAGGGAGACCTGGTGGAAGATTTTGTTTCTAAATACACTTTATTGCAAACTGGACATTTATGAAAAACTACACGTAGTTATAACATGACTGTGCATTTTTTAACTTCTTTGTACAAAGGTAAATATGTTCCTGGATTTTATTAAAGTTTACCTTCTTCACATTTTATGTGACAAAAAAGACTCATCTTCTCTGTTGCAGTCGTTTTATGTGTTGATTCTGCCAGGGGCAGGTTCAAGTGCACAAAGGAAGCAAACCTCTGAGGGTGTTTTCATCAAGACTTCTGTGAACAAACCCTTGATCCTGCTTAAACATTCAGATAGTTCTAGTGTATCAGTTTTTACACTCTGGAAAGCTAATATTACAGTACCTAAATGCAAAAAACCCAAACCAAATCCTGTGGAAACTACATCTGTGGGTGATCTTTTTATCCTATGAAGTTGAATCATGAAAAGTGGAACACTTTTCATTAGGTAATCAGAAATCAGTAAAAATACATATTTATGGCTTCCTAGCCTTGAAATAATCTTTAATCCTCATGACAAAAAGAGAAACAGCCTCTGCAGCTACCTTGCCTTGGTGTCTGCATCCTGAGGGTGATGAAGGGTAGAGGGGAGCTGAGATCTGCTAGCAATGTCCTTGAGGTGAGAGTGGAAAGGTCTCACCTACATTTCAACTTTCTGTCCACCATGCCTAAAAAACTGGTAATGTTTTTTGAAAGAGTGCTGTCCTTGGCTGTTTACAGAGCCACAAACCTGAGAAATCAACATAAATGCTATCCTTGGACCATCAGATAAATGTAGGGAAAGTACAAGAACATGCAGCAAGTGTTTCTTTGTGCAGTTTCCCAGTGACTGAAGGGTGACATAATGACAATACAGGGAAATATTTCTTGATTTTGCAGTCAAGTAGAAATTGCAGCTCCTCTCAAGCAATGAATTCCTTGTAACTTGACTAGCTAGGAATTAAGTTTGGAGCAGCAGTCTGGTAAGATTCCTCCTTCTGTGACCAGATCTGAAGTACATCCTGCGTTTGTGTTTCCCAACATTTTAGCCAGGCCATCTCCTATATCCCCACGAGTTCTTTGTCACCTCATTGTCTGACACTGAGATTTCCTTACTCATAATGACTTACACCTTCCCTGCCCCTTACACTTTTACTCCCTCTCCTGAACCACTTCTTGCTTCATCAGTTGCACAACTAAAAGTTTTTAAGTGCAAAGTTTGGAGTTTTTAAAGTCCGAGAAAGCTGGTAACTCCATCATTTCAGAAAATGGGCCCTTTTTCATCAGCTGTTCTGGTTCCTCGCAGAACTTTGCCGTTCTCCCCAGGGATACACATTCCCTACGAGAACATGTGCTTGACACCTGCCACAGCTGTTCGGCCAAGGTGCTTCCTGTCTCCTGTTCTGAGCATGCTGCTACCACGAGGCCGGAAGGAAATTGTTATCTTTTGGCAAGGGGTAAACTCTACCCAGCCATGAGAGGTATTGATACTTTATTTACATCTTAATGAGTGAAAAGGTGTTTTCTCAGAGCTCTTACGCCTGTGTTCGTCCGGCGTGCAGTCTCCATTACATGGTGGAGTTGGGTCATGGTTGCAGTCGATGATCTCGGAGGTCTTTCCAGCCGAATTGCGCCTGTGATTCCGAAGCTGTGCACGGTGGGCTCCGCAGGCTGGGCGGTCGCGGCATTGCAGGCACCGAGGCTGGAGAGGGAACGGTCCCTCCGTCCCTGGCTGCTTCACCCTGTCCCTCGGGCACAGCCGCGATCCCGCCCGGCTGGCGCTGCCCCGGGGCGCCGGGGCCCAGGCGGGACCGGGCGGTCGATGGTGCCCTGTGGCCGGGCGGGGCCGGGCTGTCGATGGTGCCTTCAGGCCGGGCGGGGCCGGGCGGTCGATGGTGCCCTGTGGCCGGGCGGGGCCGGGCTGTCGATGGTGCCCTCAGGCCCGGCGGGGCCGGGCGGTCGATGGTGCCCTCAGGCCGGGCCGCGGGCTCGGCCCCGAAGGTTCGGGAGTCCCGGGGAGCGCGGGGCGGGAGCGGAGGCGGCGGGGCGGCCGTGAGGGCTCGCTCGGAGTCCGTCCCCTGCCCTTGGCCTCCGGCTCGGCCTGCGGGCCCGGCTTCCCGCGCCCACCGCGGTTCCTTCTTGTCCCACTGAAGTGTGAGGAGAACTCGCCGTCTCCGGCCCTGGGCGCCCCTCAGAGCAGCTGAGGGTTCCTCCTCCTCTCCACCCATCTTGGCCCAGCCCCTCAGTGCTGTTGGAGGTCCCCCTCGGTGTGTGGGGTTTCACAGTGGTTGGTTCAGTGTTAGTACGTTTTCCATTCCTTGTGTCCTCATGACCTCTGATGCTTTCGCAGTGTGCTGCTGTTGCCAAAGGGAACGTTTTGGGCCGGGGTTGTGGGGGCGAATGAGGAGATGGGCTGTTCTGTGCTGGATAACGCTAGCGGTGACCGATGGCAGCAGCACAATTAGCTAAACCTCTGCAGATTTGCCTTCTGAAGTCAATGCCCGTTTGTTTTTAAACCTTTGATTGGTCAAGGGGACAAATGGAGACGCTCGGGAACGCTGAAATGTAGCAGTTTCATGAGCAATTAGAGCTGCTAGTGCATTCTTTAAAACTGTCTTGTAGGTAATGGCTGCTGCATCTGAGGGTGCAAACTCTGAGGGGAAACAGGTTCCTGATAAGACAGAAACTATGATCTGGAAATCCAGAAAAGGTAGGACAAAATAAAGCAGGTTGCAAATATTGGAACTTGGGCACTACTTGAGAAATACACTTAAAACCTTTTGGTGATGCATGGGAGATGCCTCTTTTCTTACTGCATTAAATTATTTCCATGTAGATATTTGTATATGCCTAGGTATATGAGTAATTAATCCATATGACTTTTTTTTTGAAACCAAAACCATGTTGTTTGGGTTTTTTTTTAAATACCTACAGGTGAATGTGGTGAAACAAGATTGCTGGGTCCTTTGCCCTAGTTTACAGAGTTATTTTCCAACAAGAGTCTATGTAAAATCCTGATTTGCACCGATGCTGTGGTGCAAGGCTATGTCCGCTTTTCCCTAACATCTGAAATGTGAAGCAGCTCTGTAGTGATATTACATATATAGGAAACTGTATGTGTTACAATAAGATTAGTAGTCACAAAGTGCATTTGTGTTCCTCTCTGAATTGTATGCTGAGCACTTAATTGTTCTTGTTTAATTTCTGAGTGTATCTGTTGGTGCTTTCTACTGGTTTTAGGATGTTTGCTGCAGAATATTTTACCTTTTCCTGATGGCAAGTCTGAAGAAATTGAATCTGCTTCTACTTCTCCCCATGAAGGTGATGTCAGTGGCTCTACTGATGAGGGCTGGTGCAATATATATGCTGACCTGGATGTGTGGGATAGTGAAGTTTCCAATACACCTGAGTCTTCAGGGCAGCAAGATGTATCTGCCCATGAGGTGGAGGACTGGGATAAAGAATTGGAGGAGTCTGCTTGTAGTCCTTATGGTGAGTACACATTTACTTGTGCTTCATTTGAGTCTTGGATAGTTGGAAGTAGGTGCTTTGCAACTTGCTTTTGTGGTGACTCACGTGTTAAGGAGTGTCAGCTTTCCAATGACCAGGCTGGTTCTTAGCACAGAACGGGTGGATGGAGTTTAGCCATCAGTGACTGATACAATGCTGTGTCTTTGTTGATGTAGAATAGTACCAGTTCCATTTTCTTCTCATTAATGAGTATCTTTTTGTAATGAATACAATTTTCTTTGCTTAGGAAATATGAATTCTCTGTTTATTCTAATCCCATGATTAAAATAAACTTTTGTATTTAAATTCCATTGTTTGATAATGGAAGAAAGTGAGAAAGTTTTTACAGCCCTTCCATAAAACCATTCTGATTTTAAAATGGAAATACAGTATTGGTTTTTCACACTGAGTAATCTGTTCACTTTTTGGAGGTTTTCCTTCTCTTCTATTCTGAGCTTTCATTTTAATCTCTTATATGCTCAAATTTATTGAATGTTTTGAATTTTGTACTGGAACTCTTCCTTTCCCCCCTCCTTTATTTAACTTGCTCATCCACCTGTAGCTCCTTAAATCCCCACAAACTAAGGCAGCTGTGATTATTGGATTCAGGTCCTTCTGAAGGATACTGAGTACAAATGTCTGATTTGTTAACTGCTACAAATACAAAAATCTGCTTGATTGGTCATTTTATGACTTTTAAAGTGTCTTAAGCTCTTGGTGCAATGGCTTGTTTGGCAGTGCTGCTGGAAGGCTGCCATGTGGGATATTGTGTTGGGTCCTCTGCTCCTCCATGCTCTGGGCTTTTTCTTTGCTCAGTGTCTGCTGGCTAGAAATCTTTATGCTTCTGTTAAAACACTTTGCCCTATTTTTGTGCTTGATTGGTTAAATACAGGCCCATTAGGCTTAATTCTAGCCTAGTGGAAATTTTGTTCAGAGCCAGCTTTTACAGGACCCCACCCTCCTGTTCTGTCCAGTGGCCCAGTTCTTGAAGGGTTTGGAGGACTCCTCGTTGGGATGGTGTTATGAAAACCAGCAAGAAGGGGAAGGTAAATAAAAGTTTCATGAGCCTTTTATTCCCAGGGAAAATGTGAAAGAACGGCATGCCTTGTAAGAGCTGCTGCCAGACATTCTGAGTCCCAGGTGTATCACTGAGCTTTCTGGAAAACTGTTTTGTCTGTGTGGCATGGACCTTCCTTAAAATGAAGACATTGCCAAATTCAGTTTTCTGTTTGCCTTTTTTTAAGGTCTAATTCATGAGTGCTGGCAGATCAAATTGAAACAGCGAACTGGAAGATACCATAGACCTCCATTATAATCTGCTACACTATTCCACTACTTTTCTGAGTATCTCCCATGGTTTAAATCTTTTATTTTATCTTCTTTAGATGCTGACGATTTCTCCTGTGGAAGTTTTGAGGAAAATAATCTTTTCAGCTCGTATGTATGGAAGGAGGATTGGTTTTACAACCCAGGCTGTCATCACCCACCTTGCTTTGTTTTTCCACCAAGAGTTAGAGCATTTGAGAAGGGCCAGTTTGATGATGCTGATGAATGAGGTTGAGCCTGGTCAGAAATAAGTTTGGCTTCTGTGTTGGATTATGTTCTTCAGCAATTGGGCTGTGTCAAGTCCCTTGGCTTTTTTGCAGAGTTGGGCCTGGGGCCAGAAATGCGACACCATCTCCAGAGTTTTGCTTAGATTGTTTCTGAGCTGTTCATAAACTGTCCACCCTTGCCCTGGAGACAAGAGTGCAGGTGCTGGGTGTAAGGAGTCAGTGCATTTTTGGAGGTTTTGTTTGTATTATGTAGATCTGTGTTGCTAATTAATTGCTTGAGGAGAAGTATTTAATTTTTAAACTTCAGCTTGTTTGCCAGGCTTCTGTCAGTTTTGACATGCTGATCGCTGTGTTTTTGTGTAACTTTTAGTTTTCTTTTGTTTTCATTTGATGCTGTCAGATTGGTTTGGACAGCTTTAAAAACTCTCCCTCCTTGAAGCTTGTCTGTTTTATTTCCATACGATTCTAATGTCCATTTGTGATTCTTGTACTGTTGTTTAACAAAATCAGCTGTGGCAAGTACAGAACAAGTTGTTTTGTGTTTATTTTTATGTATTTCAGCATAAAGGAATTACAAATACATGATACACATTTTGCAAATACACTTGCTGATATACAGGGGGGTCTGCTCCATCCAGTAGGAATGCTGGGTGCTTAAGGCTGCCTCCCAACAAAGATTTCTCCACATCAGACCTTCTTGCGTATGGGCATATTACCTTAGAGTCCCACAGTTGTCCTTATTACATTCTCATGCAACATCAGATGTGCAATGACAAAGAAAATATCTCTGTTTATATATATGTTGGAGTATATAATGTCAGTGTCCTGCAGACAGTAGTGAATTAAGGTTCCTGATGCTGTTCTGCTGTTTGTATTGTGGCAAATGAGATGGGAACACAAAATACCTCCACAGAGTCCCTAAGAGGTGGAACTAGAGCCATATCCTTCTCACCTTTGCTCTGGAGTTAAAGAAAGTGTTCTCAAATGAAGTATGTAAGTGGATTGAGTGGCTGCTCACCTGAGTAACAATAACCTTCAACATGCTCATGTTTCGTTAATCACTTTTATCTCAAAAGCATTTTCATGGCTTTGTGTTTAGACACTGACTGAACTGGAGCACAGTACAGTGGGGGGGGTTGGTTTTTTTTTCTTCTTTTTTTTTTTTTTAAATCATCTAGTGTATGAGACCAAAATAATTCATGTACTAGTTTAAAAGGAAGAAGTGAATGACACAGTGATATTTCCGTAATATTTTCCTAGAGAGCACAGGAGGACAACCTTGTGAGACAAGAGCTGTTCTCTTGTACCTTTCAATTCCTGGTTATGTTTTGGTACCTAGCAGTCAAAGCAGAGTGGAAGCATATTGTTGAGATTGCAAAAAAGAGGGCCTGGTCTTTTATTCCTATATGATGGAGTGATCTAGGGATTAATATTTCCATCAAAACTTCCTCAGTTAAACCAATAACTGGCTCATCATCTCAAGTGGAAAGGTTGATTTTCAATTATAAATGCAGTATTCATAAAGATAAATTGAGTGCAGATTAGTGTTGAACTAACATTACACCAGTAAATTGTAAAAATTCCTTTGAAAACACCTCAGTTCTTTAGTGAGCCTGCTTATCCTGTGCAGGCCTGGCTGTGGATGACATGGCCCAAGGCTTCCCTGCAGAGGGCAGCAGAAAATTGTCTGCCCTGCTCAGCGTGTGCTCAGCAGTGTGAGCTCCCCGGGCTGGATTTCTAACCCTGATAGCAATTTAGATCAGAGTTCTGCATAGCCCTGTTGTTCCCCAGTGAGGCTGATTCATGGCCCTGATTAGTTTCTCATTTTTTTTTAATTTCACTCTGAAGTTATACTTACTGGACTGAAAAATTTCTCCCATGGCTGAGTGAAGAACATCACTTGACTTCAGGCTTAATATATTTTTTTTTTACTATGCTTGTGGGAGATATCCCACCATATTCAATAAAGATGAAACGAATAGAATTCTGTGGAAGCAAACCCATCTTTTGTAGAACTGTTTTATAAGGATAACCAAAAAGGCTTTATAACACTGATTAGGATGATTTTTCTTCCAGTACAGTTCCAAAATTCCGTCACTCCTGAATCTTCAAGCCATTTTCCATGCGCTTTATAAATCAAGGTGTTTTTTTACCCTCTACCTTTAATTGCAATCAGTCTTGTCTGTCTGAAAGGTCTTATTATTTGAGAAGAAATTGTACTGAATGGCTGCCTTGCTAAGCTGTTTGTATTTTAAATTACTGTAAACTTTAAAGATTTATTTTCAGTTTCCATTTAAGGTTAAAATGACACCACCCCCTCCAGCTTTGGAAAACCAGGGCTCTGCAGCAGAGGTGCACTGTTCTCTGCAGGGATATGTTGGCAAATACAACTTTGTTCAACTTGGCCCTGCTTGTTAGGGCAGGGGCTTGACATAAAGCTTCATCTGAACACTCTCAAACTTCAGGGGATTAGAAAACCAGATGCAGGCTTCTCAGAAAGCATCTGCCTGGAAGGATTTGAAACCAAGCTCACGGATTCCAGTGTTTCTGCACTACAGCGTGTTTCAAATTCCATTATGAGTCTTGCACCAAGCCTGTTTTGTGTTGACACAAGTGTGTCATTCTAGGCAGGAATACTTGCAATTAAAAACAACATAAGGTAATACATGAGCCAACAGTTCATACCAACAGTCAACCCTTCAGCCTGCTCAAATTATTAGAGTGAACAGCATGTCTGTCACAGGACCAAGATCGTAAATCTTGGATGAACACAAGAAACACATTGGCAGTACATCAGTTGGAAAACTTAGAACTATCAAAGATCACTCAGTTAAATCTTTAACAAGATTTCCCCTTTCTCTACTCACAGTGTAAGATACCATTCAAAGAATTGAGACCCTGCTACAGGTTAATAGGTTTGCTGAGTTTATGTTGTGGGGATGTGGCATAATGTGGTGGCTCATGAGAACAGGGTACAATTTGGAAGCTGCCCTTGCTTTTCTTCTCATTACATCACTTTGTAGGTAAAGATAATGACACCAGCCAGTAAAGTACTTCGAATTTGCTGAGCAAGAGATTTTGTCTCAATAGTGAGGTGCTAAGAAATGAAAACAAAACAGAGTTTTGCATTTTCCTTGAACAGCCAGCAAAGAAATGAAAACTTGTTTTGGGTGCATCTGTTGTTTCCTTTGAGACCTACAGGGAAGGATTTGCAAGAGGAAATAATCGTAGGAAATGTGTTCATATTTCCTGTCCATAAGGTAGAGCATTTAATTCATTCATCAGATTGAGGTAGTGTTTATTGTTTTTATATAACTACAAAATTCAGCCCATTTCAGTGTCTTTTAAAGACACTGCTGCTTCACTTGTTTTGCCCCATCTTCTAACTGGTCTGCTTTCACTTTTAAACTGAGAAAATGCCTCCTGTGTTGGGGGGACTATGTGAATAATTTCACAGACTGAAGGAAAAATGCTGATGGCAGCAGCTCATCCTGACCATCTGTTGCTTCCAAGGACACCAGTGTAAATCCCATTGTAACAAAGGTCATTTTGTGAAACTGGGTAAGTCTCTGTAGGCATGGGGAAGGAACTTGTGATACTTTACCCTCAGTGGTTCTGTGTTGCAAACAGAGACATCGGAAGCTGGAGTATTAGAGGATAAATTAGTGGTGGAGTTGTTAGTCCTGGAGTACCAGCTGCTCATAGCATAGCTTCCTAGCTTGACAGGAGAAACTGGAACCTACTAAACAAAGCAGCAAAGCGCACAATCCACACTATCCCAATAATTTGGTTTAGTGATGAAGCCACTTCCTTTAAGTATTTGGAGTTGATCTTCAGCTGGTACAAACTTTGGCACCCAGGCACAACCTCTGTCCCTGTATGTGCCCCTATGCAGTGCCTGTGTCATCTCTCAATGAAAGCTCATGTTTGGTGTTTCATTATTGCTGTGTTCTTAATATAGTGGGCTTCCTTCATGTTACTTTTAGCTCTGTTGACCCTTACAGAGCAAAACCTGTGAATGTGGCTCAGTGGCTACATTTATTTCTTAGCAGCTTGTATCAGGTGGGGTTTTTTTCCACATTGGTGATAGCCAGTTTCAGGACATGTAGATGAAATCAGCCTTTGAAAATTAACTTCTATGATTCAGCAAGTCTTGATTCTTTGGTCTGAATTCTTCTAATCAAATGTTTTCTGATCTGCCTGCAACTTCTGTCTTTAAGACCTGGCAGGTCTTTTCACTGTATGATGCAGGAATTTAAGAGTGAATTGTATACATAAATTGTATGTATTTGTGAGCCTGAGATCTCAGTTTATTGTTTTATTTCCCTCAAAGGGAAATACTGCTCAGTCCTCTGAGCTATTGGTCCTTAGTAAGACTTATATTGAGCAACACATTTTCTGTGGCGTCTGGGGCAGCAGAGGATGCCAAGTTCTCATTGTGCTGCTTTGCAATTTTAATCAGTGTAGCTACTGTGGACTCCTATTCCAACATTAAACAAGTTATTTAGTATTTCTACGTCTACCTCAGGAACTACTCCAAAACATTCCTGTTCTCACTGAGGAGTTCCTTCAGTTGCTTAACACATTCTGGAAAATATGAAAATTATTTTACCTCAGATAAAATAATATAATTTCACTAGTAATCTTCATCCAGACACCAGAGTAAATATGCCATATTGTAATATAGTTCTGGCTGGCTGCAGTTGGTTGGGAATTGTGTAACTCCCTGTCCCATGCTACATGCTCAAATATTTCTGGGGAAGTAAATAGGTGTGACCATGAGATTAAACAGGATCTACACCCCACAGCAGACAGTACAACCTCCTACTATGCAACTGGAGATCCAGATAGCAAGGAAAGTCTTCTAGCTGAGCAGGTCTTCACAGTGTTGCTGACAACAGTATGGTAGAATTAGAATAGCAAGGTCAGAGGAGAAACTGATAGTTCCACCAGAAGCATGGGCAACAAATCAAAATAATTTGGTACAGGGATCTCAGTTGCTGCATCCTCTTTAGAGGAGAACACATAAGGCAAGTTTGCAAATTCTGTTTCAATTGTAGTTAACTCCTTAAATCACAAACTGAAGTAGGACAAGAAATCTGAAATGAAATCTGCAGCAAGGTGGAATCTGCAAATAGCCACATGCAGAGTCAGCAATCGTCATTGTCTTGTCTACTGTCCCTGCTGGATTTGCTGGAATACCAGACCCCGCTTTGTTCTCAGCATTATTTTTATTAGTACTTCAGTTTCATGTTCTTCAAACAGGTCATTATTTTCCAGGTCTGAAACACCTTTTACCTTCTGTTTTGTTTAGTTGTAGCTTATCTGCATCATTCAGGCTTGATTTGTTTGATTGGGCCTCCAACTCTGCAGCTTGCCAGACGTCTGGTCTTTTTAGTGGGATTGGTCAGGCAGTATCAAGACAGATAAATATTTCTCAGGCTAAGACTGCCTGTCTGCTAGATAAGAACTACATTTAGTTCTATTATCTGCACTTGTGTTAGTAACTGGATTAGGTTTAATTTGGTCCTTTGGAGAGAAGTGGGTGAACTGTTCTTCAGACAGATCTGGGATTTGGTTTAAGGACAGGCTTTGTGATGTGGTCTGTAAAGTGCCTTGTAGCCCTGTAGGAATACTTTATGTGGCTGGTTCCTGACAGCAATTTGGAACACTAACTTTAATGATTGTGCTTCTAATTATGCACAGAGGTAAATTCTGAGATGAAAGAATGGGGAGTTTCATCATCTGTCCCATTAAGTGCAGCAGGATTTCTGTTGTGCAGGGGAGTGACTGCTTAGAACTGGCACCTGATAGCTGCAGCAAGTGGAAGGGTTTCTCAGGAAGGGTTTCTTAGGCTGCACAAGGCACCTTCCATCCCTCCACAGGGTGCAGCTCTGGTTAGAGGGTATCTTGACTTCTTAAATGAGCCATGCCTTTGTCATGCATTACATTACTGTCATGTACATTTAATGTCATTTTTCTCCCCCCCAACAAGGGGGTAGATGTTGGGCATTTGTCCAGCATGTAGCTGGGTGGCTGGTGAGTGTTAGAGGGCTGGGGAAATTGGTAACACCCAGCCTTTGTGATTCTGACTGCCTCCAAACAAAAGGGCAAAGTTCAATGTCCTGCTAATGGACTTAACTGTTCCGTGATTGAGACTCCAGGTATTTGGCCTCTTTTGCAACGTATCCTGTCAAGTTTGGGTTAGTTATTCCCATTCAGCTTGTCTAGGTATTGGATATTGCTAAGGCTTTAATGCCAGCTTCCACCACAGTTCAGTCCTCCAGGCTTGGCAATAGCATTTCTCTGGTTTCAGTGCTTATGTCTATGGTTTGTGTTTCAGTTTCTGCTTGAATTTTCCATTTTGGAAGGATTCAATTTTTTAATGTAATTTTGTGCCTATTGCCTGCTTCTGTGTGGGGTTAAACTTTTGTTTTTGTTTCTGCCTGTAGTACAAAGACCCAGCAACTGGTGCCAGGTAAAGGAAAGAAAAACGTTCTCTTAAGACAGTGTACACCTTGTGTAACAACTCGAGGACTGTATCAGCAGCAAGTGTGGGAGGAGGCTGAAATGAGACAAATATGGGAGAACACAGAGGGTACAGTAACTGTGCTCATTTGTACAATGGGAGTGTGCTTCAAGTTTCACTTGATTGCTTCCTCTTTAATTGAAACCTTGCCTAATTGAGCTGAGAGCTTTCCCTTCTCTAGTTCAGAGTGCCATGTGTCCTTTTTTTCTCTTTATTTGCTGTTTTTACCTTAGACATGACACTGATGTGAGAGGAATATTTCTTTTTCGCTCTTCTTCCCGTGATTAATCCGTGCAGGTTCTGCTTGATGGTTCAGTGCTATTTTAATGATTGTAGGCAACAGCTGTTTTCTCCATGTCTTATCAAATATCCTCCATGTTCTAACATAACATAATAACAAAGAAGGTTCTTTTTTCTTGGCTAGTCTGAATTTCCACCCAAGGGATCTCATTGCATCTTTTCATGGGGACTGCAGTCTAGGAATAGGTACTTGTGGCTGGATAGGTAGATTCTGCTTTAAACAAATAAGTATGATATAGGATTTAATATCCATTTCATATGGATTCTGTTGTTACACTTAGGATGGCAGGGCTAATATTTTTAACAGCTCAGTAGTTTTAACTGTTGTCTTGTTGCTTTGGTAAAATAATGAGTATACCAATCTGCCTTGCCATCAAATGCTGTAGGGATGATTTAATTAGACTAATTTCTGTTTTCATTAACACTTCTATTAACTGTGTTTTAATGCTACTGTTTACATATTCTTATTTTGGGATTTTTTTCTGCATATTTTTTCTCATCCTTTTTGTTGCCTGTTTACTATCACGGAATTGATACTATAACAATTGTCTACTTTTACAGGAGATCTCTTAGTGATATTATCTGACTAAATGTGGTACCTGCACTATGGGCAATGGTGTTCTCTCATCTCCATGGTCCCTCCTAAAGCAGAATAGCCTGAACTAGAACTCTACTAGAAAACTAGAACAAAAATCCTGTGAATTATGGCAGTGTTGGCATATCTTGAGAGACCAGAACTGTGATAATGACACATATCCCAAATTCCTTCTAACTTCAGGTTTTCTGTGCTGATTTTTAAGATCTGTCAGAGATATGGTTTTCTGTCATGTTTAAGAGTTATCATAATTATCCTGAAGAAGTTCTGGATTTTGTGAAATAGTTGGTGCTTTCAAACTTTTTACAGTCAGCAGCATACAACAGAGGAATGCAGTTTATTCTTAGGCCTGGAAACTTAGTGTACTACCTAAGTGCTTCATCAAATTCACTCATGGTACATAGCATGTTTTTCTTGCTTAGCAGTTTTACCTTCAGCAGTGAATTTAAGAAAGCCTTTTGCAGGTGGATCTCATTCTGATATAACATTCTACAATAGCTCAGTGCCAAGTTTATTCATTAACTTTCTGTCCATAGAGTTGCATACTTTTAAAGTAACTTAGATATTGAACAGGATTTGGAAGACAAAGTATTTCAGCTACTCTTAACAACTTATGAGTTGGTCACCACACGACATTGCCTGCTCTGTCTTCTAAAAATTCAACATTTGCAAACACTTCACTTGGTTTATAAAAAAATGAAGTTGTCAAGGACAACAGCAGCAGAAGTAGAAACTACGTAGCAATTTTTTTTTTGTGAAGGCTGATATGAAAATTATATTTGGAAAAGAACTATGTTGTAAAGCACCTGAGAGGCCACTGCTGGTAAATGTCAATAACTTCATGTGTTGAAGAGCATGGGTCTGCTGGAAAAAAATGGTCTGAATGCCAGTCTGCAATTTGACAAATTAAATATCTATTAAAATGTGTATTGAAAAAAAATTAGTGTTGCTATGGTTACCAAAGCTTCCTTGGTTCCAGGACTGCAGTGCATTTCACTTCAAAGAAGAATTTCTTTCCCCCTACTTCTTTAAGTGTAATCAAATAGAACTTTCAGAAGTGCTTTTAATTTGCATGCATTAGCTGATGAAACTTGTTGCCACGAAGAATCAAAACTCCAGAAATATAGCTATTTCCAAAACATATACTTCTATTTCACAACATCCTTGAATTAAATCTCATAAAATTGTATTCTTTGGTTCTGAACTGTAGAGCAGAAGTGACCATTCTTTGGCTAGGAAGACACTGGGGCTCACAGCAACCCACTGAGCATGGGTAAAACTCTAACAGATGCCATTTTGGGTGTCCTGTGTGTGTTTTAATGAGTGGCTGATGCCCAGTTGTTCTTCAAATTGGTTTTGCACTTTTGAATATTTTTGCTGTAATGTACTCCTTTGAGTAGTAAATGAGAAAGGTTAAGGAGGAATGACTTTTATGGTCAAGCGCTGCCATTACTGTCCCATTAAGGCTCATTTCCTCTGAAGCTGCAGGTGCTGCCACCATGTCATTGTGGCCAATTAATGAATTTTTGGAAAATGCAACCTGTTACTTGTAATGTGGAGAGATGATCATAAGCCCTGTGGTGAGATCCTGTTAGACAATACCTGTGCAGCTTTCCTTGTGGAACTCAGTAAATTATATTATTAAATAATATTAGCAAGGTTGTAAAAAACAATGCAGAGTGAAGTAGAGGAAATAAAATCAAGGGATTTTTGCTCTGTTGTCCTGGAATCTGCCTCACACCAACAGCACATCTGCCCAGCAAAGGTCAAAGATCAAAAACTTCTGACACTGCTTACTTCTGTCAGGGATTGTTCCGTTTTTATGGAGCATAAAAGAGCTTGTGTTGAGGTGTTTCCCATCGTGGCCTCTATGGTTATTATGTAAAGTTGGCTCTTTTCTTGTGGCCATACGTTTTCTGCATATTATCGAACATTTTTTATCCCATGTGGAGCTTCTGCTTATGGTTTTAACATGTACATTTGTGTCTGTGTAAATAAGTAATGGAGGAGAACTATGTGCTGAATTAAGTCTGTTTGCTTTAGAGCTGCAAGGCTTTGTCCCTGAGGAAAATAATCTGTCAGGAGACATGAAAGCATTCAGTTGTTTGCTGTGAGTGTGCACATCTGGCCAAGCCACGGCATTGCTGGTGACACTATTCCCCATTCCCTTCCTTGCTGCCCTCTCAGATGTGGCTGGTCCAGCTGGAGGAGAGTGCAGTGATGCCTTTCACCCTGCTGCATCCACAGAGGAGGAGGAGGGTGTGTGTCTCTAATGTAGCACTCATGGCCTGATTAATTCTTGACTCAAGCAGGTTTTAGGAGTGCCTGAAGTGAAGGTGGAAACCAAGAGATGAGGTAACACCAACTGCAACTGTTAATGCAGCTCTGACATGTACATAAAATCTTCTAGTCCTTATATCAAATTACTTGGTTATTTCAAATTACATAAAATCTTCTAGTCCTTATATCAAATTACTTGGTTATTTCAAATTACATAAAATCTTCTAGTCCTCATAACAAATTACTTGGTTATTACTGTACCAATCTTCCCAAGGTTTATGAGTTGAATGTAAGATACCTGTTTTAGGTCTTTGCTATCCTTAGGTCCATCTGCTCTGTAAGAGTTGGAGTTATGGGCTCTTGAGTTGGAGTAAGAAAAACCCATATAATTTTTTACACAGAGAAGAAAGGGATTAAATTTTGAAATTACCACAGTAGCCTTTTTTTCATATTAAATGAATAGGGAATTGTTTATTTAAATTCTACAAACAGTTTTGAAAATAGCCAAAAGCCCTCACAGATCTGCAACATTCACTCTAGATAGATTGTTGTGAAAACAAAATGCTTTCCATAATATGCACCTTTACAAGTACATACTTGGGTCCATTCAGGGCATATTTCTGAAAGAGCTTGTTCACCAATACCAGTGTGTTCAAAAGTTCAATTTTCTGGTACTTTTGAATCTGTTCCCTGAACACATTCTGAGGGTTGGAAACATCATGTGGTTTGTATAAATAAAAACACCAAATTGCCTGGGGTGCATCTGTGCTCCTTGCTGTGCAGGCTGGCTGTTTCTCTGCCATCAGCCTGACATTTTCAATCAAGTTTTTAATGGACTCCTGGGGCTCCCCCAGTTTCTGTTCAAGCAGAATCTGGCACCAGTCTCCCCAAGACCATAGCAATGAAAAGCTTTATTTTAGCTTTTGATTGTACAGAAATTTAGTGACAGTAGGAAAGAAATAAACTGGTTGAATGAGTGCCAGAATACCAGGAAAGAGCTGTCTGTAGAAAAAATTCATAACCTACATTTTATTTTGTCAAATTCGGAAGTGCAAAGTATAGGGCAACTATAGATCAGACTTCTCTGTTATCTTTTCCAGATTTTGACAGACTGACAGTTTTAATTAAGAGTGTTTTGTTTAATTCATTTTGACTTTATACCTGAGAGTGTTCACAGGCCTGTGCAGGTTTGGACTGCAAATCTGCAGCTTTTTTTTTTTTAAAAAGATAATTGTTGGTCATTAAAAAAGATTGAAGTAAATGTTATGAAGACTTTTAATTTTCATTCCTGTTCAGGAAGTTCCCAGATCCCCTCTTATGCTTACATAAGTTATTTTAAACAGTTTCTTGTATTTCAAAACTTGTTGTTGTTGTAAAGGAAGAGTGAACCATAAAACCATAGCAGTTGCCACTTTGCAGTAATTATGGGCACCTCAGTCCTCAGTAAAGGAAGCCACTGTGATCATGTCTCAGGTTTGTAACAGCAGCTGTTGTAACTGGTAAAGGCCGAAGTCCTGTGATCTTTGTGGAATAGATGTTTTATATCGAGAAAGGTATCAATTAATTTCCTCTGTATCCTTCTGGGAGTTACAATTATTATTCCTCCATACAGTAGGTGGAGACAAAGACCTCATGAATTTTATCGTGTCTCGGCACACTATTTTATTAGCTATGCTTGGGCTTTGCTGATTTTTGGTTTATTAAATCCCTTGATAAAAATAACAACTATCAAACAATTTTGTTCTAAAGGTTGTTAATTTATGTTCACAAGAATTTGGGAATTATTTTGCTGGCTGTTGTTGATATAATGGCTCTTTCAAATATGAGAGGTGATTTGGAGATTGATCTGTGAAACCTTTCTGTTCAAGTTCAGATCTGTCTTAGGCCCAGAAATTCAGAGGTCAAAGCACGCCCAAGATAGACTTCAAGTTTGAACGTATCTTGAAATTCCCAGTGGTGTGGGAGTTGGAGTTCTGTGCAGACTGGAAGATCAAGGTGTGGTCTGCCTCTGTTTATAAAGTAAATTTATATGTGTGTGTATGTTTACATAAATCCAGTGCCTGTTTACAGGTGAGTGTTTACTGCTTACAGCATGTGTGAGTGCACACAGAATGTGGCCTTGGCATCCTGCCTCTTCCTCAATTTACCCCAAAACTTACATTGTAGTTTAGAGTAGTGAGAACAAATGGGGTGTAATATCTAAAGCAGGAGAATGGCTTTATTCGCTTTTCAGAGGGAAGATGGAGTTTACAAATATCTCAAATCCATTGGTTGGCTATTTCAAATCATCTGTAGATACATTTTAATTTTAATCTTCTCCTTAATATCATTTACACTAGGCTGTTGATGCTCTATAATTGGGGAAGTCTCTGCCATATGCATCATGCCATGTGTACTGAAGTTGACTGAAACAGTCATGCCAGAGAAGGATTTCCAATAGTATGACAGTTCCGGGTAAGTTCCCCATTATTCTGGATGCCAAGCAGGTTGCCTGCCTTAGGAGAGATGGTTTTGTCAAATCTGTTCCTCATGCTCAGCTAAGACTAAAATATGAAAAAGCCCTGTGACTTCAGCAGATCATGGTAGGAGTCCCTCTTTCACTGATCTCAGGCTGTTCTGGTCAAAGTTTCTGTGGTTCTTAAAACAGAGAGTTTGCCTGGTGAGGTGTGTTTGTGACAGCATAGATTCAATAGTGAAAAATGGAGTTTTATCCAGTAAGGAGGATAGAAGAAGAGAGGAGCCCACATGTCAGGGTAAGATCAGATACCTGAAATCAGGACACATTTAAGCAAACCTCTAAGAAGGGAATTTTTGCTTTCTCAAAAAAATTGAGAAGGGTCGTTATCAAGTACCTCTGTTCCTTGTCCGCCTGTGAGGGGAGAAGGTTTGTCTTCTGGAAAGGAATACCTGGGATTAAGTTTAAAGAGGAGAATGGGTTGTTGTCTGTTCACTTCCTCGTTATGCCAAGTAGCTTTGTATGTATGGGATAATTAATTTCATTGGAATCCTGACAAAATCTCCCTCTCATATGGAAGCGTTGTGTACCTCTGATTTTTCACTCGTGGGCAGTATATGCTACAGAAAATCAAAATATAGGTTATTATTAAATACAGTTCAAATGAAGAGGCAAGGAGCAGAGTCGTTTTCCAAAATTAAGACAACACATGGTTTGGGGGTAACTGATAAAGATGTGCAGAGTCAGTGCCTATCACAGTATCATGTCTGTTCTGGTGAGGTGGGTGTTTTGCAGGGCATCTATTTGAATAAATCAAAATATCCTCCTGTAAACATCAGTGGGAAGCTGAGAATGACATGAAGGTGGGTGTGTGGATCTTGCCTCTAGTGATGCACAGAGCCTGCCTTTCCAGTGTCATTCAAGTATAGGCAGAAAGTCTAAACATCCTAACATGGCTTTAACTCTCAAGGACATTCAGCTCTTCAAATGCAACATGGTATTTTCCAGTTGTGACCTGCTGAGCTAATTGCAAGTATTGACCAGAAATCCTGACTTGAAGTATAGATGATGATAGTGAGGGAATGTGCAGTCAATGTTACTGCTTGGTACAAGAGTTACTTTTATTGGTCTCAGAGTTATGTTTCATCAGAGTTTCTTCTATGCTCCTTTACTCTAAGAGTGTGATTTAATTTAAAATGTCCAGATCTATATAATAAACTCATTAGATCATTAACACACATAAACTATCATATCCCTGAGGTTTGTAGCACTATTCACTGTAAATCCAGCACAATGCATCTTCAGGTAGGCATGCTGCCAGGCCTGAGGGCTCTGGAGGAACTATGCTTTTGATGTGTCCATCTGAACTTTGCTAGGCTGAGGAAATAAGATTTCGAGGAGCCCAAAGGCAGATGGGGATGGTCAAACTAAGGGTTCATTCTCTGGCTGTATCTACTTGAATCTTCTCTTTGAGCACCAGATAAGTGAGCTTGTGTAGGAGTGCCCAGGTCTGTGCTCCTCTGGGCTGGGGCAGTACACAGGATGTTCCATGGAGCAGGGACGTCTGTAGCTTTAGGATTGAACATGTGAGACCATAGCTTCCTCTCCTCCTCTGAGTACTCCATTGTTTGCTGAGGCTTCTCTTCTGTCTTAACAGAAATCACAGCTAAGGAAATAACGTGCGGAATTTAAATTGCATTCTTTCTATGTGTTATTCCACACAAAAATGTAGAAATAGATCAGTACAAATGCCATCCAATTTACTGTTTTTCTGTATATGAATTTCCCTTATTTTCCTCTACAAATGCCTGTACATAATTTATACATGGTATTATTCATATTCTCTATCAATAGCATCAATAATATTCATATTCTCTATCAAATATCCTTATTATCAATAAGGATAATTGATGAGGAAGAAAAAAACTAGCAAGCTAGTCTGTTTGGTCATCTCCACACTTGTTTAAAAATGCGCCCTTGGAAGTGGAAGGATAATGAATGTTTTGCTGTCTGTTAGTTTGATTTTTAAGGTGGTGGCATGTGGATAATCTCTGGTGGGCTTGAAAAATGAAGCTTCCATAGCTGCAGACTTTCAGTGCTAATGGTTGGGGCAGAGAGGTGTGAAGAGTTCTAAACACAGAGGTAAGACACTGGCATGGACAGAACTTTTCATTCCAGAATATAGTTTAATGTTTGTTTTGGCTTTGCTGTTCCTGTTGGCTTACATCTATAGGATGCAGACTGCTCTGTGAAGGGAAGAATGAAGTGTCAAAAGTGGCTGGAGGGAGACTTCTTTGAAAGTTATTGAATTTGTGAGCCAGTAAGTAAGTGGGTAAATACAGTGTTAACTTGGAAGTAAATTTCATTTGAGCATGTTATTTTGTTCACAGAGGGCCAAATCCTGAGAGATACTAAGGATTAAGTGTTTTTGATAAAGTGTTCTTTTGTAGATTCAGCTTCAAGTTGCCTTGGGTTTTCTTCTCCAGATATGCATAAGATTTGGCTCTGTCTGTGATAACTAGTTCTGCTCAAATTATTTATCAAACTGCTTTGTAATGTCTGACTCAAATGCACATAGCATTTGCCTAAAAAAATGTGTTTGGGGAGTGAAAGACTTTGCTTGAGGTCTCTGCTATTAAATCTGTGCTGAGGGGCAGGGAGAGGCTGTGAGTTTTTTGGCGAAGTTAATAAAATGTGTGGATTAGTGAAGTGCTGATTAGTGAGGTTCTATTGTCGACAGAAACATTCCTGCCTTAGCTGAAACCCAGATGGAAAGCTGCCCACCTCAATTGCAGAAAATGGTTTATGTTGCTGCTTTACTGGAGTATGTTGCTGAGGTTGCAGCAGAGTGAATCTTACTGATGTCTTGAAGTGTAATTAACTCTGTTGTTCGATGTAAATATTTGAATACTGCTCATTTGGTCTCTACAGGGGCCTGTTTAAAACAATTTTTGCGAAAGAGCTCAAAGGCCAGTAGGAATGTGCGTGCATTAATAAACTTCTCTTTGTCCTGGACTTGATCCAGAGCTTATAGAGGGCACATAGGACAAGATCTTTCCCATCTCATGTATTTACAGTAGAGCTCAGAGTGCTTGATCGAGGCTTCATTGTTCTGTCATTGTGCCCAGGGTTTAGTTTAGATATGAAACTGCAGGACGTGGACACAACAGTCAAAGGGACTCGGGTACTGGAAGAGTTGGGAGAGAAAAAAGGGATAGAATTCATGAGAAAAATAGTGAACTCTGTTATCCTTATATGTTACATAAAAAATGGTGGCTTTTTAAAGGTGTAGTGCTTCCATTTTTGGTTCCAAGCATTAGGTTAAATGCTCAGAATGATGCTTGAAAGGTCAAAACAATACTCTCAGGAAAATAAAGTTGTATTTCCTTGCAATAATTATCTTTTTGGGGTAAAAGATTTACTTTCTGCAAAAAAGTTTTGTCAGTTTTTTAAAAATAAAATCCTTATTTCTGAGATCTGAAGTACTTCTTTCAGAAACGGAGTGTGCTTCCTTTGTGAAATGTCAAATTGCTTCCGAGATATTACATTTTATATTCTCTGTGTCTGGACTCCCCAGAATGCCTATTTTTGTGCTGTCTCCCATTTCTGAAGACTCTGGTCCTGCAATCTTAAGCAAGAAAAGCTGTGGCAGGGTAAGAATGCAGCCATTCAGCAGCAGATGCTCAGCTTCCATGGGCCCAGCCTACAACTCCCTTAAGATCCATAGTGTTTCCAAATGAAAATATCTCTTCTGCCAAATGGGCTTTTTTTGTTTGTTGGCATTTTGAATTTTCACCAGAAATGCCTTCCTGTTTATCTCTTATGAGCTGTGCTTCTGAGCAGCTCTCCTCAGTTTCTGCAACAGTGAAGACCAGCAGGATTCTGCAGTAATTGCACAGCAGAGGAAGCAGCATTGCTCAAACAGTGCTGGAAAATGAGGATCAAATTTTCATTTTATTCCTGCCTTGCTCTATTGATGTTCTTGGTAATTCCATTATCCCAAGTTAATTTCTACCCCGCTGTAAAATATGCTATAATATTGACACTTATCTCCTATGGATGTTATCAATTTTATTATTTTTTGTAAAGTACTTTGAGATCCTTGGATCTTAAATCACTGATTGTTCCTGTTAATGGGATTGTCCAACTTGGTCTTCAGATCACTGTCAAAACTGCAGACAAAGATAAGCAACACTTTATGAGAGATGTTGCTTTGAAATTGCTTATGAATTAACTTTTTGTTCTCTGAAGATGTAAATGAACACCAGGATCAAAGAGGAGTGTTGGAGCTACATTTGCTGTAGCTCCTGGTCCTGAATCCCTGGCTGCTTCTGAAGTGAGATTCATAGGAAACAGTTGCCTCAGCCTGGCTCCTGCTGTCTGTGTGGATGATGTTCACCATGAAGATGTGGTTTTTTCTTTATTGCCCTGCAGAAGGGAGCAGGACAGGCTGGGGGAGCTGGCAGGAGCTGCAAAAAGCAGCAGTGCTGCTGTGCTCCCTCTCCAGGGAATGCACTGCTCAGGTGTTGGTCAGTGCTGCACCTGCCTGGGAGCTTGCACAGGTGACATCTGGGCAGTAGCTACATGGAAATGCCCCACTCAAAGCATATTAAAAATAAAAGGCCAGAAATGGGAAAATATGGCAGAGGGAGGCTTTGTTGAATGAGTGGTGGCTGTTTGGTGCAGTAGCAAACATCTCTGCCATCTCATTCTAAGGTGGATGCCAGGTACACCACGTGCTCATGAGTTGCATAACAATACACCCCAACTCATTAATGATTTATTTTTTGAAGCTATGCTCCTTCCCTCATAACACCTCTGGTGGGAGATAACTTGCTGCCAGAGCTTTGAGGACAGATTTATTGAAGACTTCCAGACTGAGGCCTTAAACACACACCTGGGATGGTGCATGTTTTCTTCTTTAAACTTGTTTGTCTGGCGATTGTGGGGGTGGGAGTGGATTTGGATTTGGGTTTTACTTGATTTGATTTTTTTTTTAAAGTAAAATCTCCAAAGCAGTAGATGCATAATCCTAAAACCAAAATAAAATAAAAAACAGAGGCACTGTCCAGAATTAGGACTTCAGATGCCCTAAATTGTTACAACCCATTGTGTACTATCACATTGTCCTGAAAAATCTGTTCAGGTTAAAATCTGAGCATGTACCCAGAATACTTCACAAGAAATAATTGGCTAATCTTCATTGCTGAAAATTATCATAGTACTTCCTGGGATCTGCATGAACCCTTGGCATATCTATTTAAAAATCTCAGGGAGAGGAGCTGCTGAGTGTAGTTTCTCTGGGGATTATGAAGTCCCTGTGTGGATCTTACTTTTGAATAGAAATGCATCATTACCTTTAGCATGTGTATCATACTCTGCTGCTTGGGGAACTGTAGGCAGGGAACTGAGGCACAGGGAAACCAGGTAATCTTTGTGCAGTTTATTTTATGTCTCATTTCAGAACATTCACGCCAAAGCAGAGATCAACCAAAATTATTTTGCATATTAGGACAGAACAGTCCATCTGCCTTTCTTCCAACATAGCCTTCAATCTACTGCTCTTGGCTTTTTCCTCATCTTGTACATTCTCATCTTTCAAAGCCTACAAAATGCAAGAATTTACCTGGTGCTTTCAGTGCTACATGTTCCTTGTGATATTGGTGTAAATGGGTTAGGTTTTCCAAAGTACTATTTTCTGTCAGCTTCCTGTGTCTTATGTCTGTTTCCAGCTTTAGGGGAGGGAGCAATCACATCTGCCTTTAGGTAATCTGGCTGGAAGGTGCTACATGATTGAGGAAGGCAGCTTCTGGCAAAGCTGAGGCTGAGGCAGCTGGCCAAGGTCACTTCTTAATGCAGTGCTGCTTTTAAATTTAAAATTCCTCCTGCTCTGGAGGCTGCATGGCCACCAGGCTGACCCTGGAGGGAGCAGCCAGAACTCAGCAGTGCTGGGGGAAGGCCTGGAGTGCTGGCACTTGCTGGGGACACTTTGAGCCATTCACTGCACTTTCTTCTTGACTCTTATTCCAATCTTCCTTTATTTTCTGTTTTTATCTCTGTTATGTGACCTGCAAACATTTGGAATTGATACGCTCATACAGTATTTATGGAGAACCTTTCCTGTGGCTGAAACTCGGAGATTAATTCATTGCCATGAAAGGAGAATTAACACTGGAGTTGTGCGGGGAGTGTGCAGTGGGAGGGTAGTGGTGGAGCTGTTCAGACAAATATTGCCCCTTTCATCCCTGCATTGCCTGGTACAGGGGCAACACAAAGCCCAACATTGCCTTAATCCATCAACAGCTGCACTTTTGGGCACAGTGGTCACTTTTTGGCTGTGGAAATCTGTCCATTTTCTGCCCAGTCTGCGCATTTTCTCCTGAAAATGAAATAACACAGAGACATTGGTGAATGTGTGCAGCTGCATAGGTGGGATCTGCACATCTCTGTCTGAAGAGCTCAAGTAAAAGCTATTTGGTACTGAGTGCTGCTTTTCTATGTGCTAATAAAATAGGGTATTCAGGACTCTCTGCAACTTGCATTGTGATTTGATTCTGAATTGCATGGAAGACTGTCTGTACCACCCCAGCAATCTGCCAGGATATTAAAGTAAATTTAAATTTAATGTATTTTTAAGGTCCTTTGCTCAGCTAAATGATGCAAAGGGGCTGTTTTGAATTTTCAGCTCTTATGAAGTGGTAATTTTTCCTTTTCTTATGAAATTGCATTTCTGAATCTGCATGAAAAATGGCAGAGGAGCTGCACACAGATCAGCTTGTGCTGGCAAGCTATTTTTCCTCTCAAATGACATTTTCTAGTCTACTTCTGCAAGGATGTGAATCTTTTTTCAATCTTACTGGACTGACAGCAGCTTCGTCAAAGTTAAGTCTTAATCTGTGTTTTCGGCTGGTGAAAACTTTCTCCTTGCTTTGATTAAGGAAGTGTTGCCCTTTTCTCTTTGACATACACTTACTGTCATGTCAAGAAAATGGAAACCCACTGCTGTCTGTGCCCTGTGGTTAAGGGCTTTGCAGTTATGATTCACCCATTCATGAGCAGAGAACTCAGGGAGGTTGTGGAGCCTCACGTGCTCCAGGCATCCTGCTTGTGCTCAAGTGTGCTCTGACCCAGCTGGTGGTGGTGCAGAGCAGCCACAGATGGGTCTTAACCTCTGAGATTAATTTTTTCATCCTGTTTTTCCCATCTATAGTTTCAATATTTTGAGACATACTTTGGAGAGGGATTTCTGAGGAATACTTAGGATGACCAGTTAGCTGATGGTCCTGTTTTCAGTCTGAGCCCTGCTTCACATAATGCAAATGGTACTCTCCATCTTCTCAGGGAGATGAAGCATTTATTTCAAATCACCTGAACTCATGTTCCAAGTTATCCCTCTCTTCAGGCTAAACTTCACCTTCTTACCTCCACCTCTTTCTAAATAATTTTGCAGTTACAGCTGTGTATTGTTCACCCCTACATCCTACTGTAAACTGCTGCAAAACTCACCTTTGTAGGAGGCTGCAATTCAACTTTTTCAGGTACTGCATAGCTTTATAAAATGCTTTGGCTTGGTGCACCTGTGTAAACTAGGATTTTTTAAGACTGCATCTTAACAATTTCTTTATTTATTGCTAATTCTGGACACGTTACATAAATAATACTCTTGCTTTTAGTGAGATGTGGACTGCAGATCTCAGATTGACATAGTTTTTTCTACTGGCCCCTCAAAATCCTGTAGTTTTGTAAACAACTCAGTTTCAGTCTGAGATTCTTTGTAAAATGAAAATAAATGAAACCAGTTTCCCACCTGGTTTTGTTTATGATGTTTGTTGAAATTCCCAGGAAGTTGTACGTGGCTGGCCAGAAATACACTATCAGGTGGTCCCAGCTTGTCCAATAAAATAGATTTTTTTTTTTTCTCCTCCTTGGGGTATTGGGGGGAAGGAAAAGCTGATGGGAGAAAGATTCACTATGGCTGACAGGGAAGAGATTTACTTCTCTTCCATGACAACTCACATTTTCCTCTGTGTTCAAAGTTCTTCTATTTTGGACTAATCAAGATTTGGTAGCTGGAGCAGAGCTCACCCATCATGTAAGACACCAAATGCTTCCAAATTCATTGATCTCAGTGGAACATGAGGGAGCTCAGCCATCAGCGTGAGCCTTTCAGTTCTTAAACATTTTCAGGCTTTCAAATGGGCTGTTAATCTTGGCTCTGGCAGAGCATCCAAGGACGTCAGCAGTGTGTGATATGTCCCATAAAGTTCAACTTCTAGGAATCCTTTTTTTTGTGTGTGGAGCATGTCAGGGCTCAAGTTCTGTTTGCATTTAGTCTAACGACGTCTCAAAATGTGTTATTTAGAGCACATTTCAAAAAAAGATTTTGTTAGCATCCAGTGAGTGTCCAAGGCTAATGTGATTACCTTAAATGAAAATACAGCTGGACTGTCAGATGTATAGGAATTCAGTAGTCTTTGTAGGGAATATTCGTTTTGAAATAAGCAAAATGAAAGAGCAAAATCTCCCTCTACAGTTTGCACCTTAATTTAGTCTGGTTTCATATAAAAACTTGCTGTCCTTGTCAGTCTACCTGAATTTAAAAAAGTTTCAGTACATTTATGTGAGAAGGTGGCAGGGACTTGTGTCCTTCACTTGGTCATGTCTATTAATCCTGAGCAACAACAGAGCTTATGGATCCTGGGCAGTATCTGACCCTATAATAACAAAGGGAATGTGACAGGGCATGTCCACAAGGAGGTTGTTTTTCAAAGCAGCAGACTTCAATGTCAAACTTCTAAGGGTTAAAACGATGTGATAACAATGAGAATTGTGTTTTTCAGTGCACTGCACGTTCGCAGTCCATGTGAAGTGAATTTGGCTGTTGTCATGATGTGCTGCTTTGTAAGAAGTGTGGTTGCTCTGCAATTACTTATCTTCAGGCTTGTGTCAAGGATTAACCCATGGGTTAAGGCCAAAGGGCCCTGGTCTGTTGCCCATTAAAGTCAGCAGAGAGCCTTGCATCAGCTTCATCAGCTCCTGGATCAGAGCTGAGATTCATGGTCTGAATGCAGCTCTTAGGCTGTCTTGGTTTTTCAGTGTGACCTGGAAGAATATAACTTTCTCTCACTTCACTTGACTTTGAGCAAAGCTGTTATTCTCTCTGTGCCTCACCAAAAAAAGGAGGCTTATAAAATCATTAGTATTTTGAAAGCACTCATCCTAGAGAGGGAGGGGGCTGTAGGAGCAGAGCAGTAAATCCTGCTCTATTGGAGCTGTCCAAATATTATTGCGTGTATTGAAAAAAAAGCTGGTGTTCAGAAGCCTGTCCAGCCCAGAAGTCATCACTGATCTTCTGCTGTAAACCTGGAATGTCAGTTCTTAGTGTGCTTTCACACAAGCACAAGTGTTGAACCTCAGGTTTCTAGTTTAACTATTTCTGTTGTTGGAGAAACAGATTTGACTGTTTTATGGATATTCTAATGCTTCTTTTTAAATGGTGCTGCATTTTGTTCAAGGTAGATCTCGAGTAAAGAACTCTGGAAAGCTTTATTGAGATTTAAAAATAGATGCCTCATTCTAATTCCTGTAAAAGTCCACATTTATCAGCCACAGTGAAAACACAGTTTATTCTTTGTGCAGCTATACAAAGCTATATGTATATAGATATCTGTAACCGGAACAAATGTTACGTTGACTTGATTCGGAAACTGTTAAAGATGTGCAGATTTTATTTTTTTAAAATCACATCCTGTTGGTTTTTTGTTCTCTGGTTAAGTGTTTTCAAGTTAATATTGTTCTATAGGAAGATCTTATTCACAATCATTGCAACGTGGATTTCTGTTTCAGTTTCTCAGCTGCAAATTCAAAGCAGAAATTAATTGAAAACTACAGTAGGATGATGTGAATTTCTTACTACAAAATATTTGTATCTTTTCATTTGACGTCTGTGCAGAGCTGTATATCCTCCACAGAATGAAAGCAAAGTAGAAAGCTTCAGGCTTTTTGGCAAATTTTGGAATAATTTACTTCTAGTCACAGTTTGGCATTTCAGGCTTGGAGCAGCTGCATTTCTAGCAGCTTCCACTGGTTATGCCTCTAATATTTTTAAAATTTGTATTACTTTCAAAATCAATGTTAAATGATCCAGTCCTGTTCTGCTCTAAATTATTTGTACCTACCTGTACAAGCTGTTTGGAGCAGCTTCATATTAGCATGCTTGTTATGTAGGGAAAAAAGAAAAGACGCTCCCTCCCTTAGAAATTCTAAGGGCTTATTTCTGCAATTCTGCCTTGTGGCCAAATGAATTTTGGGTCTCAACTGTTGCCTGCTGCAGATCAGGGCTCTAAAGATCTCATGATCTTTGGAGGAGGAGAACATCTGGCAAGGCCAGGTTATTTACTGGGAGCATTACTCCACAAAACAAGATCATTCAGTGCTAGAAAGGCTCTGTAGGCAACTGCTTCAGTGCCTGCAATAGCATCAAAGGTTCCCCAAACACCCTCTGGTGGCTTGTTTGCCATTAAACTGGCTGTCTGTACCCATGGGCATCCTAACTGAAATGTTCTGGCACTCTTTTCAGGTTTTGCATCACCAAATCATTCTAGAAATCTGCTAAAGAGTGTCAGAATTCCTGAAAAAAGCCCCACCCAAACCCTTAAAAAACTCCACCAAAACAGAACTGCCAATGAGATCTCAAATGAGAGAAATATTTGGCCTGCTGGGTGTGTAAAGATAAATTCTCACGCGTGCATGGACGGGACAGGCTGCAGTACTGAGTGCTGCATTTAACCAGATGTTTGACCTGTGGTCTGTGCATGGAAGCATTCAAGCATGTGAGTAAGTTATCCTTTTGCACTGGGACCACTTAAACTTGAAATTTCCAATGACAAAGTGAAGAATATTTCTTTTAAGTTGCAGCACAGTAATGGGAGTTAGGATTTATAAGCCCTGCCAAATTCAATAAGCTTGTGTTATAGCCTTTTAAAATTGTTATATCGAACAAAGCTTATAAAGAGCTATCTTCCTTCTATTGTTTCATAATTTATTCAGTGTTTTCTTAACTGGCCCATCAGCAGAACAGTAAAAATGCCACTGAGTAAACTTTGTTTAATGGTGACCAATTTTTGTCTATGTTACAATAATGTCTGTGGGAAGAAACAATTACCTGGTGATTTGCTGTCAAAGCGGTAAGTGCATTTTCTTTCCAGTTCATTTAGAAGGGACATCAGTTTCAAGCTTTCCCTTGTTCTGTTTGTGGGGTTCTTTCCTCTTGTGCACATTTGGGTTTTTTGCTATGCACACTAGGAAATACTGGGTCAGTCCTGGATCCAGGATTCATAAACAGAGCCTCTGCTCCCCCTGCGCATTATCAGTACAGTTCAGATTTGTTGCTCAGATGTTTACTGAAACCCCCCGAAACAGAACAAGCCCCCCAGTGTCAGCTGCTAATGCTATTTTTCATTTGGATTTGCTGTAGGAATCAACATCCATTGCTGTTTGCTTAGTTGCTCTTCCATTTTCAGTTGCAGCACAGAGACTCAAAGACACGGTCTCTTCTCTTCATACCTGTCCAAGGCGTTAGAAATGGAAGTGTTTGTGAATTTTTGGCTACTGCATGTTGCATTTAGCATTATTATAATAATGTAAGAAGGCAGTTAGAAATGTTCGTTTTGGCCTGAAACTTCTCAAATGTGTCACAGTTCTTCCTTTTAGTGATTGCTAGTCAGTCCCTGGTGTGTTTGCTAGGATGGGAATATTCCAAAGGACTCTCAGAATCACTGGTGTAATCTGAAAATCTTCAATTTGGAGAGGAGCAGCACATATAGAGGAGTTCCCAGCATCATACACAGAGACTGTTTGCAGGAAGGAAGCTGAAGGTTCAAATATATTAACAGAAAACAGTTCTCAGAGCTTTTTAGGAGGGCTTGTGTCTGGGTTTGGGGCAGCACCCACAGGTGCCCTCAGGTTTTGGATACCTGTAAGCGACATAAAGCTTCTTGATTTGTATCCCCTGGTCCAAGATGTGCTTCCTGTGCTGTTTGCAGAGCTCTCATGCTCAGAAATGCCTCCCAATTTCAATGCCCCTATTGTACATTGAAAGGATGAAAAGCTAAACTGACCCCAGGGATTCAAGGTGTTCCCAACCTGAAGATTAGGCTGCTAAACAGCCCTGGGTTCTGAATAGCCTCAAATCTTTCCTTCAGGCTCTACAAGAAGAGTTGAGGTGTAATCAGCATCATCTGCTCCATATATCACATTACTGTTCTTGGAGGCCAGAATTCTGTCAGAAATACCATTTTTGGAATTCATAAATTGTGCTCTTCTCCAGCATGCTGGCCATTAACCACCATAGGATTAAACAGCTACCATTACTTAGGCAGGATCATATTTATAACAAATTGTTTCCTTACAGCCCACCTGCTGCTTTCAGTACTTCAAAAGTACAGTAAGTTAGATCTCAAAATTTGTGTTTTGGTAGATGATGGGGATTTAAATAAAAGGTTTAAAATTACCAGGCTTCATATAGCTACCTAGAGAGGCAGTGTCTAGCATCTGGACTATTACTGGATTACTCTAGGTCTCTTAATCAGCAAGGGAGCCCCTAAACTGAAAGGCTGGTGGGAGTGAAACCTGACACTAAATGGACAGCAATGTAAGAAAGCTCTGTGAGCAACTCCCAGAGGTGTGTGATGATTAAGTACATCTTCAGGGAAAGAAAACCAAAGTTGCCTTGTAGGATAGAGAAGCACATTCCCTACAGCGTTTTTTCTTTTGGTTTTGTTTTTTGATGAGTTTATTTTCCATACACAGTTTTTTAATGCCTTCAGACCAGATCTTTTGGTGCAATAAATCAATGTAATTCTCTTGGTTTCGATAGGGTTATGTTGATTTACTCCAGCTGAGGATCTACTCTGTGAGTCTATCCTCCTGCTGCTGGAGTTAGCAAGTTCAAGCCCACATTTTGAGTCCTTCATGCATGCGCAAGAAATTAATCATAGCAATGATGTGTGCAAAGTATGTGTGAACATTTTTCCACAGGCGGGTCTGAAAATCCCTGCCTCTGCTATCCCCATTTGATGCTGACCCTGTCTCTTCTCTCAGTTGTGCAGGCTTTACACTGGAGTAAGTCCACTGACTTCAATGGGTTTGCTCCTGGTTAGCAGCCGTCTGTGAAAGGTTAAATGTTAAATCAGGACTCTAATGCTAAACCTTCTGTCTCCACATAAGGTGTTGTATTCCCAAGGGTCCTAGTTTTGGAATTTTTATCCCTCTCCATTTAATGTAGTGATGAGTGATAACTCCTGTCCAACACCTACTGAAGAAGTTTTCACAGTGTCTTTTGTAGATATTGGCTCAAGCTCAGATTTCTTCAGGAGTAGTTTGGTGTTGCCTGTCACTGACTTCATCTGTCTCTGTGTGGTGTCTTGTCCATTGGCAGGGACGTGGAGGGCTTGGAGGGGTGATGGGCTGGCTTAAACAGTACTAATTCTTTTTATGGTGTCCTGAACCATGATGCTGACAAGACACAGGGTGTTGTATCTGGCAGTTGGTACATGTGAAAGCAAGGTGCCATCCATCCCTGTTGGTCTGAGGTTAGCATGAGGGACCTGAGGAAAACCTGGCTGGGATTATCACATTGATCCCAGAGCACTGCACCTCAGTGTCAGTGCAAACTCGTTCTTAATTTCCTCCACACTTTCCTATTTCTCTTTAATTCCCAGCATAGCAGTTGGCAGCTCTGGTCTGCTTTTCCAAAACAGTGGCAGAGGTGTGAGGTGAGCAACTTTCCATTCATTCCCACGGAGCATGTAGGTGGTTTCTCTGTGGCACTCAGAGCTACAGGTGTTTTCCTGCCGTAGAGTTTCTGTATTTCAGAGGTGATAGGGTAACCCACCTGTAGTGACTTGAATTCTGTGCACCCTTTTTCCCTCTCCTCAGTGCTCCATTCCTGCAGCTACTAAACGAGAATGTGCTCAGCCTGGAGCAGCCACTTTGTGCACCTATGTCCTCACCAGAGCATGCAGGATCACAGATCCAGGTGTTCAGCACAGATGGTCTCAGTCATGAAGGCACAACAGAGAGGGGACCAGTGAATGGCCATTACATGGGTTTGTTAAAGAAAGGCAAAGAGCCTTTGGGAGCACAGTGGAGATTGGCACTGCAAGGGGAGTGTGTGAGCAAGGGAGGGCTCTTCCTCCACCTGTCCTTGCATGACACTGGAGAGGGACCTTCAGGAAGCCTGGAGATCCTTTCTTGTGTTTTACTTCTGCTTTCTCTGTAGCAAAGCCTGGGAAGGGTCACCTCACCTCATCTGCCAGCCCTAGCTCTATGAGGCGCTGATTCCTGGGCAGCTGCCTCTGGCTTTCAAGTAGAAGAGAAATCTCTGTTCAGATAAAGTGGACCCTTACGGCCTGGCAGGTGGGAAGTCCCAAAGAACAAAAACTGGAGCTGCCAAATAAATATTTTGCTTCCTTAAAATGCTCCATGCTGGAGTATTGGGTGCAGTTCTAACATTTGGGGTATTTTAAACAGACATGGCTTAATTTAAACTTTCCTGCTGTGCATTTGCATGTGTGCATGGATTAGCAGAGCATGCAGTGCATGTTTGCACACACAACTGCTCAGGCCAGCTGTTTGGGCCTGCACACTGCCAGCTATATTGATTGATTTAATTCTTTTGTTGGCTGCTGAGTAATGTGTGCCAAATGCAGAACTTGGATCTGCTCTATGAAAATAATATAAACAAATGTAACACCCCTATAAAAAGGACATTCTTCTCTTTTGGCTGGAGGAAGATTCATGCTCTGTGTTTGTGCACTGGCCTGCGTGATGTCTTTCATTTTATTTTCTTGTCTGGGTTGGAATTGCTGGATCTGATAATGTGAATAAATAGGTCAACATTTTTATTCCTTGAGGAGTGAAAAATGGTAAAATCTTTAAGTCAAAAGAGATATGACATGTTATTTGTAAGGATGAGAAGCAGTGTACATATGGTTTGTAGTTTGAATCTCCATTCCATCAGTGACAGGAGTAAGATGAGCTGAAATCACTGTGGTTACTGAAATGTCCATTTAGCCTCTGATTCCTTTAAAGCAGCAACATGCACACTTAATAAAGAATTAAAATAAATACTTCAGCTATGTTAGATCATTATTCTGAAGATCTGTATATGCAAGGATTGATAGTTCCATCTTTATGCAGACAAGTATCAGTCACTTCATTCCTATTACAGAAAAGATAAATTACGTTTTCTGAAATCCTGTTTGCTGTGTATCATCTCAACTGGGGGAGGTCTGTACTTGTCCTTTCATTTTACTAAAACCCTTATGATTGTGCTTAAGAAGAATCCTAATACATTGTGTAAATAGTTTTTTCTTCCTCTCCTGGGTAAATGCTCTTCCTGCCATCTCATTGCCACCTCAATCATCTGGTTTTGGAATTTCCTAGTCTTGGCTATGGGGCTGCAGCTGCAGTTTATAGAGCTCAATTGAATTCTCTTTTGTAGTTCTCCCTTAAGAACCACATTGTGTATTTGTTCCTCCAGCTGTCTGACATCTACGTAAAGAGGCAAGCTTTGTTTTCTCTGACCAAAACTGTTTGAAACTGTGTAAGGGGTATTCGGTACTGAAGTTAGACGTCTCAATATTATGTAAAAATGTGCTTGTGTCGTATGTGTAACGTGTGAGAGCAGCCCTGCCCTCCCGTGGGTAGGAGGAGAACTCAGCTGCGTGCACAGTCCCAGCTCTGCTGATGCTGGGAATGTTGTTTTCAGTCAAGAGTCTGCTTTACGGGACAGGAGAACCTGAATCCTGGTTTTCTCTGATGTTAAACACTTCTTCACTGCAGCACAAAACCTCAGGACAGCCTTGTGGTTTGCTGGAGCTGTTTCCTTTCCTGAGTCTTGCTCCCATTTTCTTTCTTTTTTTTTCCTTCCCTGTTTCCCCTAAGGGGGGACATGGTGCCTGGTCCCACCCAGCCAGCCTTTCCTTCTGGGAAGCAGTTTCGCAGAGCTGATGGGATACTGAACATTGTTTAGAAGAGGTGATGTTGCAACCTGTGGATGTGTGTCACTGTTCAGGTGTGCTGAATTTGCAGTGATATGTACCAGTGTATCAAAGCAGACTTGTGTGTGGTCACAGCATATTAACAGGATTTATTTTCAATTCTAATCAGCCACTTAACCAAGTTATTTTAACCTGTCTCCCTCTGCGCTTGCTTTTCCTGGGATGAGTGGGACTTTATTTCTTTACTTCTCTCCCACTCGTTATGACTTTTTGAGAGTGGTCAAGGAAACCTGGAATAAATCTTTTATTCCTGTGGGGAAAACCATGATTAAAATTAGTGTTAGATGATGTCCTAGCCCAGGTGAGTGGAACCATCCAACTTTACTGGTGCTGCTGCCGGTGTCCAAAGGGTGAGGAGAAGAGGGGAGGATTCATTGAGGAGGGATGTATGATTTTTTTTTCCATTATCCTGCCAAGCTTCCTCCAAAAGAGCCAAGACTGCTGACACGAGCAGAAGCTTGACCTGCAGGCAGCAGTGCCAAATAATGCCGGCAATGTGTTTTACACAGGGGTGTGCTAACCTCGGCATTTTTCCCGAGCTAGATCATTCCCACAAAAAACAACTCTCTCCCCTCTCTGATGTAGACCGCAGTAGAAAGCTTGGTTTGCAAGCTCTGATTTGATCAAACACGCCCAGCAGAAGACAAAATGGAATCGCAGCTTTGCAATTTTAAAATGTGTCCATTTCCTTTTGAGCCGCATAAATCAGGAGCGCTGGACCCTCTGCATGTGATAAATTTCTCATGGCAGGAAGAACGCGCTGTGTCAGTGTGTCATTAGATTTGATAATTTGCAGATCAGACCCAGCAGAAATATTTATTGCCTGGATTTACTTGTCATGAAATTGCCTTAAAATATGGGTGGAAGAAACATCAAGTAAAGCAAAAAAAAATAAAAGGAAAATGCATTATTGGATTAACAGAATAAAAAGTCTTTGGGAATAGCTATTTTATAACCTTTATTTATGTAGGTAGATTCAATTTATTTTAAATGAGTTTATACATAAATCAATGATCTGTGTTCCTTAACCCAGAAGGATGCTCTCAGGAATTCCTCCTCAGTAACACTGGAAGTGAATGACTTGGAAAAGATTGCTAATGTTGGCAGTGTTTCTTCTCATTATGCTGGTGGCTTTTTGTGGGACTGTACTGAATATATTTTAACAGGGAATATATTTTTAAATTTGATAAGATTTTGTAATAAACCCCCAGTATGAATATGAGATTCTACAATAATTAGGATTAAAACTGAGAGAGCCATAAATCCTAATGATAAAAAAAAATTTAGTGGCTTTTCTTTCTTTTTTGAATTGGTATCCATATTGTTATTCATATTTAATTTAGAAAAATCCTATTATAGAAGTAACTGCCAAAACTTTATTTAGGATATTTCAAAAGACCCATTTATTTTCAGCCTTAAATTCAGCTCAGAACGTGAGCTATGTTAGAGATGCTGTACATGGGAAATTAGGCAGTGCTCTTAATTTGATCACCTGAGTAAATATAAAAGTGTCTGTCAGGCTGAGGTAATAACCCCAGTGCCGTGTTATCTGCAAGGCACTCCTCTCAAGAACACTTTCTGTATTTTGTTAAGTGCCTGTGTGAATTTGGAGCTCAACCCGTTTCTAAATTTGAGCCTTGGCACAGGGAATCTGGGTTGGTGTTCTTGTTCTGTGGCACAACTCTCGTGTGACTGCAGGCGAGTCCTGAATCTTTCTGTGCCTCACATCTGTAACATGGGGTAGAGACATCTCAGTTTTGTAGCTTTGCAGTGCAAAGAAACTGAAGAAACTGGAGAGCCACAGGTGCAGTGAGGAGTAATTTGAAGTATTTTAGCAGAGTGGTGAGCAGAAGCTTTTCTTGAGACTCATCTGAAGGCCACTTTTATTCAGCCAGCACAATAGGTTGATGTGTATCAGTGCTCAAACAAGCAAGCAAAGAAATCTGGGATTCAACACTCCTCCCTATTTTTTCGATTGAATCAAACAAATTCATAAAGTGCTTTGATTTAGCATTTTTATTTTAGCATTTTTATTTTCATTTTTACCCAGAAGAACAGTTAGCTGTATTTTAAAGCATGTAATTTCTTAGCAAAATGTTGACAACTTCTGAGAATTTAGTGAAGCAAACATTTTTTCTAGTGTTCATCAAGTATTGTAGAAGGGTTTGGGTTTTTTTCTCTATTCCGATGTAGGCTGTTGAAACCAACTATCACAAGTACCTCAGAGGAGGGGACAGACTCAGCAGGAAAGTAGAAGGGGTACTGAGGATATGTCCAAATAAAGCCAGAAAAAGATTGTTCCACAAATAACTGGATTGCACGTGAAGTGGGTGATTGGTGCACTCTCCATCTTAGTGTGACCTGACTGGAAAATGGCAGGTTACAAAAACCAAAACTCTGAAAATTTACTCCTCTCATCCCTTCCTTTGCTCTTTTCCTTCCTGCATGGTCTCTGCATTATTTTCTATGATGGTTTCTATTCTGTTTGCAGCTAAATGTAAACTACAAAGTTATGTGGTATATCAAGCTCTCCTTTACTCTTTATTATTCATTTAATTGACTCATTAGGTTGATTTAAAGAGAAATTGAATGGGTATGAAACACTAGTCTTCCTAGTTTTTTTTGTTTTGTTGTTTTTGTTTTTTTGTTTTGTTTTTGTTTTGTTTTGTTTTTTAATAGTAATGCCACTGCATTAAATCTATGTTAGGTCCTGCAGCATCAATGGTTAGGTTAGCACAAACTCACCACGTTGAATGAGCACACTCAGTGCTGGATTCATACTTGGGAGGTGTCCATTTGTAAGGAATGAATGAGTCTGCAGGAAGGTTTGCTCCTCACATGACAGGTGAGGAGAACCCTTAAATCCCAGAGGTCTTGTCAGGAGACAGAGGGGACACTTCAAATCGACCCTGAGAGCAGGACAGCACCTCTGACAAAGCCATCCCTGCAGCAGAGCAGGGCAGGTGTGTGGTGCCATCTGTGTTTGTCCCTGCTCTGCTTCCTTGGGGAGCCACGGGGCAGTGCCAGGCTGGCAGGAGATCACCTCAGCCCCTGCTCCAGCCTCTGCTGCAGAATTGCACGTTCTGCATCTTGACAGGAAGCCTGGAGGACATTCCTGGTTCTCCTTGGCAGGGCAGAGAGCTTCAAAGTATTCCAGAATAAACCTGCTACATGCTGTCAATGCTTTTCTTGATCTGTGTGATGAGGACAGTGGTGATTAATCTTCAGTTTGGTTATGTCCCTTATGATAAATCTGGTGAACAACTATGATCTTTCCCCTTCACGTTTTTGCTTTGCTCTGTTGGGGATGGAAGAATAGATGGCCAAGGGGCTTCTAAAAGACACAACTACTTGTGTCTTTTTGTGCCTGGCCTCAGGCACTTTTGCTCGTATTTTCTTCTGTCAGGCCATTTTCTTTTGGTTGTGGAGGCTTTTCCTAGCTTTTCCACACCTTGGGCAAAACGTTACACCATGTCACTTGTGCCAGGTTTAGCACTTGAAGATCTCATATTTAAATTACAGGTCTTCTTACTCTCTTAATTTTTCTCTCTTTTACTACAGCAGTAGGAGGGTTGTTCCTTGTAAACTCAGTCTTTCAGCCCTGGCAATCTGAGTTCTTGTTCCTGCAAGCGCCCTTCCTGGAGAAGCTCTCAGAGCAGCACAGGGAACTGGAATAACAGAGTTGCCAGGACTTGTATTCTGAAAACTTTCCTGTGGAGTGTTTGCACATCTCTGCATCCTTTCTGGTTGAGTTGTGGGTTGTTCAGGTGCTTTGTCTGTATGTCTCATTCTGCCAAAGCCAATCCCCATGTTCTTTTCCTGAAAGCTTTGCAAAACACAGTCTACAGGTCTGCATTACCTGCTTTACTTGTTTGCTGTTTTTTGTCCCTCCCCCTTCTTCCATCCATGTTAAGCCATTCACAAAGTATTACTCATTAGGAACTTGAGCATCTCCATCCTGAGGAAAAAAAAAGCTTATAGTGAGCCAGAACTTACTCATCCTACCCTGTTTTTCTGCCTTCTAAGAAAAATGTATATGTTCTAATCATAATTCCCCAGTGACCCATAAGCTGGATCTAGCTGTGGTAATCAGAGCCTTATCCTGGGGTTGCTGTCAGAGGGGGTTGTTAGCACAATTGATGCAGCAGACATCTGTCTCAGCTGAACTCTGCCTGTACCTTGTGAAGGAAAGTGAGCATTCATTTGTGTACATAACTTGGGAACAGGAAAGAATCCACAATTCCATTGCCATCCTCTTTAATGAGCTATCATGATATTTCATTAAAATAACATGCACACTTTGAACTGTCACATCGCTGCACAAGGCACTGCTTCTGGAGCAGGAGGAAAAATTGCTTCAGTGCTGCTGCAGTTCATTGGGCT
The DNA here is from genome assembly GCA_013397075.1 of Rhabdornis inornatus. Taxonomy (NCBI): domain Eukaryota; kingdom Metazoa; phylum Chordata; class Aves; order Passeriformes; family Rhabdornithidae; genus Rhabdornis; species Rhabdornis inornatus. The sequence continues at coordinate 1,675,508 of VWZS01001738.1, forward strand.
GTGCCTGAGGGGCATGGAGGGATAAATTAGTGAGGGACAGAAAAATATATTTTACTTGTATAACTAGGACCTTTTAAAATTTAAATATATAAGAAACCTGTCCCCTCATCTTCAGAGAGATATTTTTGGTTTGCTTTTGGAAACAACTCGTACTTCTAACTCTTCCACAAAGAATATGCTTCTGGCACTATGGAATTTCCAACAAATATCAAACTCTTGAGTCAAAAACCCAGAGGCCATCATGAAGTTGAAAAGCACACAAACTATTGTTAAAATTTGCTGATGTTTCTGGCATTGCCAAGGGGGCATCTTGTTGTTTTTTGCTCATGTGATTTAAAGTAATGACAAAATTCAGAATGAGACAAATTAGGAGGCAGATCTTGTGAAAGGACCAGGCCTTCCCCACTGCCACTGAGCAGTGTTTAGACAAAGTGTACACAAAGAGATTGATGCTGGATGGGCCAGCATGTTCTAAACACTTGGTATCAGTAGTAAGGGAATATAAAGATGATATTAGTGGAGCTGAGAGGGGGAGAGGAAAAAAGATAATTTTGAAAAAAATCGGAGTCCCACAGCTATATTTGTGATTTAAAGTCTCAATTGTATATGCATAAATTACTTTTTCTCAATAAATTATCACTACACTCAGTTTGTTCATATGACAATGAATTGGAAAGTCCATCATCCTTTGCAGCCAAGTAATTTTTTCCTTCTCTAAATATATTACACTGTTTAGATGAGTCTACAGTTTTGTGAACAGTGTGTGTATCAATATAAAATGAATCACCTTCACACATTCTTCTCAGGCCTTTATTTAACACCTTCTTTGCTCAGCTTTTGAAATATAAGAATGTATCTTTGCCTGTTCTTGGTGACAGTCTGGTACGTAAAGAGTCCTTTGTACCATATCAATAAAATAGTTCAAACATGTGTCTAAAGCCTTCAGTATATCAGAAACTCAAGTGTGTAAAACGTCAGATTTCCGTATTTGAAGATCATTAAACTCTTCTCTGTAATAAAAACAGAAGGGTGAAAAAACTCTGGAAGAAGCAAGTCATGCCTGTTGTCTTCTTTGCCAGGGCATCTGGGCAGATCAATACCGAGAACTTCCAGCATATGTTTACAGCAGTGGGAAGTAGTTTTTATCTGTGTTTTTCCTTGCAAGGTGGGGGAAAGAAGGGCCTGGATATGATGAGGAATTTTCCATGTCACTCACACCAGGTCAGGAGCGGGGCAGTGTTTAATCTTTGTACCCGGGCATTAAAATCCACTCCGGACATTCATCCCAGGGACTGGGCTGTCCTGTGTGCACTGCCTGTGGAGCTGCATTAACCTCCTTAGGAAACAGTTTTCTCTAATTTTTTTTCAGGGACTTTATTGTGTTTGTTTCAAAGCCAGAGCTGCTTACGTCCTGCCGAGGTGTTCTGTGTACTTGAGAATATATTGAATCTGAAGTTGTGTGCATGGCTCACATGCCTTTTTGACTCCTTTTCCTTGTTTCTGTTTTCAGTGCTGTATTTTTGCAGCCTGTCTGATTTTAGTCCCCTGTTCCTATCATAACATGCATGGTGTGTGCATTGGGCAGAGCAACCTGATTATTTCAAGCTCCAGTCTGGTTTCCTTTTTTTGTCCTTTTAAACCATGTTACTGGAGACTGGTAGCCATGGTAACCCCCTTATCTGTCTTGAGAAATAAATACTAAAAATTGCTTTTTTTACTATTTATATATAAAAATGTAGAAGCAAATAAAACCTGCAGTATCTGACTCACTTAATATTTTTAAGTCTCCATCACTTCTCTTAAATGTGGAACCAAATAATCTGAGGAAATCAAAACAAACTTAATTAACAAATTAATAAACACATTTTGCTCCTTTTCAAGGAGTTTCACTGCAATGTACACAGGAGGAGTTCAGCTGCATTCAGCTCCTGTAGTTTATGTACCACAAAGAGATGAGAGTGACTCTCCAGAGAGCCTCATCTGGGACTGGACTTGAGTGATAGAGAACTCCAAAAAGAGCCAGATCTGAGTAAAGGTTTAGACTGAACATTGCTGTTTTCCATTTCTTTTTTAATCAGACTTTGTTCCAAAAAACACCTGTGTTTCCCATACCTCTTTGTTTTAGAATAAGCTGAGAAATGCACCTGCTGTCAGTTAAAGTGAGCCTTTCCAAGATGGAATTGCTGCAGATGTAAAATCTTTAATTACTGCACCTTGATATCTTGAGACTAGTGCATAATTCAGTGATTCCTTGTAAAGCAAATCAATGTTTTCATTTCAATTCCCACCTAGAATAACATGAAAATTGCTTCCAAAATGTTTTCTTCATGTTCATTAGGGGACACATGGCTGCAAGTATGTCTCTAATTGTAACTGCCTGGCTGCCATTGACTTACATTAAAGATAATGTGACATCAATTCCACATACTCTGAAGACCACTGGGATCAGATACTGGGAAAGTGATTCAAATGTTCTCAAGGAATATCTCATCCAAGATCTTCATTTGCTTTCCAGTAACTGAGCTCCAGCTGTTGCTAAACTCATCTGCGTTTTGTAAATCATATTTCTAGTATGTCTTTTTAGACAAATTCATTCCTCCTTTTTCCACCTACCTCACTGGGATGGCAGAAGGTTTTGTTGGGAGAAACCTGCTGATATAATTGCTGGAAAAAGACACACAAGTTTTTGACCACATTTGTCTGTGCCTCACTGTTTAGTGAGTGTGCTCTTCAATTCATCAATATCAGCTTCCGTGGGAAAACTGGGGAGCAGGGGGTTTCATTGATGGCATCTGAATGGCTGGAGTTGGCAATGCTGTATTTAAATTCAAATAATCTGCTGCTTCACTTTACACATGTGATTTTGTTTCTCGTTTTGGATTGGATGAGGGTAACTAGGATTTCAGTGAAAATGCTTTTGTATGTGAATTCTTTGCGTATATGCCAACATATGATTAATATGCTCTTGTTTACAACATTCCCACTTACAACGTTATTTGCTAGAACTGTCATATATTGCAAATACAAAAAGAACCCTGTGGACTCAGTAGGAAAAAGATTATTTTAAAATGTTTGTATTCACAGAAATATTTGTTTTGGACTAGCTCTATTTCAGACTTCTATTTTCTGTCCATGATAATGTGCATTTATTTTCCAGCAGAGCTCCTCCTCCACGTGTTGTTCCATTGCTCACTGTCTCTCCTTCTACGTCTCTGATTCACTAATGAACTATTTTTGATTCTTCTCCCCTGCCTGAATTTCAACTCTTGCTGAGTGCAGCTTTGCCTTCTCCCTGCAGTTACTGAGCATTGATTCTGGCTTGATTATTTTATTTTTCCTTTTTAATAGTTCACATTGTTCTGAATGGCAGAGCAGCTCTGAAGCTTGCTCTGTGACCATCCCTGTTCTGACAGGCACTGCTCCAAATTAGGGACTCTGGCATCCAAATGGGACAATTTCTAGGCGTGATGTTGAAGGTTAAATTAGGAGCATCTGTTACTCCAGAAATGGGCTGCCCATATATAGTCTGAACTGATTAGCCAAAGGGAATTTAAGAACTTGTAGAATTGCCTGGGAATTGAAAGGAAAAGCAGGCAGCAGTGTTCATGTATGTGTACAAACACACATACCTTTGCAAATATGTGAATTTAATCAGTCAGGTATTTTACGGTTTTTTTTTGCCTATGATCTATAAAGGGAGAAGTGAGCCATGGAAAAGTGACTATTGACTTTTGTAGCAGTTTAATAATTATCTGCTATTTCAAAGAAATTTCTGTATGACAGCATTAGGGACTTTACAGCAACATGGATTTGATTCTCAGAACAGTTTTGGGAGACCTGTTTCCCAGGCTGGGCTGCTTCAGATCCTATATTTTGGCAGCAGAGCTCAGGAGCTCAACTCAAGCACTGTCCCAAAACCCAGGCCCCTGCTGTCCACTTTGCTCAGTCTGTACATGACCTTGACCTTTAAAAACTTCCTCTTTGTCTTGAGTTTCATTTGAACTTCTTCATTTGGGAAAAGGGGAGCTTGCATTTCTTTGCAGGGATTTCTGATGTGGATGAGAGCTCGGATGAGATGCAGAAAGCTCAGCACTGCTCACAGCAGTTCCAAGTGTGTTAGAAACTGTGCAAAGAGAGGAAAATTTGCTGCCACTCTGTAGAAGTTTCTTTGGCAGCTCTGGAGAAATCTTTCGTCTTCCTGAGCAGCACCTCAAGTCCATTCTCCCAGGGCAGAAGTGCAAAGATGGAAATTCTTGTTTAAATCTCTCCCATTTCTTACGAGTACCTTGTCCCTGATATGTGCTATTTCATGCCCTTATGTGGAATCTGCTTGTCACCGATGCTGACGGATGCAGGATAAAGTGCACTTTCCTTTGCCTGTGCCAAGTGGATATGCAGCAGTGTGCTCAGCTAGAGAAGCCAACAGCAGATTCTGTGCAGAGCCAAAATTGTTGGAGAGAGCTTTTCTTTCTTAGAATTACCAATTTAAAGGGCACGTGTGCAGCTGCCTTGATGTGCTGGTAGGAATGTGGTAGGGGCCAGCAATTTGGTGTGGGGTGGATGTGTTGAGCCCACTCCTCCTGTCCACTTGGAATTTTCAAATCTGGGGTGATTGTTTAAATCATCTCTATTATAAATTGAACTAGGAATTTTTAGTTTCCGAGCTTGGTGCCTCTGCTCTCAGGTCTGGCATCAGGGCCCACAGGTTTTCGCTGCAGCTGCTAATCCTTGATACTGAATAACGGGTGACTTTATGTAGCAAATATGTTACAAGATCTGAGGTCAGGGGATGGGAATGAAGAGCCAGAAAAGGTTTGTCACGTCTCAGTACTTGCCATGACAAGCCAAGTGGCCAGAGCCGTATTCGAACACCCGTTACAGATCATGTACCTCAGCATTCAGTTTGCTGTGAGAGTTACTGGTGCTGAAGTTCACAGGATCATATTTCCAGGGAGTAGATAGACATGGGAATTAGGCCAGTAGATGCTGCCTTTCCATTTCTAGATCTAAATAATTAGTACGTGTCCATTTACTTCTGCAGTTGTCTTGTACTGGATGCTAACACAGGCACATACAGCAAATCACCACAGTTGGGTTATTTCTTCCCTTTAAACAATAATTTTCCTGTTTTCAGCCTGAAGATTGCAGATGGCAGGATTCATTCAGTATGAATTTCCAGGCCATATTCAACTTTTATCTTATTTTGAAGTGCTATGGGAAAAATAATCTGTGTTTCTGTGAGCTGGTTTTCATGTATGCTGTTGCAAATACTGGGTGCCAAGAATGTGAAGGATCCATACCTACAGTAACTAACTAGGTCACTCTTGAACTGTTGTCTCATGTCTGGGTTTTTGATTTTTCTTTTCTTCAGTGAGGCGGCAGAGAGTAAGGGCTGGGCAAGAGGTAGCAATACAAAAGTTGATCTATATATTCTGTCTCCAGCTATTCTTCATCCTCAGTAGTGTCTAGAAAATAGCAGATCCCGAAGTAGACAATGTAACAAGAACCTTCCAGCTGTGAACCAGTCCATTTTAACAAGCAGATAATTGGACTGGGAAGTAGTAAGAAAAGCCAGATTCTAAATTCTAATTAATCATTGATAGTGGATACATGAGAATTCATCAGATGCTTTTGGCAACTGCTAATGATTCTACATGCTTATGCAAAATTGCTAACGTTAATGTTAGAGATATCTGAGCTATCTGCTTGTTCCTTGCTTGCAAACTCTGACTGTATTTAGAAACCTGCCTGCTTCCTTACTTAGTCTTTTTAGTTGTACAAAACACTTGTGTGATTCCATGGGCTGACAGTTCCAGTGATTTAATGGATGGAGAAACTGGTTCTGACAGATGAGGGCTGCAAACCCCTGCAGGGTATCCCTGTCCTGATGCTGTTGGGGAAGCTAAGGCACATCCAGGCCCCCTTTATGGCCATTACCTCGTTCTAAACGCTTGTCTGCCAAGGGTTTAGGATAAAAGGCTCTGAAGGATGTGTGCTAGGAGTTTTAAATGCAATAACTGAGCCTTATTGGCATGAAGATGAGCTCAGAGATTGAGGGAGATCAAGGCTGGTGCAGCAGTGAAAGTCTGTAGTGCTTACACATTGTGTTCTGAAGAGACCCCAGTTTTATTCCAGCACATGAGGAAAAGAAATTCCAGGAGCTGAGTCAGAAGTCTGTCAGGTGGCCTTGTCATGGCAGGGTCAGTCAGAGCCAGGGGTGAGAGGCATTATGATCATCACCAAAGGATGCTCTGCAACTGCAACTTCAGAGTTCACATCCACAGTCATGACCTGCTGTTGTCAGGCAGAACAGGTGGTCCTGTGGCTCTCTGACTGAGCAGAGCAACCTTGAAATTTTACAGTGAATGAAAAAATTGTGTGTCAGGAACCTGGTCACTGCTCTCTGCTATTCCTTTGGAGAAAAACCACATTTCTGAAATGGATTTCAGCTTGGTCCATTCCAACTCGAATCAATCACATTTAATTATGTGCCCGGGGCACAGGGTATCTGTCATACTCTGATAAATTCAACGAACATGCAAATTGTATCATCTTTTGTCATCAGTACCGTCTGTTCTTGGCATTCATGCTATGAGGCTAGACTGTAGATATGTTGATTAGCAGATACGCTGATCAGTCATGAAAATTCATTTCCAAAATGAATTTGGATTTGGAATGAGCATGGGTTTTTTTTTTTCCACCTCAGGCAAAAGGAGCCTGAATTCTTGATTACACATAATTATTTATACTCATATTTAGGCCATTTTATATACCCCCAAGGTGGTGTAAACTGGTAGGATTTTAAATATGAGGTTAGATCTGAACTGTTTAAGTATTTCACTTGTTGGGTTCTTGGAGGAGGAGGCAGAATGGGAGCTGTCTTTCTTTTTGATTGTCTCTATGTATGAGCTGATTGAGATGTCCTCTGCTGTTTTCTTTTTTTTTTACTTTGGAGGTCTGAATTTATCTTAATCAGAAGCAGCCCAATTGGTGCCCTGATGTTTTTTCTAGAAAGTGGTACTGTCATATAAGAGGTAAAGGGGTCCTTTTGTTATGGGCTTTCAAAAGTCCTTGCAACACCAGTCACTTGGCATTCAAAGGAAATTTTTGCAAAGTTTAGAAATGCCAGATGTAGCTTGTGTCAGCCAAAATTGTTGCCTGGTGTTTTCACAACAATATGGGCTGCCCAGAGTTCAGTGTCTGCCATTGAAATACCTTGAGACTCTTCAGAGGTCAGTATTCTACCAAGTCTCAGTTTTTCCATGTAAACCCAGACAGGCCTTGGTTTCCCTATGCTAAAGCCAGGCTTATACTCTGACTTTTTCTCCACTTGTGAAATTTACCAAGAACAATATTTTAAACTGCATCTTGAAAAAAACAAAATTAAAGTCCCCAAGTGGTTGTTTTTCTACCTTGTCCAAATTTGCAGGACTTTATGTACTATGTGAGAGATCTGCTTCCTAACACATATCTAAGAACCTCTCTTTCCAGAAAATCCTAGAGATTTCTTGAATCTATTTACAGCTGTCAGTCACTCTGAGGAGTGCAGGGGATGGACTTTCCCTACAATCTGTAAGTGCATTTATTATAGAGGTCAGTGTTTAAGGACATGTTGGCAGCCTGGAAACATGCTGAGGTCCCAGAATTGACAGCAAGCCCACTACAGGTGGACCCAGCTGCTCTGTCTGTGTTTTACTCTTTGGGTTACACTACCTCATGGTCAGTCTGTCAGTCACTGCCTGTTTGTGCACCTGATTCCCAAAGCACTCTAGCTCCAGCCCTGCAACTGTTGGGGAAAACACTGAAACCTGTTTGGGCTCTGTAGAGGCAGAAGGATCTGGCTGTGTGGTATGCACTGGTGATAAGGACCTATTCTCCAATATTCTGTATTATTCTTTCCTTTTTTAACAGATTAGTGTTCATTTGATCTTCCTTTGGGTGTGTGTTGTCCTCTTTTAATTGCAGTTTTTTGAGTATTCATACCCCTTTGCTTAGCTCCTAAGTTTTGCTAATAAGTTCCTGATGTGTGCCAAGATAATGAAGAAGATTAATGAAATTGTTACACTCCTCAATTCTTGTTCTAACTCGCAGTCTTTAAGTGGTTTCAAACTTGGATTTATCTGCACTGTTACCTGCAGCACACCCCAGCTGTAGCCACAGAAGCAGAAAAGTGGGAGCTTGTTTTCAGAGACTGTCATGTAAGAAACCCACTGGGAAGATAACCAGTGAACAGGCAAGTGCTTGGTGGTTCAGCCAGGAGTTTTCCTGAATCCTACAGGGAGGTGGCACCGGCACCAGTAGCTCACTTTCACATTTGGCAAAAGGCATGTTCCTTCTCTGCCAGGCTGCAATTATCTCACATGCCAAAAAACAGGACTGGCAAAGGTGGTGAAAGAATCCCAGCTCCACAGAATGGTTCCAGGGGAGCAACCAGATCTCATGATCTAGGTTATACTGCTTGTTTTCCTAAGCACTTTTACTCTTCCTCCCAGACTAAAATACAGCAGTTAAGTTCATTAAAAACACTTTGAAAACACTTTAAAAACAGCAGTTAAGTTCATTAAAAATACTTTAAGTTATAAACAGTCACCATTTTTCATTTCCTATGCAAACAGCACTGATCTGATAAGTGTGTTTCCTTTCCCAGAGCCGTGAATATTTCTCTGTAGAAGAAAGTTTGCTCTGATAAAAGCTGATTTAGTAAAGTCTGTGTGTGATTCTCTTCCCTCTGACAAGTATTTTGCTTTTCACTGATGTTTTCCTTTCTAAAGACCTGCCCTGTACAGGGAGTTTCAGATGTGGAAAGAAAAGCTCTTTTCACAATGCCTAGTGGAGGCATTTGATATAATACCCACTATGTGCCTTGAAAAGCAATAAATATTACTGGTACATTGGTCAGATAATATACATTAAGAAACACATCCAGTTCACTTCAAGCAGCTTTGTTGAAAAAGGTATGTCAATGTAAAGCAGATTTATCTTTTTCTGGAAATTTGCATGGATTGCAATGAAGTTTTAAAATACTGTTTGTATTAGAGATGGTTCTGGTTTCTTCTTGGAATCCTTATTCAGGATCTGCAACAGAGTGAGAGAGCTGTTTTATCATTATTTCAAGCTTGTGTGGATCTTTCCTTGTGAAAAGCAAAATACTCAGCAAAGAGGACGGGGCACACAGCAGCTAGGAATGGTTGTGCCCAACTGCTGACAGCCCTGGGAGCTTGTCCATGTCTGTGGCTGTAACATGGAATATCCTGTGTCCCTCTGCCCACCCAGCCTTGCAGCTATACCTGCCTGGAGGCAGGTGCTGAGCCTTTTCCTTGTTTTGTCCCTTGGCTGATGCGCAAGTGCACTGGAAGAACAAATCCTAGTGTCTCAGTGTAAAGCTTGACATATGCCAGCCCCATACAAACTTTTATTCTGTACTGTTCAGTGACCCCACTTGTTATCTGCTTTGTAACAGACCTGGAGAAGAGTCCAGGCACTCACACTGAGGGAGATTTATGGTTCATCCAGTCTGTAGCTCCCAACTGTGTAGAGATTCATTTGCCAGCAAGGATGTGCTGTGCTGCTGCTTCATCCAGAGCTGATCTGGGGCCAAACACACCCCTAGAAACACCTGGTATATGAATGGTAAAAAAAAATAAATTATTGCTTTCTTAAAACAAGAGCAGAACTAACCTTGTCTGGAACAGAAAACATGCCCTGTAGAGCTAAATGCTACTTTTATTTTTACCTCTGGAATGTTTGGAGTGTCTGTTTGAAAATGAAATAATCTCATCATAGTTTATGGGCACATTTTACACACATGCATCATCTCTCTACAAACAAATCAGTTGTTATGATAAGGAGAGAATTTAACAGCTACAGCCAAGACATCTTTCAAGAAATAGCTCTGAAGAGAAGTACAAACTCTTGACAGTGATCTGAAGTGTGGAAAACCTCTGTTCAGTTCCCTTCTATTCCACAGGTTTCTTCTGTGACTTTTGGCAAGTTAATTACTGTCTTGATGCCTCTCTTTAACATCTGTTAAATTGCTGTGAAAGCATTTTCCACCCTGCAGCACTATCATGGGGATCAGTGCACCTAGAGTGTATTGCAAGACAAAGTGGGGCTTAGATGCTGTGGAAATTGAGGCCAGGCACGTGCTCAGGACCACAGGAGGAGCTCCCTGTGTGTGTGATGTGAGTGGGGCTGGTTTGTCCTGAGAGTGAGCAGCACTGAGGGCTCTCTCCCATCTGCACACAGTGAGCTGAACCTCTGTTTCTAGGACATGTTATTTCTCAACCACTGAGTCTGCACATTAAGTCTACATGGAACAGGGCATCCTCTTGCCTAATTGCAAAACTCTGCTTGAAAATCAATGAAGACAGCAGGCTCCTAAATCATCCTGCTGATCATCTTGCAACATCCTTTTTTTTTCCTGTTTCACGTGGAAACTCACTGACACTCTAAGAATTAATGCCAGTGATTTGTGAAGCCTTTAGTTAAGATTATCCATGTCTGTAAAACTAGTCTGCAATTCATTAGCTGGGTCAAGTATATTTAATGATGCTTCGTATGATGACATCACATCCTAGCGTAATTACATTTGCTTTTCTTAATTTTGATTTCTTTTTTCATAGCTAATATTGCTCTGTCCAAAATATGCTGTCACTGGCTCACAGTATTATTGGCCAGATTCCCCTGAAAAACCTCCCATGCAGGCAGGGAGGACAAAAGGAGAAAGCTGTGTTATGAAAAAGGTGCAGGGTGGCTGTTCAGGGCCTTTTCATACAGCTCATGTTTATGTTAAAGTACTATGGGCAGAGAGAGATTCTGCTGAAACCTATAAATCCAGGCTTTCACAGGTGTTCAGGTCCTTACCTCCCCTTGAGGATTTAACCACAGACTGTTGATGGTCTCCTTCAATGCCTACTCTGATAGGTTAAATTTCAGCAGTAACAGCAGGGATTTCAACACATGAAGAAATGTTCAATATCTATGGATTTTACTTTTGAAGTGAAAAAGTTGTTAGACTTCTTGTAGAAATGTGAAACTTTTTGTTTCTCTGGCTAGAGTATGTTCAGACAGTGCTAAGGGTCCCTGATTTTGAACTGACAGAGAGGTGTAAATGAAAACTGAATCTGAAAGATTTCTAGTCAAATTGGCTAATTCTGTCCTTTGGGGCTTGATGGGAGGGCTCCATCTGATAAGGTTAGTGACTTCACCTAGTAAAGAGGACTGGTTTGAAAGCAGAGCAGGAGCCTCATTAAATCTTGTTTGCTGAATTTTGCTTAGAGCATGTGCAATGTCTCTCCAAATGCCTCTGCACAAACCCACTAATTCTTCAGCCATATAGTTTATTTTTTTGCCTCAGAATCTAATAATGTATTTATTAGGTAACAGCTTGGGGATTTAGGAGACCAAGACCCATTTTCAGAGGAGATGCTTCAGGCCAGATCTGCCAGGACATATTCCCTGTGCCTGCCATTTGCTGTTGGCTGGATATGACCCAGTGAGATGCCTTGCAGACATGAATCATTAGGCATTGACTTTTTAGAAGTACAGCTTAGAGTGTTTGGACCTTAGGAACATAATTTTGATTGTCTTTTACTGAGATGTGTGTTTCTAAGAACTCAAGTGAGTCACTTTCAGAGATGTGCCAGCACTGTGATTGTGTGGGATACACCTTTCTGAGCACATTCACAATGCTCAGGTTGACCACGACCCTGCTTGGCTGGCCATGGGCGAATGCTAAAAGTGTTTTTGTTGGTTTTCAGCATAAGTAGTCTCTAGTGAGTTATCTGCCTCTCATCTTTCTAGACACTGGGTATGCAATGGAATGAAGAAATACATCCTGTCTTGGGCAAAGGAGAGCTCAGGCATGCAGAGGAGGAGGGAGGTGTTCGAAATTAATGGTAGGGCTTTTACAGTTATGAGACAGTTGTGGCTGGGAATGATACATAATAATGATGCCTGTTTATGCTCAGATTTGCTGTTTTCTAGGTAGTAAGAACTTGTTGCCATCCTTCCTTGGTAATTTTCTGAATAAAATGCTGAAAGCACTGGACTTGCAGGTTTTTTTATTCAGTTACATCAAGAAATTACTGGTTCTGGTAAATAATAAATAATTTTGCTTTTTTGAGTTTGGTTTCCAGCCAGGTAGAAATGGACTTCCTCTTCCCTTACAGGCAATCCTGCACTTGCCATTCTCCTGCAAGGGCTTGGATCACCAGTGCTCTGCTGTTTGCTTTTGGGAACAGCCTCTCCTTCCTGGCTGTGGCAAGGTCTCCCAGGCAGGGGGCTCTGCCTGGCTCTTCTCTGCATCCAACTGCATCTAATTGCAAAGAGCTGATCTAAAGCATCTTGAAGCCAGCCTTTCCCCTGGTTTTTCAAATGTTTAAATTGTTCTGTTTGAATGCTGAAAATATTATGTTTTAGGGCTGCCTAGGCTTTGCTTTCTCTCTCCTGCGGCAGACAGCTCCAGCTCAGACTTACTGCAGGGCAAGATTCAACAGTCTTAGAGATTTCTGACCCTGTGTCTAAACCAGGAAGCCGTAGTTGAGCCAAAACCATTGGCACCACTGCTGAGAGTTAATAAATGCATTCATTCCTGTAGTACATTTTTATTGGCATGAGCAAGGTTTAATACATACCACCTTGTTTTTTTCTGTGCCTGAACAAGGAAAGTTGTGCAAGTTGGACTTACCAGTGATTAAGAGACCTAAGCAAGTTGGACTGATAAGATCACAGATTTTATGACCATTCCATCACTGTATCATCTTATCTGAGCTCCTGTGTAGCACAGGCTGTAGAGCTTCATCCTTTATTCCTCTTAAGCCAATACATTTTGTTAGAATGAGATTTTTCTCTAGAGGCTAACAGTCATTACTCTCTGGGTTTGAGTTCTCATGGGCATGCTGCAGAATCACAAGCAGCTGGCTCAGAGCTTCTAAGGCAACTTCTGTTCCTGGTTCCAGATGTGACATTCCTGACACTTCCATAAAAGACATGCAGAATTAAAGAAATTAAAAATACCAATGAGTTGTCCTGGAGCCAGTGCCTTGGGATGAACTCCTTGCACATGGATTGCTTCCTTCCAAGAGCACATCTCCAGCCCACATCTCCTCAGCCATCTCTCCCTCCACATTCCTCAAATGCTTACAGCTGCTGCTCTTTCTTGAATATGTCTGAGAGGAGATCCTGAGGGTTCTTCTGATGGGCTGATGCTTTGGAGCATTTGGGGTTTTTTCACAGCTGGCTGGGCATGGGCTGTGCCCAGCACCTGGCAGAGGCATCAATGCAGCCCCAGCTGCCAAAACCTGACCAATACAGCAATCAGGGTGAGTTAATGGGGTGCTGATGCACAAACTGACTGTGGCTTGTTCATGGAATATTTGAGTCCTCAAACATAAATTGCATGGGCATTCATGCATGGGCTGATTGGGTGTTCATGCATAAAACACATCCCTCAGTTATTTGGGTGCTCATGCATGAAGTGTTGGAGTGCTCAAGCACGACCTGATAGCACATTCAAGCACACACTGATTAGGCACTTGTGTACCATTAACTGGGTGCTTATGCATGTACCAGTTGGGCAGCCATGCAAAAACCAATCATGTGCTCGTGCATTAATTAACTGTGCCCTTATGAAAAAATTAATTGGCTGCTTGTGCACAGACTGATTGGGCACTCGTCTGTGTACTAATTGGACACTCATGCATTAGCTGGGTGCTCATGCATGAACTGCTGGATCATTCCTGCATAAACTTTCTGGGTGGTGTACGTGGGTGAAGCAATTTTGCACTCATGGGTGACCCAATGGGGTCCTCACGTGTATTGTTTGGCACTTGTGCATGAACTAATTGGGTGCTCTTGTGTAAATACTATAAACCCTGCAATTTACGCCTGATACTCCCATTCCTGTGCCTTCCAAAACCTTTAGCACTTTGGGTGGTTTTGAATTGAGTTTGAATTGTGCAATGTAGGCCTGGAGCTGAGTTGGGACAGTAATTAGAAACAGATGACACAAAAGAAGAGCTGCCTCTCTTGCAGAGATTAATGACCATCAGTTATGTGTTCTGTGCTGTCCTAGAACGTCCTCCCAGCTCACTTAGCTGCTGTTCCTGTCCTTGCTCTTTGTACACACCAGATTCCCTTTGTTCCAGATCACTCCACTCTTCTCCTCAATCCTCTTTGTTTCCTTCATAGCCTGTAGTTTTAGAGCTCATGTTCATTGCTTTCTTTACAGAAAGCAACTTTAAGCTAAACTATGCCTGTTTCTTTCCTTTTCTGTCCTTGGGTCTTTCTCAGGTCGTGTGTGGGGGTGTGCCTCTGTGCTGGCTGAAGATTGGTTCTTTTAATCCTGAGACTGATGTTCAGGTGCTCACCCAGTAAGGGGTTATTCCCTGAAGGAATAATGATTATATTATAAAGGGAATGAGCGCCCTTGAGATGAAACAAGCCAGCACCTTTTTTAGCATGAAGTGTCTGTCAACAACCAAAATTAGTGGTAGAGTGAGATGATTTCCTTAGGATTTCCTCATGACCTACCTTAAGATTGCCACCACAGCTAAGAAGAAATTGAAATACTGCTTGCAGTACAAACTGTTGTGGTAAATATGTACCAAATATATCATGTAAGTCCATATGTGACACACATGCCTATGGCTCAGGGGGCCATCACCAGATGGCCCTGTTCCATACACACCCATCCCTCCATCCTTTGGTGTTGCTGTAGGCAGAGATGCTCTTCTGGGAGAGCCAGCAAGCAGCAGAAGCATTGCTGTTCCCTCGATTTCTCCAAGTAGATTCAGTACTTGTGATAGAGAGCTCCCCAGGGAACAGGCAGTCGTGCTTGAGTGTTTTTTGCAGGCTCTTTGTGATAATTTCTCTTCAAAGACTGAGAGTTGTAGTATAACCAAAATCAAGCTATACTTAAAAAAACCCAACCAACCACCCCCCCTCTGCAGATGTGATGGCATCACTTTCTTGTCTAAAGAGAAACTGATCTCTAGATGAGCTGCAAGGGGCAGCTGGTTTGTCCAGTTATTCATACCGGCCTGGGGTGTGAACATGCAGATTGGGTCCCTGCACCACCACAAAACTCTATTTCTGGTGCTGGATACAAGCTTTTGTTTCTGATTTCTAGGAATTGTAATTCAGAAATTGTAACTATACATATCTGCAATTCCTGCTGAAGTCAGTAGGTAAGTTTTTGTGTAGAAAATGTCGAAGAAATCAGCTCTGTGGGTGGCATTCATCCAACTTCATGTTTTATAGGTCTTAAACAAGCAGCACTATCCTGTTGGTCGCTATTGCATATTTCCAAGAGGCTGATATTGTGGTTTTGAGGTTTCAGGCCGGGGCCTGATTGGAAATAAGGCACAAATAAGATACATCAGCTGTCTACAGCCTCTCGTCCTGGGCTCATGGGGTGCAATTTCAGCAGTCCAGACCTACAGTGCAGCAACATAAAGAAGGAAGTAATAGACCAGCTCCACTGAGGACTTTCCACTCTAGAAACACAAAGGTTGGATGTTTCAAACTGGATGGCAGCAGGAACATAACTGTTCAGCAACTGGGAGAGCCCTGACACTGTGCCTGGAGCCCAGTTTGGCTTTCTGGGGCTACTGGAGGCTCCATACTCTGCTGGCTGAGAGGGGCAAACTGCAAGGAGATCCTGGCTGCAGTGGTTAGCACAAAGCTGACCCTCCACTGCCCTGTGTCAGAGATCTTCCTCTCCCTTTGCTTCCTCAGTCTTGCCAGCTGCTTTGGGAAAAACAGTGGCTCTGTGTGCCTGGCCACTTTTAGCAGCAGCACATTCTTCTGCCAGATTCAATGGACAGATAACCACGGCATCTTCATCTGTGGGATTATCCTTGCAAAAATCAAAACTCTGATGGTCCCCAAGGCAGAGCCTTGCTATGGTTCATCTTTGGGATAGATGCTGCACTGCACATGACTCAAGTGAAAAATGAAGCACTCTGAGTAAAGATGTGGTAGGATAAAGCTTTTTTTATTTCCTCCAAGGAATTTTTTGGGTCTTTCCAGGCTTTTACAGTGATTCATTGTTAAACTTCAGGCAAGCATGTTGTCTCCCTTAATTTATGCAGGTATAAAACAAATGTGCAAACACCTATTTATCTGATGAAGAAACTCCCCCTGGAGCAGAATTTTGGCTTCTGTTTCTGGCTCTGCCATTGATCACTGCAACATATTAATAGACCGGACCTCAGTTTACATATTGATAAATGGGAGATAAAAATATTAATTCCCTAGCAGGTGCATTGGGAATTAATAACTAGTTTTAAAGCACTCTTAGAATAATCAGTATGAAATAGGTTACCCTGGGAAGCGGTGTGATCCATGCTGGTCCTCTGATGCATTTCCCAAATCTAGTCTGGATTCAGTGCTGGGGAAGGGGCTGTTGGAGCTACGGTTTGCAGGTGGCAGATGGCTTCACTCTGTCTCCTGCATTAGGTGCTGTCTGCTTTTGCAGTCATTTATGCCATTGTATGGTGGGGCAAAATCCATCCCAGACAGGTCTGACCTCAACTGGGTCCCCCAGTTGCTACCCCAGTACAAATGATCCCCCACACTGCATCTGTGTGCTCTGTGAGGCTCGAGCCTCTGTTGGCCAGTTTGCTGCCAGCTAATCAGAGAGGTAGTTAGTAAGAAAATCCAGGGTTATTTCCATCTGATAAACAGAAAACATGGAGCAGCCCTTCCCACAGTTTATTGTTCCCTGTTCAGATTATTCATTTCCACACTATTAAAATGCGAATGTAATCCCCACCCTTTAAACTAATTAATGTTAAAACTCTCTCTCCAACCACTGTGCGTTCTAAATAAAAGCTGGGACTGAGTAAGCCAAGGTTGGAAATGAAAGCATTACCTTGTGCTCCACTCAGTGCTGCATTCCTGAGGTGTTTTATCTGATCCTGTACAATTGCCACAGGCCTTTCGGGGCAGGGTTCTGCTCCTCTCTGTGCTGAGCTGCCTGGGAGGAGCTGCCTGAGCAGAGGTGATGGCTTTCACCGGTGTAGGGCTGGTGCAAGTGAGGAGACAGCTGGACCCAGTGCCTCCTTCCTGGCAGGAATGAACTGCACCAGTTGGAGAGAAACCTTAATTGCTGCTGAATCAGTTAGGCCATCTTTAATCAAATCCTCCTCTTCCCCAGCCTTGACGTGTGATTTTTATCTTATTCTCTCTTAACAGTATTTAGTTATATGAGCCAACGTGGTTTTTAACCTATTTGATTTTGGTAATTCTTTCTCTTACATGAGGAATAGCCCCATCATATTTGCAAATCAGAACTACACCGGTTTTGGCCCAAGTTTGTGCAGTGAGAAGAACATTACCCACACAGGCACCTGCCTATGGTTTCTTCACTGCTGGCCCTGCCATCGGGGGTGCCACCAAGCCTCTGCTGACTCACAGCAGTGTGAGCTCTGAAAGCCTTGTCCCAGGGACATGCTGGCTGTTCCCAAGATGATGGGAGGCTCCAGTTCCTTCTTCCCTGCTGAGCACTGGGACAGTGATCATCTTCATTTGGAGCAAAGTGTAAAGTTACAAGCCAGTCCAGAGCAAGTGGATTCCGCAAAAGCGAGCTTATAACAATGTGTCCATCAGTGTTTATAGATAGGAATTTAACATGAAGCTAAGCCAGTTAAGATCACTGGAGCTGTCCCTGGCTGCCTGAGGAGTGAGGGTGATGCTGTGGAGTAGCAAACGCTCCGGGGATACTTGGACATGAGTGAGAGAAAGCAACAGAAAGCAGGAGTGAAAACAGACACTTTATGCAGCTGATCCTACTGCTATGCAGGCTTGGTTTGTGCCATGTACTTTCTTGTGCTTTATTCAGTTTAATTTTAAACATCTTGCTTGATGGGACTTCCATGGTTTCCCTTGGGAACTTGTTCCTAAGCCTGCCCTAAATTTCCCTTCATCCTTATCTTAGATCTCCCCTTTTTAAAGCACACTAATGAAGTGAAATACTCCTTTCCCTTTTCTCTGTGTTTCTTATGATATTAAAATATATTCCTCCACACCTGGGTTGGCAGGAAGGAATTTAAATTCGTTCTGCAGCTATGCTGGAGCACTGAAGAAATGCTTACCTCCATGAGAAAGGGTTTTAATGAACCCCTTGCAACTGCAGCCAGTGGTAGACTCGGGGCTTGTCTTAATAGGGCTCATCTTTCAGTGTTTCAGTGTATCCTGGGCCGTCACAGAAGAACAGTAGGAAAATATATACTCTCCAGGATTTTCAAGTCTCCCAGGAGCATTTGGAGCAGAGGAGCTTTCTGCCTGGACTGTGTGTCACTAGAGCAGGGGCAGGTAGGGTTTCATGTCCAACCAGCACAGAGAACCTCCAGAAATGGAGCTCAGAGAACAGCCTGCCAGTGGGTATTAACCTCTTCTAATCAACACTGCTAGATGTTAAGTTTATTTTACTAAAACTGCACAGAAAAAGGGAAGGGTTTTTTTTCTGGTCTTCTAGGCTGCACTAAGAAAAAAACAAAACTGAAAAAAGAAATCATGGCAAGTGATTGAAACCGAAATTTTTTTCTGAGAGTTATTAATAAATTAATAAACAAGATGTTTTATTTAGAAGCTTTTTTGATCTTATAATTTTCTTTAATAAAAATGAACTAAATATTGACCTGAATATTTTGAACTGAAATATTGGAATAGTTAATTTTTCTGGATAGTTAAGTTTTCTTCCACTCTTGAAATCTTCTTTACCAGTATTCATGGAAAAGTCATGCCTAATATTTCAGAATGACATGACCAGATTTCAAAAAAAGAAGCCACATTTTTTTTTTGTCCATCTCTGATTTTAATAAAAATTAAAATTGAGGTTCTTCCTTTTTTTGCATAGAGATAAAGAACCCAAGGAAATGTTGATTTGAAGTTTGAATTTATGCATTTTTCTTTGAAAATGTCCTGGAGTGGCAGGGAAACAATGTAGGGAATAAAAGAGAACAAAGGCTCACTGCAGAAACGAGCATGATGACAGTACAGTGAGGCAGTTTATGACCAGAATTGTTCAAACAGCTGGAGATCGTATTACACTGTTTATCATGTTTAAATCCATGTCAAAATGACATATATTGTGGAAGTTTTTGTGTGAGATTGGGAACTAGGTATTATGTGAAAAAGTTAACCATATGTTATAATATTCTTCTGGGGACAAGAAATCTAGCTGAGACTAAAGGGAAGAGTGAGTTCACCCGAGAAGTCGTGTCCTCCTGGGACAGATGGGATGGTGTGGGCAGCATGCAAAACACTTGGGTGGTTTGAAGAGCTCCATGAGTCATAGAATTAATTTTATTTTTCCCCTCCACTTTTTATCTCTTTATAAATATCATTGTGTTTGAGGTGTTTTTCCTCACTAATTGTCTAATGGGCGATGGAGATGGGGCAGAATCAGTTCCTTGTCTTTGACATTTTCTTCCATCTGTGGTGGAGCAGGAGCGTACCTGGGGCTGCTGCCTGGCAGTCATGTGTCTCCTTTCTGTTTTCCCTCACTCAGAGAGACTTATTCTTGTCATCACATTTTGCTTGTGAACACTCCCAAAATTTGCAAGTCAGCAGAAGGCTGGGGCACGGCAGTGCTCCCTTGGCCTACTGGACAGATTGAATTTCACCCACTAAATATGTTTCAAACTGTGAGAATTCAAGCAGCTCACAATTTCTGTGGTCATTTGTGCTAATAAAGTTTGACAGGCTGAATGTTAATGGAAAGTAAACAGGAGAGAGGGTGCTAACAAGGTCATAATGAAGCTCACATTTAAATTGAATTGAAACGAATATACGAACGCTCATGGGAAATAGTTTGTCGGTCTCCTCTAGGCTGTAGTGCAGCATGTGGTAGCAATGGGCAGTTTGTGAGTGGCAGAGTAAAAGAAAGCTATAGCTATTCTTCAAGGACAAATTATATCTAGCTAAATGAAGAAAACTGACTCTAGAAAGGAGGGAAGCAGCAGAGGATGTTTTTTTACAGGAGCTCATCAGTCACAGCAGCTCACTCTTGCCCTCTTGTTGCTGTGACTCCCAGCTTATAATCGCTTATATAACCACTGGACTTATGTCTCCAGTGTGATTCCCATTGATTTCAAATACACAAGCCTGTAGGGAAGCACTGATCAGGGGTCAGGTTTTACCAGATGTGAACACTCTCAAGTCCTCTTAAATCCAATTCTGAAGGCAGGATCGCTTTGCTTCTTGCAGGAGGGGCCTCAGCCCAGACCAGGCTGGTTGGCAAATCCTTTTAAAAGTCTTTTACTACTGCCATAGTGAATCTTTTATTTTGTTCTATTTTAAATAATGGCTGAATACAGACAAATGAGTCAGTCGCGTTCTCTCGCGCGTGCATGCAGGGAGTGTGTCATAGCTGAGGAATTGGGCTGGCTTATCCAAAGCTGTTGGCTCTTTCTTTCCAGGCGTGCTTTCCTAATTCCAGATGGATAAAGAAACAGTGGTGTGCAAGGAACCATCCCCCTCCATCTCCTCCTCCTAACTTTGGCATAGTTGTGTTTATTGCCTGCAACTGAGGGAGTTTCAATATCCTTGCAAAGTTCTGTCTGAGGAGACCTGGGAAACAGAGCATTATTGGTGCAAAACCCTCTGTAACCATCAGATGCTTTTCCATGACTCAAAAACATTTCAGGCTCTTTTGTAATAAATGTAAATGGCAAACCAGAGGTCAGGGATGGTCTCAAGGGCAAAGGCTGGTGTCTAATCTTTATTTTCTCTTTATGAGCTGCTGTAACAACTTTGAATGTATGAAAGAAATCAGCAGAAATGTGAGACAAGGCAATCTTATTAGGAAACTGGTACATAGCTTCTCAGACTTGTTCCTTGACCTCCTTCGAAACAGCCACAGGGCCAGAATCCTCAGATGGTGCAAAAGCATAAATGGAGCTGTGAATTACTGTAGCAGGGATTTATTGTTTCTGTTTCTGTTAAACCAAACTTTCCT
The DNA here is from genome assembly GCA_013397075.1 of Rhabdornis inornatus. Classification (NCBI taxonomy): domain Eukaryota; kingdom Metazoa; phylum Chordata; class Aves; order Passeriformes; family Rhabdornithidae; genus Rhabdornis; species Rhabdornis inornatus. The sequence continues at coordinate 1,696,473 of VWZS01001738.1, forward strand.
TCCCCCTATCACCCCCCCCCAGCCCAGAGTTTTCAGCCATTTTAGTCTTGATTTTAATATAATGGTTCTCTTAACATATTTTTCAAATTACTGTGGAAACGACAAATAGTTTGAGCTTAGCACTTGTGGATATGTTCAGGAAATGTGGCCAGTTTATAAGATGAAGGGTTTGGTCCTGCAGTGATATTTAAAGCTGATCCTCCAAAGTGTCATTAGGAATCTGGGGGCAATTTTGGGTTGGACTCTTGGATGACATTTACATTTACAAGAACAGGTTTTTCACCAGTTAATTTGATACTATTTGAAAGAGGGGAGATAATAGTGCGAATTTATTAGTCTGGATGCTCAAGGTTTTAAAATTAATTTGCATATTTCAGCAATGCCCTGTACATATGCATGACTTTTTGGCTTGGCAACCAAAAAGTGAATTCCTTTGTGTCTAAAAGGATGTTCCATTTGTCACTCCACTCCACATAAAATGTTTCACTTTTGGGCTGTTGGATTTGGGGCAGAAGAACCAGATTTGCAAAGCTGCCCAAGGAGGAGGAAATGCTGGCATTTGCTGTCTACAGTACTGGATTAGAGGCTAGGATATTATCTGGGAGCCCCAAGTTTGATCTCCTTCTATTCAAAAGGTGTTCTAAACCCCCCCCCACCAGACTTTAAAGCCCTTTTAGGGTGGGGGACTCACTTAGGCTCTCCCCAGTGCCACGTGCTGGGCCATGAAGGGAAAGGAGTGCATCCCATGCCAGCCAGGAATGAGTGCTGTCCTCAGTCCCCTCTGCCAGCCAAAACTGGGCAGCACATTCATCCTGCGGCCAGATATTGTTTCCCAGCAAACAAATCATTTCCCAGCAAGTTTGCTGTGTCCCAGAAAGAGATTTCATCCCTTTCTTGCTGAGGCAGTGCATGCCTACTGCACTTGATGTTAAGTTTCCCAAACCATCCCATGCTGTTCAACCACATTAAATATTGTGCTGAAGCTAATTAAGATGACAGTCTGGGAATGTTTTTATTAACTTTGCTTGCTGAATTTCTTTCCCCCCCAGATCCTGGCTCTTATAAGTGACTTTCAAAAGCTGATTCAGAGCATTTCTCTTTTACCATTTCACATTGGTGTTAGCCTGGAGGTTGACACTGGGCTTAATGTTTATGTTAGTGTAAAGGAAGAGTGGACATCTAAATGCTTAGTGTAGTTTAATCTAGAGGGATGTGCCTGAAAGGCCTGTAGAGCAATTCCTTAAGGATGAGAAAACGAAATGTCTGACATTTAATTCTCCTTTAGCTGAATATCAGTGCAACAGGCATTGCTGACAGTGCTCCAGACAGTGTCACAGAGTGCCAGGAGGGCTGGGGCACGTCCTGCACTCCTCAGTTCTGGTCAGTCCCTGACAAAGGCAGAAGAGCCTCAATGTGTGGGGCAGTGCATGGTGCAAACCAGGGCCAGTTTTTTGTCATGATGGTTTCTGACTTGGAATTTTCATTTTTTGGGTTCTTCATATTTTATGTGCAAAAATTCAATTAAGGAAAAATGCATTCCTGTCAGGCTTTAGGCTGCAGGTCTAAGAATTGAATACTCAGAAAAAAGTCTGAGCTGTTTCATAAATATGTCTCAGGGACCTTTAGCTCCCTTCAGGCTGGTTCCTCTGCCAGGAATAAAAGTTGCTCTAGGCCTTAGATCTGATGAAATTCTTCGTCCCTTCTGTGTGAGGAAGTGGTTGAAGTTGCAGAATCTGGTCAGCCTGTAAAAGCTGTTTCAGTTGTTGATGAAGGACCAATCCTCATGAAATCATTGAGAATTTCTTCCATTGGGATGATAAATGGTCAAGTCCTTGAAAAAATATCCTATACTTTAAAAAATGCCCTCTGAACATCAGAGTGAATAGAGGTGAAGGCAGAATGTTGTGTGTACTGCAAATCCCCTGTGATTGCAAAAAGGAGATAGAGACATTGGGGAACTGGTGAGGGATGGGAAGGGGATCTAAATATGACATAGAAAGTCCATTTATTTTCTTGTAACCCCAGACATATTAAGGACTGGCACGTACAGCTGACACATAAACAAACTGTGCTCTCTCTTCTAGAAAATGTGTGAACAGGGTTGCTCATTGTCAGTCGTGCAGGCAAAAAAATAATAAACACAGATGTATATTGGAGAGGGGTGGAAATGCTCTGAATTCCCCCAGCTGAAATCCAGGCGTTGAGAGGAGCTTGAGAAAGGACTCTCCCTGGGTGTCATTGGTGGTGGCAGTGCATTGTCTGTGCTCCTCTTACTTCAGGACTTGAGGAACTTTGGAAGAGGACCAGGCATGATCCTTACTTCAGACATGGGCTTTTCTGTTCCCTAAATATTATCAATTTTTTTCCTCCTTACTCTCATCTCTTTTGAGCTGTTGTAGCAGAGAGGATGTTGATGCCATGAACTGCTGGCTCTATTTTTCTACCTTTTATCCTGCTATAATTTGAGCAGGGAGCTGGTCTGGGAGCATCACTGCTCTGAGTCTGCATGACTATTGAAGAAAATTATTGAGTGTAAATTTAGTTTTTGTTAATACTGTATGTGAAATAATTATTTTTGAAGTGACAAGAGGATACTAACCATGAATTACTTCATTAGGTAGCAGTTTTAAGAGAACCCAAACCACCACTCAAAGATGTCTAGTAAAGAATGACCCAATTAGCAAGCCCTGCTGTCTGCCTTCTACCCATCACTGGGATGTGTTAGGATTTTTCAAGTTAAACTGTTAATGTGAGCTGTTAACTGTGTGTTGTGCTAATAGTTAGAGGTCCCTGTCACAAGTTAGATCCCATTTTGTTTATGTTTTTTCCTGAAATGGGGGTCAGCTGTTCAAGAAGAGCCATAAATACTTGTGCTTCAAGAACATTTTTCTAGCCTTGTTGTCTGTAAAATCCCAAAGGGCAGAGATTTGTTTTGTTTGATCCATTTCTTTGCAGTGGAAGAATCTTGCCTTGGTTGTGCTTTCTGAAGTCAAAAACCTCCAGAAAAAGAGAGCTGCTCTAATACAGACAGTTGGATGTGCATAATAAGTCTGATAGTTCCCATCAGGGAATTTCCACCTGTATTTCGAGATCCAAAGTAAAATTCCCTGCACACTATTATTTTTTGTTTATGTCAATACCCAGAATTTCCCAACAAGTTCACTATCCCCATGTGCTGTATGAACAATAGGGAACGATTTGGCCCAAGCAAGTTTACAATCTCAATAGAAGACAAATTGGGAAAAGTTAAGGATTTTTTTTGTGAGGTTTTTCAAGACCCACATCTAGTTGTAATTATAGCAATATTTAAATTTATTATTGTTTATCCTACCAAATTTGTAGGATCACTTATGAGGATCTTATCATGATTACTTCCTTAATTAGTATTATTTGGAAAGTCCCAGCACCTAGAGTTAAGATGTTGCAAAAGACTCAGCTTTCATATAAAAAAACCCTGGCAAGTTTCTTGTCTTTGTGATTTTCAAGGGAGCTTTGGGGCTTGAGATGTTGAGAAAGCTCACAAATTTCTGATCATTAAGAAGTCTGACTCATGACTTTTTTCATCTCTAACATTAGAAATATTGGTAAAATGCTGGTGAGAGAAACCCAGCCAAACACAGGGCTCACAAATCCTTGTTGCTTAATGGGATTATCATTGCTGTGCCTTGGAGATTATTTTGCACAGAGCCCTGCAGAAATGGGAGTCTCCTGTTTCAAACCTGTACAGAAGTGAAGTAAATAAAGCAGTATTTCAGTTCAGTTGCTCTGGTTCCTCAAGGCCTTGCTGCCTTGCACGTAGAGGAGGTAGGACTGCTTGGAGGAGCACACTCTGGGTTTTGGAATCTGCCGAGTGCCAAGCCTGAGGTGTGTGGAGCTCCTGAGCATGGAGAGGGGATACCAGAGGGTCAGACCGAGCTGATCCTGCTGTCCCGGGTCAGACCGAGCTGATCCTGCTCTCCTGGGTCAGACCGAGCTGATCCTGCTGTCCCGGGTCAGACTGAGCTGATCCTGCTCTCCCGGGTCAGACCGAGCTGATCCTGCTCTCCTGGGTCAGACTGAGCTGATCCTGCTCTCCCGGGTCAGACCGAGCTGATCCTGCTCTCCTGGGTCAGACCGAGCTGATCCTGCTCTCCCGGGTCAGACTGAGCTGATCCTGCTTTCCCGGGTCTGATCCTGCTCTCCTGGGTCAGACTGAGCTGATCCTGCTGCTCCCGGGTCAGACCAAGCTGATCCTGCTCTCCCGGGTCAGACTGAGCTGATCCTGCTCTCCTGGGTCAGACTGAGCTGATCCTGCTCTCCCGGGTCTGATCCTGCTGTCCCGGGTCAGACTGAGCCGATCCTGCTGCTCCCGAGCGGATCCTGCTGTCCCGGCTGCCTCATCAGCTCTCAGCAGCCGCTCGTCCCTGCGGGAGCTGCTGACCCCAGCCTGGACGGGAAACCAGCGGACAGCTCGCTGCAAGGTGTTGAGGGGAAAATAGATTAGTCTGAGACAGAGCGAGTCTCAGAGCTGTCATGGTGCTTTAAAAAATAAAGCTTGAGGTAAACAAAGCAACACGCCTGCTTCCACGCAGTCTGTGGGATCGCTGCCGCCAGCCTTTCCGACCGGCTCAGGAATTCCACTTATTTCCGAGCCCAGCTCCTCTCTGCCTCGCAGTGTTGGCCAAGGCTGGCTCTGTGTTGGACACACGGTGAGCATTACCTTGAGCATTCCCTGCTGCCCGGGGAGCCGGGGCACCGCAGGCCTGAGGGCACAGCGGCTGATGGGGCCCGGACAGGCTCCAGGGCCTTGCCTTCCTGCCTCTCATGGTTATGGCTTACGCACCATATGTTGTGTACTTCAGATCTTTACATTTCAAATATGTTAAACACTAGATCTTTTAATACTTCTCCTGAGATAAATGGATGGATTTTGAATCCTTTGTTGTTGTTGCTGCCTCTAAGACAGTGTCCTGCTGTAGCTGAGGAATGGGAACAGCTGAGCAAGACTGAGGAAGTTCAGCAAGTACATGACAAAGGAAATGCCAAAGTTGCAGGAAGCACAGGTATGATCACATCACTGCTTAGTTAGACTTCCAGGCACGATTGTTCCCAACAGAAATCCTTTAAAGTTTACTTTTTGAACAAGGTGGTCCTTGGCACCCCTGACATGGAGCTGTGTGAGTGGCTGCTGCCCTGCCTGCCACTCTCAGAGTTACTGCAAGGAAATGAGGATTTTCTGCCTGCCACTCAGATTTTACAATTCTTTTATTAATTGGATTTTACTCAAGTCAGATAGAATTGAAGCTATCCTGCCGCTCAGCTCCCATTTCAGCTCTCCAAACAAGGTGTGCATGATGCGAAGTTAATTTTTTTCTTGTTTCTTGTTAAAGGTATGAATTTCGCCCTGTGTGGCACACCATGGTGAATAAAATCCAGCCCCCAGGCCTAAGGCCTTCCTCCAGGCTTTACTGGTTTTGTCTCCTGTAGCCATGCTTTACCCATTGGAGAGCAGGCCAGCCACAGCTCACTTGCTTGCATGGAGGAGAAGCAATTTCTGCCAGAAGAACTATAAAAATAGCGTCCTCCTTAATCCCTGCTCTGATTTCCACCATGAGTGACCGTTAGGCATGGAAATACCAGTAAACTTTATTGGCAGTAAAAAATTATATATATTATTTGAAAACCACAAAGAGGCATGAAAAAATGTTATGAGACCATTAAAAGCTTAATGAGGAATCCTCTTTTCATGTTTGCCCTGGGAGTTTCAGCTGCTCTGATATGAATACTGTTTTACTGAATGCCTTGCATGACTTTTTATAGAAGATGAAGCAATTGCTTGTGGAAGAGTTATTCCTACAGTCTCTTAAAATATTGTCATTTGGGTGACAGCAGCAATTCAGTAATCCTTTTTGCCTTAAAATGGTCATATTAGACCAAATTAAACAATGAAACCTTCTTGTGGGATTTAAGCATATAATTATTAATTGTGAGTTCTCTGTCATTAGCTAAGGTTATGTTTAAATATAAATTCTATATCTCTAAGACCAACACTATAAATTACCTTGGCTTGGGAACTTGATGTAAATTGATAGAGTTTTTGGAGGGGGGTGAATATATTTCTTGTCTGGACCTCTTTCTCCTTCATTCTTTCCTCTCTTGTTTCCTAAGTGGGTTTTAGAATTTTGAAAGCATAACAAGCAAAAAGAAAGAGTTGTTTTTTTTGGGGGAAAGATTTTAACTGAGAAATGGTTTTTTATCTAAAATTTAAACATTACTAAAATGCATTTTTCTTCTAAACTGCGTGCTGTACTTTTTTTTTTATGACTGTAGTTTATTTTTTCATTTAAAGTCTTGTCAAAGGCTTTGGATATTTGCCTTTGTAGGGAAATATGATGAACATTTTTACATATAGCATAAATTTAAAAGGAGGAAAGAAAAATGGAAAAATCCATCCGTTTCATACATGGCAACTTTGACAATTTTTTATGAATTAGAATTAGGTTTTTGTCCATCCTGATTGTAATACAGCCTGAGGAAGAAAAAGAAAAATTGGAACATAAAATATATATCAAAGCTCTTCTTGTTTAGTTGGTGTGGCTCCAAAAAAATTAAAATACTTCTAAATTCTCTTTAATTAGTTCACATAGAGGCAATGAAAATTAATGAATCAGGCTGACACCTGCTGTATTGACACAGCCAAATTCTTTCTTGGTCTTGAAACTTTGCTCCACTCATGTGTCACCTGCCCATGTAACCAGATAGGTCACTCAGTACATTGTGTTATGCTGTGATGAATCATGAGATGATTCAAAGATCTATTTTTTAAGTGTGTTTAATAGAGGGAAGGAGCAGAAACTCAATTTAATGTGTGTTTTCAACTCATTTGCTACGAATTGATGGGAATTACATTTATTCCCATTGTATTTCCTCTTTCCGTGCTGACCTGAGTGCCATGTGGGTGATTTTGATGTTTGGTATCACACCCAGTGATGCAGCAGTGGTTTACATGGGGCAGCTTTCATTGGTTTCAGGAGGGCTGAGATGAAAATGGAATGATTCCTTTGATTCCCTTGAATTTCTTCATCCTGGGAGCAAAGCTAGGATGGTGAAAGCTGGTTGGCATTTGCAGGTGGGCCACTCACCCCACATTGAGAACCTTGTCAGGGAACAGAACTGCCATCCTCATCCTGAATAACTCTATTTTGTAGCAGCCCACATCAATTTTCCTTTGAATTTCCTTGTGATCGCTTTTCGTCTGATGTGAAGACAACTGTCTAGACATCCCTTTACAAAAAAAAGAAAAAGTCTTTCTATCCAGCAGTCTGAGAGAGGCCAGAGCACAAGTACAGGTAAATATAGGGCATGTGAGATTGATTTGAAACCATGACTGGGAAGGTAAGTACTTGCACTCAACTCTGAAGGAGCTGCAGCCTTGTTGGAGTGTCTGTCCTACATAGCTTTTACATCTCACTCCTACTTACCTGCTCACTATTGGTGGGACCAGAGTATTCCATTTCCCCAAGAGCCTTAATAGTTTGTTTTTTCATAAACAGGCAGTGGTTCCTGGGAAGGCTGCAATTTTTTTGTTGGTTTGGTTTTGTTTTGTTCTCATATGAAAATACTGTCTCAGCATCCTGCTATTCACTGCAGTTGGCTTAAGGAAGAAAATAGAGATGTACTGAGCTGGCTGAGTGCCTCAGTATTTACAGTGTGCTTGTGTATTTGCAGTGCTTAGTGTTTTCCCTGAAAACTTTATTCCATTATCTTCTATCTTCACATTTCTTCTGGTTCTAGAGGACATTATACTAACTTTCATATCCAGGTGTGCAGGAGCCTGTTCTGTCCCTGGAACTTAATGTACAACTGGATATCCCATGTTTCTCTCACGCAGCCCTTCAGTGCCCAGAGCTTATCCTTCTGGGTCTCCATCTTTGAAATACTCTCCAGCTCAGCAAGAGCAAGTACCTTACAGGCAGCTTTTCCCTCTTGTTTTGGACTGAATAAAAAAAAGCCTCAATCTAATGCTCAGACAAAATATTAAAAGAACAGTAAAAAGGGCAACTAATGGCTGCAAAGACTCTCCTTTGGCTTCCACACTTCTGTAGCTTCATCAGTCTTGATATTGAGACCTACCAATGTCAAAAAAGCTTTTCATAGCACAGGAGGCTGCAGCATCACCCATATGCTACCTGCTGAACTCCTGCAGGAGATGATGGCTCCTTACCTTGGTCACAGTCCCTCAGGCAGCATCTGCCGTGGTGCCATTCTGGAGTGGGGTTGATGGCCCAGCAGAACTGGGGCTCCCTCTCTGCTTCTGGTAAAATTACTCTGTGACCACAGTATGAATTAGTGTGTGTTGCTGAAATTGCGTAGGGGATATCAGAAAAAAAATAAATGTTGAATTGGTTTGGGTTGATACATGACAGAACTGTGGCTGTTTCCTGGCTATGTGGCACCACTCACACCAGGGCAAGGGCTTGCACTGTGCTCAGCAGCTGCTTGAGTTATGGTGGTAGCCAACTTCCGCCTCCAAAGTGAAGCTGTTTTGGGCTAAGAAGCACTGTGCTAATGTGTTTTCAGGCAGTCTTTCTTTGCTCCAAAGAAGGGCTGGGGCAGGCAGAGGTGATGGCAGGTTGGTGTTCCAGGTGGGAACTCTGCAGGGTGAGCAGCTCACCCAAGCTCAAGCAGGAATTCTGCAACAACATCAGGGAATTCACCCAGATTTCACAAATGTCCTGCCTGCTGGTGAGCTCCCAAACCACCCTTCTTCTCTGTCATAATTTTGGTTCCCAAGTTTTCTGCAGTTCTCTTAAATGAGTTTTGTTTGGAGACTTTGACTCTCAGCAAGGAGATCCATGTGAGGCATGCAGATATTTCAGCATAGAAATATTTTGTTCTTCATTATTTCAGTGAAAACCCACTATTTTCTTCAAATGGATGTTATTTTTTTAAAAAAATGAACTCTGAGTAAACATGTTCTTAAGTATTTTAGATAGCTGAGAGAAAGCCTTTTGACTTTTATGGCTATGATAATTGTCTAAAATTTAATAACTCTGTATGAAAATATCCACTGTTGACTTATTAACCCCTTTGAAGAGCAGTTTTTAAAATATTTTCTTCTGACTTCAATAGGTCTTGGATTGATACTTTAATAGTCTGCTTCCCAAGTGAAGCAGATTCAGCCTTTTTAAAAACAGAAAGAGTATTTTTTTGCATCAAATGCACAGTAGAAGAGTGAAATCAGTGTTTATTGCTTTGCCCTGGTTCCTCAAGGCAGCAGCTTTGAGAAAAATGAGTAAGATAGAATCAGAGTTTAGATTAATGTAAAACATTTGCTGGAATTGCAGGTATTTTGAAGATACTACAAGAAAAATTGTATATAAAAAAAGCTAGAATGAATAATTGTTACCATTAAAGGGACTTCGGTGCTTCTGGTAGGTAATTCTAAGCTCCTTTCCCATTAATGGTAGTTTGCCAGGAAAGAAAGGTACATTACATAAATATTTCAAAGTAACCTGGACAGCAATTTGAAGATATTAAGCTTTCAACTTGACAGCCCCAAGCACCTTGATTCATCTTAACATCCTGTAAGATCTTAAATGCAAACAAGCACTTTACTTGAACGGGACTGACTTCAGGACCAAAATGAGCTTCATTATACAGGGCTGAAGGAATATTAGGGAACAATCAGTTTTTCCTCAAGCACGTTAATTATCTCAACTGGAAGAAGTGCAATAGGGATGGACACGTGAAGTAAACCAGAGTCATTTTTCTAAACAAACCCTGGATCTGCAGTCTGCACACAGCAAAGCTGTATCTCATCTTCTCTAATCTCTACACATCTCTGTTTGGATTGGACTCTGCTTCCCCAGGAAGGGGATAGGTGCTAAAGAGGAGACAGGTAGTGACTGCAGGGAACCAAACTTCCTTTAAATAAAGCTTGCAGTGTTCATGATGCTACTTCTGGAGAACATACTGGATGCAAAACTGCCTGAGACAGGGTTTTGTTGGTTACAGAAACCCCTTGAAATAATGGAATTTGTTGATTATTAATGCATTTTAGTTCTAGGAGTATGCTAAGGTAACTGCAGCACATGAGTGAAGGTGGAGGAGCTGTGGTCAGCCATTGGAGGAAGGCAGGCAGTCTCAGAGAAAAAAACCTGGGCTGTAAAAGGCTCATGCTGAGTTCTGGGTTTGCCTGGGCTCAGAGATGGTTTGCAGCTCATGTCTTGGCACTCCCTCTTGATGCTACTGCTCAGAAATTAAAAGAAAATTCAAGATGCAGCTCTGTGTTTAACACATGCTGATCAGAGTCCCTCCCACTCCTGGCCCTTCTCTTCTTTCTCTCCTGTCTGTCTTCCTGCCTGTGCCCCAAGTAGATTTTTAAGGTCAGCAGCCTTGCCTTGGACTTCCTACTTGTAATTTAAAGCTCCCAGTTACAAGAGAGTTCTGTCTGTCTAAGTTCCTGTGAAGTGTTGAATTTCTCTCTCTGTGATTGTAGGGTTTTTTTGTTTCATTTTGGTTGGGATTTTTTTATTTGTTAGTTTTTTGTTGGTTTGACATTAATGTAGCAAAAAGAGAAGTGACTTCTCTTAATTCTCTGTCAAGTGTGAGCCTGTGGGAGGAAAGGCACAGTGCTCCTAGTCACACTAAGACTCATTTGCCAGTCTGCTCAAGAAAGTAAGTTACAGCCAAGAATACAGGGATTTGATTTCTAGCTGGATTTACTGGGCAGCACAGCAACTGGTGAGGTGAGCTGTTGTGTTATCTTAGACCTTGTAATTAGTTTGGAGCCTCTTTTTGAACATCTATTTGACACACATTAGAGGATTTCTAAAACAGGGGTTGCACTGGTTTGTGGTCATTAAAGATTATTCTCCTTGAAGTAATCCCTGGAATTGATATCTAAACTCTGTATAAACAAATACCAAGAGACTGTCTCTGTCTTGAAGAACTTACAATCTAAATAGAAAAAAAAAAAGGCAAACAAAAGGTTATGATCACCAGGGCTGGGTGGAGCTAAGAACAAATCCCAGATCTCCTGCATTGCCTTTGCAACATGTCTCTTCTTGTTCACTCAGATCATCTGGATCTTTTTTTCCTCCAAGTAAAAGGAATTTCATGCCAGAGGTCTGGCATGATTCCAGGTTGGATAACTCTGGGTGTTTACATTGTCATTGAAGGAGGGTTTCCTAAGAAGAGGTTACAGCCACCAAGTCCTGAAGGCACAAACCACCATTGCTGAGGCCTGCCAGCTCATGGCCAGGAGTCTCTCTGTCCTTGCTTTGTGATCAGGCTGTTACACAGGCAGTGGAGCTGCTTCCAGGCTCAGTTTGATTCACCTCTGGCCAGCGCAATGCAGCAATTAGGACACCACATGGGTGCTTTTAGATTGTCCTTCCCACTTTCCAGGCTATGTGGGAGAACTGTGCTTTGGGCTGCAGGTACCCACCAGTGTAATTTATGCCCTGTATTTCCTGGAGTGGGCTCATATCCTCTATTTCCTAGGCTGAGCTATAAGAAGATATTGCTGTTTGATGTTATGTGTTGTTCTGCTTCAGCTCAGGGGTGGCTGCCTCACTGGTGGGCACAGTGGGCCTGTGCAGAAGTTGGGTACCACTTGGAGTGGGTATGAGTCAGTGGCTTTGGGGGGTTGTAAAATACTGAGGGTGGACTGTGACATTATACTGTGATTATTTCTGAACACACAAACATTATCCAGTCCATCATTATGGGGAAAAGGGCTGTGGGAAGCTGTCCCCTTCCTAAAGTAGTGCCATGGGACTGACACTGGTGTCTCCCATACTGAGCAAAGGCTTGGGCATCCCTTGCTGAGTCAGTCAGTCAGTCCTTTGGCTCAGCTCTGGCACCAGCTGTTTAGAGGGAATGAATGTAGCAGAGAGCACAGGAGGAGGGCAGAGAGGGAAGTTTGCCTTCTGAGCAAAGGCTGTATGGGACACAGAAGAAAAATCTGTATTTCTTGCACCCCTTCATGCTGTGGTAGAATTTGGCCGACCCTGGTCCTCAGTCCATCTTTTAAATCTGTTGTAGGACAGGTGCAAGAGTTGATAGCTACCTAATTTGGTGATGTTGAGCTCACTGATTAATGTCTGTAAAATGTTGGAGGAAGGCTAGGTGGTACTCTTGAGCTGGATTTTGCCAGTGATTACCCAAGAGGAAAAGTGCTGTGGAAATCAGTAGAGGCACTTGCTCTTCTGAGCCAGGTACTCTTCCACATTCTGGGAGGTGGCAGAAGGTGCTCTGTTGGTCCTCAGGCTGCAGTCCAGGTTCAATCAGGAAAACACTTAAGCACACGGTTCATTTGAGGCATGGGTGTGTTACTGCCATTCAGATTTGTGTTTGCTTTGCTGAGTGGGGACAAACTGCACTGCTTGATCTGCTGACCAGAGCTGAGCAGAGCAGCTCCTTAATTCATGATGCCTTCTCTAGATAAGCTCTAAGTGCCTTTGATGAAAGGGTTTTCTATCTCAGGCGGAGCATCTTGTGCCATCAGTGTAACCAGCATTTTTATGCTGTCACTCAAGGGAGCTGTAGGAGAAGTAAGTGCTGATGTCCCAGCAGCAAATAACATAGTCCAGAGGACAAATTTATAGGAAGCTGAACTGGGAATTTCTAGGAATTTGCTGTTTGTCACAGAGGTACATAATGTTATAAAAAATAAAATATATAGCTGATCTAGAAATCTTACTCCTAGTTCTCTTGGCTCAGGAAGTTTTGGAGCTTTCTCTACATGTACTGAAGCTGTGTATATTATGCATGTGGCACAATGTTCTGTAGGCTCTTCTGGTCCCTGCTGTCACTATTTCCAAACACTGCTGTTGTGGTGTGGTGGGTACAGTCCCACAGACACATCAGTCTGATGTCTGGTGAAAAGCAACACAGATTGATGATAATAGGATGAAGATATCTGACCACTGTAATTATGCACTTGAGTATTTTCAAGTTGTGCCTAAAGAGAAGAAACTTTCAGTATAAGAGAGTATACTTGAAAGACTGAACTTCTCAACCCAGTATCAGGAGGGATAAATGGTATTTAAACAATATGTTTAAATAAAGTCTGAATTGATACTGATTCATTCCAGATGAGACTTTGGGATCTGTCAGATGTGTGGGCTTGCTGTGCTATGCTCTAAACTTTTAATCAGAAGTAGTCACCCTCTGTACTAAACCAGGTATCTGCAAGGCTTGGACACGTGATTGTGACAAGCAGCAGTGTCTCTGGCCCTGGGTCCTTATCAGCTTTAGTGACCTGAGTGTTGGCTTGGAAATAATTCCTCTGGCTGGTGTGTGGGGGCAGAGATCACTTAGTCACTTTGCAGGGCACCTTCCCAAATCTGATACAGCATTTTGCAAGTCATATAACCATTCTACACCTCAGTTTCTCTCTGGGAGGTGAGGATACCAGTTTCCCACTGCATGTTAGATTGGGAGATGCTGTACAGATGTATTATTACATTTCTTTTTACTTGTTAGACTATTCAGTGTCCTTTTGCCCCTCATTTCAGTATATACTTTTGTACATCTCCATAGTCTCCAATTAGTGCATGTTTTTTAGTTTATGTTCACAGCATGATGTTACTATTTAATGGTGTCTGGGGTGGGATTTTTTGGTGTTCCTTAAAAGACCTGGCAGGAAGACAAACGTATTCCTCTTCTCCTTGGCTCCTCAGCATACCTTCAAATACCCAGCACAAGGGAAATTCTTAAGTCCATGCTTATACCTTCATTATACAGGGTGGCATGTAAACACAGTGTAATTTAAACATGTTTCTGAGTACTTCTGGGAATAAAGTTGTTTTGGGAGAATAGTTTTGTAGAGGTTATTGAGCAAAGCTTCACTTCCTTTAGTCACTGGGAGCACAGACATGTTCTGGTTTGAACCACTGCCTCAGATAAGTTGGTAGAATTACTTACCAGTAGCAACCTATCAGAAGGGATGCAGAGAACTCCCCAAGCCTGAGAGCTCCCTGAGTTCTGCACCTCAATTTACTTGAGCTGTGGTTTCTCTTTAGATGTTATTTGGTGGGGAAGCTGAACCTCTGCCTTGAGCTTCCCCACCACGTGTGGCATTGGTAAATCACTGAGCCACAGTGCCAGCTGCAGATGCTCCAGGAGAGATTCTCTTCCTTTATCAGTCTGATCCCTTCTCTGGTTTGCTCCATGGAGTCACACAAAGGGGCCATATGTGTCTGTGTATATCTAGATACATATACATACATACACACACACACACACATATATATATATATGCACACATACATCAGATTCTGTTCTGTCTTCATGCTCAGGGTTGCCAAGCAAAACTTCTGAGGAAGAGATGACCAGCTGCACACTGAGGCTTTCAGCAAAGGAAGCCAAAGTCATCTTCAATTGTGAGAGTGTTTAATTGCTCTCTGCACAGTTCACTGATTTCAAGGCCTATAGGGACCCCTGTGATTCTTTTGCCTGAACACCTGCATGTTACAGCCTGTGGCATTTCAGTGTTTTCTGCATTACAGCCATTAAGATGTCGCTGAACTGGAACGTGCCTCTGAGAACACCATCCAGTCTCAATTTAAGCTTCTTTTAGCAAAAAAGACCTCACAGAGTTAGAAGGAAATTAATTTTTAATAGTCCAGATATGCACAGAACCCTTGGAGTACTTCAGCTCTTCAGCTTTCAAATCTTCAGGTGAGGCCCCAACACCCATGTCCCACAGCTTGCATATACAGTCATTAATTAGTGTGAAGAGCTTCTGTGTTATTTCAGATCTCAATACTTCTTAATTCAGTTTGTATTCACTGAGCTTTGTAATGCCTTTTTCTACTTGACCAAGGTAGCAGATTAAGACACCATGAGGCTTGTTCCATTTTGAGCCCCTTGTTGGTGGAGCCTTCCAACATCATTCCAGCTATGAGATGACCAGCTCAGGTTGTGGGATGTAGAGCTACCTGTGGGTTTTGTGGGGGGGTGGGGTTGGAAGGTGCTGCTTTTCTGTCCTATTGTCAAACTTGCAGGCAGTATCCATGTGAGCTTCTTTCCTGGTTCTTTCAGATTTGGT
Organism: Rhabdornis inornatus; assembly: GCA_013397075.1. Taxonomy (NCBI): domain Eukaryota; kingdom Metazoa; phylum Chordata; class Aves; order Passeriformes; family Rhabdornithidae; genus Rhabdornis; species Rhabdornis inornatus. The sequence goes on from VWZS01001738.1 coordinate 1,711,513, forward strand.
TTCATTGTCATTCCTCTTGCATTTAGCATAATTCCCAAAAAGCTTATTTGCTGTCTGCATCAGCTGAGGAACTTTTTTTATAAAATCTTGTCTGTCCTTGCAGTTGAGTAAAGCCCAGGATTGGTGTTGTCTGCTCCCAAGCTTTGTTTCCGTAATGAGGCTCTCAGGTAATGCCAGCATTAGCATGGGCTTTCATTTGACTACTTTTCTAAGGCTTTTTGTTTTCTCATGTAAGGCTTTGTATTCTTGCAATACTTGTAAAAGTTTTAGTCATTTCCACCATCCCAGGCTCCGTAGGTTTCCACACTCCAATCATGACTTCTGAAGCACCAATCCCAACGTTCCTTGGCAGTTTTGAAGTTTTATTTCACTGCATTTTCTGCACCTTTTATAGTTTTTTCTGTGTGTGTCTTAGCCCTAGATCAGGGGCCTGGATAAATTATAAAAAAATACCTGTACTGATTTTTGCTTCCATTTTGTCCAGTTGCTTGCATTGGCAAGGTGAGGTCTGAGCCTGCCTAGTGCCACGCTCCAGCTCTGACTGGATGCTGTGTGACCTGTGTGCCTCCAGAGCTGCGTGAGGCTCTTGGTGCCCTGTCCTGTGATGCTGACTGAAGTCAGTGGGGACTCCCACTGGTTTTGTTGAGCGCTGGATCAACATTTAATCTTTGGCAAACACTTTATTTCTAAACATTTTAAGATACTTTGATTTAAAAAAGGAGAGGTGTGGCAGGTGGAGCATCTCAAATGCATGTGTGTGTGTCTGTGGGAATGTGGTACTGACTCTTGTATTCATTGTCTGTCATGTGTGGTGGGTAGGAAGAATTAACAAGCAGGAGACTGTTTTAGGTGTGTGCACTATGAGCACTTGTGATAGATGAGTTAGGAACTGTGGAAATCCTGAAATTATGGTGAATAGCAAGCCCGTTATTTTATTGAGGGCCAGAGCTTGGGGATCTGTGGCCTCAAGGAGCCCCAGGGAGGACCAAGCACCTGCTGTGAATGTACTGGCAGCAGTATGAGCTTGTGAAAGCACAAAAGGGAAAATAACAGAATCCATGTGCTACCACAGGTCCCCAGTCAAGTTGTCTGACTGAAATGACCTTTCATGGTAGCTGGAAAAAGATATCTGTGTCATAAATTTTTGTCTGTCTGTTTACAAAAGCACCGATTCCCACTTGCAATTGTGAATTCATCCCCGTGCTTTCCTGGAACACATTTATTTTCTTCTGCATTTGTGTGTGCTGTAAGAAAGACCTTGGCTTACAGTGACAAACAGAAGAGTTATTGCTTCTGCAGAAATATGAGACCTTTCAGGGTACCACAACCTGGGACAGTGTTGTGAATGCCAGGATTTATATTCTGTTTCCCAACAAATGGAAGGGTGATCTAGAGAAGTTTGCAAGAGGCAAATTGTTGAAAGTGGCTCTCAAACTTAAGAAAAACTTGTGTTTTCACAAAGAGAAGGCATAGTGTCTTCATTTCTAAGGTACTCTTAGGGCAAATCCTGAAGCTTTGGTACCTCTGAGGTAAGTACCACTTGGGAGATGCCAGCCTGGTGTGCCCATCTCACAGAGGACCAATTCAATCCCCAGTAATTACAATAAAAGGGCTTGTGAAATCTCTGCTTTCTGGCTTGTGGTTTCCTGCTTTACTTTGCAAGCTAAGAAACCTGCCTCGCCTCAAGACCTTCAAATAGCGTGTGGACCTGTACTGAATATGTAATGCTCTTCTCATCCTTTGATCTTGCAGCACACTGCAAACCTCCAAGCCTCAACAAGCCCTGCTGAAGCAGGGGAAGTGCTCATATTCCTACCTTTGCAGGTTTGGAAACTGAGGCACAAGGTTTACCTGCCCTGTATCTACACAGCAGTCAATGGCAAGCTGAGGAATTCCAGGGATCTCCTGCATGGAACTAGGATTTCAGAGGAAATCCTTTGACTCCCAATAATAGAGTTTTTTCATTTGCTGCCTCTGTCGTTGTCATTGGAATGTAATGTTATCCTCCCTACCTCTTGCACCACTTGCCTTTATTCCATTTTAAAGCAAGAGGTGTTGCAAAGCAGATTTGTTAAAGTTTCTAATGTAGAAGTAGCTGTGGAGCGTGGGGTAGGAGGTGCTGTTCCTCTCCTTTCCTCTTCCTGCAGCACCGTAACCACCCTCCTTGGCTGGTGCTTGGTCCTTGGTGTATTTTTATGAAGGAAACAGGGAATTCTTCATAACTGAACAAAACACCCATGTGAAATACAGATAAACGAGGATATTTTTTTTTCTCCCTCCTTCCCAGCTTCTGAAGTGCTGTCCTCTGCTCGAACTCATGTTGTGCCTGTGTGGCTGCGTCCGTGCCTGATTAGCAGGAGCTCTGCAGTGCTGTACTTTGGATCAGGACAGGGACAAGGCACTTGTGTGCTTGGAGGAGAATTTGTCACATCTGTTCTGGTGTGGTATTGTATTTCAGTATGTTGTGACTGGGTGTGTAACATGACCCAGCAGGGTAACCTGAAAGCAGAGCTGTGCTAAAATAACCCGTTCCTCTGTGTGCTGGGGTGGCTGCTCACATGAGGCAGGTTTATGTGTGCACCCCTGGCAGGGGATACAGAGAGAGAGCTTTGACAGGATTAGCACATGGTTTTAGCAGCCCTCAGGAAATATGAGCAAAGGCTGGTTGGGATTTTGCCTTCCCTGTGCAGAGGGTCTCATGCACTGAGAGGTTTTGGGAAGGTGTAGGGGAAGGGTGGTAATGGGGTTCACTGCTGGTGGTGCTGCTGCCGTTGGCAGAGCACACAGATTTGTGTGCTTGTGTCACACACTGCTGCCAGATGCCCCCACTCATCTCCTGTTCTTGTGTGGCACCTCTACCACCTGCTCTGAGCACTGCCTTTTTCTCCAGAAGAGAAGAAAGATTGCTTTTCCAGAACTTCATCAAGAACCCTTCCACAGACCAGTTTGCTCTTTTTCTCTCTTTTTCTCTCCTTTTCTCTCTTTTTCTCTCTTCTTCTCTCTTTCTCTCTTTCCTTTTTTCCCCCCTCTCTTTTCTTTCCTTCCTTTCTTTCTTCAGGATGTCCTGGTCATGGGACAGAACTGCAGCATGTTCCCCAGTCCCCTAAGTAGGCAGTGATGCTGGTAGGTGAGCAGGAGTCGTTGAGGAGTTTTAGAGCAATCTCTTTGAAATGAAGACATTTTCTTAGGGCTGGATCTGAAGGTTGTGCTGACTCTGTGTTGTATAATATTGACCAGGCTGATCATTAATGTAATGACAAGGGCAGCTTTGATCTGCAAGTTAATACATATTCACTTCACAGCTTGGAAATCCTGGTTCAGGAGATGCTAAGAAGAACTTTCATATTATTGACATGAATCTGTAGTTTCCAAAGATGTAACTGCAGGAACTATGGATGCTGAAGACTTTTAAAGGAGGAGCCAAAGGGATCAGTGGTTAACTGCTGCTTTTCATGGGATAGGAGGGAAAGAGGTTAGTGAGCATTTGGAAGTGGTTCCATTGGGGTGAAACCCAAAATATATAGCTTAGGACAGGGAAGAGGATGTAAAAAATGTTTTAAGATATTCCCTCTTTTCCTCACCCTTTGCCCTCACATCAGCCACTTCCAGAAAACAGTTTGGTTTAGATGGGGTAAGGGCTTCAGTTTTTGGAAATGGCCTCATAGTTTGTTTCTCTGACTTTATTATGATAGATTTAAGAAACCGCTCCAAGTTCTGTAAAGACACTTGTGATGAATGGCCTGTCTCATTGCATGATCTACTGAAAAATGCTTTCATCCTAAGATCATAATTGTACAAATTTCCAAGCAAAAGGGTAAAAATAATATACTCTAACTCTGTCATACGTTTTTAAAGACAGGACCAAACCATTCCCTTTTGAATGTAACAAACAAATTATTTCTCTAACATAATGGCACCATGAGATAGGAGAAAGCTTTTGACTTCAGAGGAGCCCATTGAATGTGGAATGCAGGAGCAGGGGGAGCAGTCCAGCAGCTGGTAGGAAAGGTGCATAGAAGCAGAGAAACAACAGAGGATGAATGAAAATTTTCTGAAGTACCTGGTAATGGTTTCTTCTTCAAAGCACGCAACCCACAGAGTAGTTTTAAATAGTTACAGCCCTATTTGCCAAAATTACGTTAAAATAGGATTTTGAAGAAATGGAGACATATAGGTTGGTTGATGACTTTTAAACCAGAAAGCTAAGAACATGGAGAATGTCTGTGCAGCAGATTCTTAGACTGGGTATGTCTAGAGAATAGTTTTGAGGCCAAGAAATTACAAATCTATCTTTATAAATTGTGCTGGAATCGGTTGAGTATGTGTAGACCCTCTAATGGAGGAAGACACTTGAGTTTTCTTCCCATTGCCTAAGGTACGGAGCATCTTCTGCAAATTGTTGTTTGGATTTTTTTGTCACCAGCTGAGCATTCTGTTCCCAACTCAGCAGTAGACATGCTTCTGTAAGAGTTGCTGTACCTCTTTTTTGCTTTGTGCCTCCTGCCACACCTTATGTGGGGGTTTTGGTTGTAAATTCATCAGGACAGGGATTACCTCTTCCTGGGGGGATTATTTGCAGCATGGAGTTTACCCTGTGGTGCAGTCAACCCTTCTCACTGTGTGTACAGAATTGACAGAGGGGTGGCTCATACATGACAGTGCCACATTGCCCCTATTTAGGACAGCCACCCCTACAAAGGCACCCTCCAAACCCACAGATTTTCTGTATGAGTGAGGACATGATTTAGGTTATTCACTGAGTTAACTCAGTGCTGGAAACAAGTCCCAAGTAACTCTGCAGCCCCCAGCACATTGTATCTCCTATCTGAGGCCACTGGACATGTTTGAAATGAAAGTAGTGTTAATTTGAAGCTGTTGTCAATCTTCATGTCCCCTAAAGAGTGATGCTCATTACCAAACAAACTGTTCAACTCTCTCAGTCTCCTACAGCAGGATGTAAAGAACAGTCCCATGTTCTCTGAACTGAGCTGGAATTGTGTTGGTATGTTCTGATATGTGTTTTGTGGTAGGTGGTAGGAGCAGGGTAAGTCCCTCTGATTGTGCCATTCAGTAGACACAGCTTTGTTTATTTTTTAAGCTGGCACAGAAATGCAGGATAAGCTGGGCTGACCACAAGTCATTAAATGTTATGACTTGAATTGAATCCTGAACAATATTGTTGAAGGATAAAGGGAAACTCTGGAATAAATTAACAGGTCGTATAATATCTTGTGTTTCCCAGAAATGCAACAGCAGCCACCCATCTCTCTTCAACTGCTTTCTCAGCTAAAGGTGAAATATTTCTGCTCCAACTCAAGGCATCCAGGAGTCAGACATTTGTGTTTGAGCTGGCCACAGCTGCAGCCATGCTCCCTTTGCAGTTGACAAGGAGAAATGGGAATGTCCAGAAGGTGGTTCACCTTATCCTAAGGCAGATATCTATGATGGATCAGAAGATTTGCTCTCAGAAGGTGCCTGTTTGTCTCCAAGGAAAGAGTTCCTGTGACCACCATCTCCTTCCAGGTATGGGCAGTTACAGCTTCACTGAATTAACTGGTGGTGCTGGTGCACAGCTCTGCACTGCTGTGACAGGAGCAGGATGGGGCTGATCACCATGTTCTTGCACTGTTGGGATGTTTGAGAGGAAAAATATATTAAATGCTAATGGGCTGCTGTTTGCCATTGGTGGATGGCAGGGTTCATGCTGCCCACAATGGATCTGATTCATCCATAATTTATTTTGTACATTTTCCTTCTGTGAGGAATTCTGTTCTTTAGGAGAACTCCTGTTGTGCACTGGTGGAAGGGGACACAGCTACATTATTGTGAGGGCATGCTTGTGCATCTTTCCTCTCTTAGAACCTTCAGCAGATCTGAGAAAAAATAGTTGTTGTCCTTGTTCCCAAGGGTGATTGTGGGTCTGGCTCCACACTGATGTACAAGATCTCTAGTGCTGCCAAGGCTGGCACTAGTGCTGAGCTCAGCCCAGGGTACAAATCCAGGTGAAAAGCAGAGCCAGCCTCCCTGGGAGGCAGCCCTGACTGCTCTGTGTGATAGATGCTCTTCAAAATAGCCAATGACCCTGCACTGGAAAGCAAAGCCTTTTGGAGCTGGATTTGGTCCATGGACATGTCTTCTTTAGTTGCTCCAGTTCTTTGAGCTGGCTTAGAGAAGGATTTTGCACTTGTGTTCTGGAGCAATTGCCTCACATTTATATTTCAACTATTTGTAGGAAGCCAGCAGACAAAATGCACTGAAACTGAAACTTTTTTTTTTTGGTCTCATGCAGTCTGCTACAAATTTACATTCATATGTGTAATTCCAAAAACTGTGATTGGAAGGCTGAAGCTCATTGGAGTAGGAACTTCCAGGATTAGACCCTAAAAATATATGTTGTTTTACCAAATAATACATATTACTGCTTAAAATAGCATAGTTCTAAAGCAGTGGCTAGCATCCAAAGCTCAACATCCATGTTTCTGTTGCCAGGATATTTTCCCACTAAAAGTGAATTAAAAACATAAAAATCAATGTCTATTTAGACTATTCATTATTATTTCTTGGTTAAGTATAAACAATTTGTCAACACATAACAGACACTTGGGGAAGATATTTCCTTGCCATAATACAAATCTGAAGTTCTCCTGGCTGCTTCCTAACCTGGCACTTACAGCCTTGGATACAACTGCACAGCTCAGAAGTTTTGAAACTAGCCTCTGAGCTGGGCTTTGGGTAAAGTTTCTCAGCAGTATATAATTATTCCCATTATACCTGTTGTCAATGATTCATTGACCGCTGAGACATACATACAAGCTATTTTTCTCTTTATGACTTTTGGGGGGATGATTCACTGGTTATAAGTGTACATTATCATATGACTAAAGAAGAAAAAATGGAGTGAAGTGCCACTGAGATTTTCCATATTAAAACAAAAAAGAATTTGGGCAGTAAAATAGTGATGTTTCTCCCACATAAATCCAGCAAACATCTGTAAAGCTTCAGAACAGCAAGAGTCCTACAGCTTTCCTTTGGTTTTACACTTCTACAATGCAATACACCAAAATCAGCAGAGTTAACACAGTACTGTAAGTAAAAAAGTAAACACAGCTGGGAAAAGACAGAGGTATATCAGCTTTTTTTCTGAGTGGCTTGGCCATTCTCTGCTCAGGTGTTGGTCCTTCCTTGCTCCACATTAACCAAATCACTGATGCCAGAGGAGAGCTCTTTCCTGCCAGTGCCACAGGGAGAACAGGATGGGTCAGTCAGCACAGCTGTGGTGTCAGGGATGCTCACAGCACATCTGTTCTGCTGGGTTTGGCTACAAAAGAGGGGAGAAATCCTGGTCGTTGACTCCAGTTGAATGACATCACTCCTGGGAAATGGTGGGGCAGCTCTTGGAGATAAATTTATTCCGTATCAGTGGCTGGTGAAAACCTAAGGCAGCCACAGGACTACCTTGAGATCAATAGCTTTTAGTGCAATTTGTAACTCACGGGTCAAGATGAAGATGGGGAGCAAAGACCTTTGAAGGTACTGACTGAGAGACAGAAAAAACCCTTTTCCCCTGCAGAAACTGGTTGGCAGAGTGAGATGGTGTGTTGAGCAACAGGGAAAATAGATTTATGTGTCACTGTTAGCTTCTGCGAACAAGCCAAAGTGTTCTGGCACAAAACACAGGATATTTATTCACAAAAATGTGGAATTAATTGCTATCATCCAGATTTTTTTAATGGGAACACATTTTGGTTTTTGGTTACAATAGTCCTGAGCCTCAGTCATTGTCAGGAGCAGGACTGCCCTGCCGTGTGAAGGGCCCGACAGGAAACAGTGGTGGGTCCAGGGAGGGAATTCCATGGAAATGTCCAGCCCACAGCAGCCTTTGAATGAGGGGAGTTCAATTACATCTTTGTGCAAGTCACATTTATGTCCTAATACAAAGGTCTATTTACATTAGCTTGTTACCAAGAAAATAACTTCCCAGATGTCTTACTTATTTCACTAACTGTTATATTTAGTTGATTTTCTTCTTCTCTGCCCTTTCTTTTAAAAGCAAAGGAGGTGCATTCTCACCTCTTCTCCTCTCTGTCTATATCTGTCTTCATGGCTGACCTGACACATCTTGAAACTGAATCATAGGTTTCTTTTGTCTTAGATTCAAATTTTTCTAGCTGGATATCCCAGACTGTTGCCAAACACTGTCCTCCAGCCATTTGAGGCTTTGTATCTTCTCCTTTCCCGGCCACACTGTGACCCAAATTGCACTTTGCACCAGAGCATTCTTCTCTCATCAGAGCCACCAAAATGTCCTCCTCTTGTGCCTCTCTGCTTGTGCTTGACTTTCCCCTTTGCTTGGACCACAGCTCTGTGCTGGGCTGCTCTGGGATAGAACAGCATTCCTTTAGCATAGAAATTACAGAAACCTGTTCCTTCAGCTGTGGGGGAAGAGCCAGGAAAGAGAAAAGGGGCATGAGAAGAAGTGAATGCTAATGGAATTTGGGAAGGGAGGCTGAGCTGAGACAGGAGAGAGTTCTCAGTTACTCAATTTGACAAGCACTTCCTCTGGGTTAGCAGGAAATACTTTTGCTCTCACCTGAACTGGAATTTTGGTTTTTTTCAGTGTTTGCTCACACTGTTGTACACCACCAGTGTAAATTAGATATCTAGATATCCAGTATCCACTGTCCCCATGGAAATCAGCTACTGGAGATGCTGAGCCGGGCTCAGTGTGGCATATCCACATGTGCTGCCTGGTGTAGGTCTGCCAGTTTATATAGATCTGTGGTCTGTACTCAGCAACAACACTAAACTTGTCCATTTTTCATATTCTTATTGTCCATTTCAGGACATAATTTACCTGTGTTTTGCACTCTTCACAATTTGATTGTGTATTTCCTTGGTTAGTGGGGAATTGACTCTGTCCTTACAGAATCTTCAGACACACACAGAAGAAAGAGATTTTTATCTATAGAGACAAAGATGACAGATATATGAGCTATGTCAGAGGTGAGCAGGTCATTCTGATGCAATTCCATGGAAACACACAATTACATTTATAGGCACAGTTGAGTAAGGTAATTTGGAGCACAGCTGGCCAGTAGCGGGGATTTTCTCCCCTCTAGTCATTGCCATGGACCCACGGGCTGGAGGAAAGCCCAGGTTGAAGGTTGAAAGGGTCACTCACAGGCCAATAAAGGAGTATCTGTTGACTGGGAACACCAGCCTCAACAGTTTCAAAAACATGTTTTTCTTCATCTTCTTGAAACACAAGATTACACTTAGTCATCACTTATATGGTCGGACTCTTATGATCTCACAATTGCAAACCTTTTCCTTTCTTCTTCCTCCCCCTCTCTGTCTCTTTTTCTCTTTTTTTTTTTCCCTGTTTCTGTAGAACCATTTATTAAACATATGTTTTATTCCTGCCTGGGGATTTCCACTCAGTTTTCTGTGGTTGATATCCCAACGCCTGAAGTGTTCTCAGAGTACGGCTGGGGAGATCTTAGTCAAAGCAGGAAAGAAGTCATGCCTGTTCCCTTGCATTAAATAGGTGGGTCAGATTTCCAGCTGGTGTAAATTATCCTGGCTATAGATCTGTTCAGATGGTGGTTGCAGCTAACAGTGGTGCTGAGGGAAGTATTCAGTCCTTGTGAGCATGTGTCCACATTGCCAGAGCAGTCTCTGGGTTGGCTTAGTTGGAAAGGACAGTGCTGCAGTGTCTTGTCTGTTCAAGTCAGTGCTGTATGAAAGTTTATGACAAATCTGGATTTGTTTGGCCATATTTTCCAAACGTTTTTCACCATCTACTTGGGCTTTGACTCTTGCCTACAGTACCACTAAATTTTCTTGGTGCTGCAGCAAATTACTGAGTCTGGGTAAAGCTGTCCTACATATCTAAATGATGCCTTTGTTTCTGGAGAATTTTCATTAGTTTATCTCAGTGATCCACTTTTCAACATCCCTTTCCAGGCAGAAACTCTGTCAGCTTCTCTACTTCCCTGGTGAGATACTGCTACACAAGTCACTGCTTTGCCCTCTCACCCCAAATTCATTATTTAAACTCATCTTCATTAGACAATGTTATTATTGCATTTACTGTTGCATCTGGAAGGCTTAAAACTCAGACACACAAGACAGAGTAAAACAATTTGTTCTGCCCCAGTGAACTTCTTGGTTGCTAGAGACTACTTCAGCAACTTCCAGCTCCATTTACTCACCAATTAAACCGAATCCCTGTAATTTAATAGCTCTATATAAATACTTGCTTGGAATATGTTTTGCTATCTGATGTTATACTGTGATGTACAATTTTAATTGATACAGCTAAAACATATCCAAACTTTGAATTATTTTCTTGTGACACGTGCTGTGCCAGGATATTCAAATTGCTATTGTATAATGATTACTAATTCCTTAACTAAAGTCCATCAGTAAAATTTCAGCTTTTTATCTTACTCTTTTGAAGTATAAAAATACCATTATTTCATCTCCATAATACTGTTTATGTTTTATCTCAGCTCAGTCCTGCTGATTATTTACCTGCATCTGTAGTATCATTTTTTCTTGTATATTTACTGAGTCTTAAGTGCTGTGATTGAGTTGTCACCTTATGGCTTATCTGGTGCCTATGTCCTCAGCACAGGGCTAGTGTAACCTTGAGGACGTTTTTCTTGATTTCTGGTGGGGGAAGTCTGTCTTTTAGGATTTCCCTGCTCTCAAGCTCAAGTTCATGGAAGTTGTAACTAATTTCTGTTTGGTCTCAGGTGCTGTGGTCTCTTGAAGAAATTGTAATCTGAAGGATGTATTTTGGGTAAGGGTAGAGGCCAACAGGCAGCTGCTCTTGGAATTGCTCAAGAGAGGCACGTGAAAATGCAGGTAAAGGCACATCTCTGAGCACCCTGCATTGCTTTGTTCCTGGTGCTTTCCTCCAGTCCCAGGTGTGTGTGCTTGGCTGTGCCCTTGGCTTGGCCTACAGGTGAGAGGTTGGACATTCCTGGAGAGGGGAGAGGCTGCACCTTCATTGCCTTGTACAAGGACTGTGCCACTTCCCTTGCTCACCAGAGCCATGGGTCTGATTTTGGCCAGAGCAGTCCCTGTGCAGGGGTTATTCCTGTGGTGAACTGGTGGGCAGACCTTGATTTTACCCTCCTTCAGCCCTTGACCAGGGAAGAGTAGGAAGGGGAGAAGACGGCCAGCAAACTGGATTCTCTGCTTTAAGCTTATTTTTGGCTGGAGTAAGCCTTATATTTGGGTTTGGCTTTCCATGAGACAGACAGTCTTGATATTCACTTTTTAAATTTATAATTCGTTATATGGGAATGCGGCTTCACCTTTATCTGTGTTGTAGAAGCCTCTTCTTGTCTCTCTGGCCTGTCCTGTGCTCTGTGATGTCCAAATCCAAGATGCTCATTGAAGAGGTACATTAGGAAAGCCAAACTGTACCTCTGAAGGTGTATATTCAATCAGTCTTTTTGCACTTTGCACCACAACAGGTGAATCCATTAAGGCTGCTTTCTTTCATTTCACTGGGATTAATTATAGGGTGAGAAGATATATTTTATGGCAGTGAAGAGCTAAATCTTTGCTTTTAAACTCCCCAGTCTCACAGTCTGCAGGGAGAGATCCATCAGGAGAGACAGTGCCTAATCCAGCTTTCCTGTCTGCATCAATTAAAACTTCTAAACTGGGGTCTGAAACCTTGAGTGTTACTCAGTAAGCAGAACCTGTGCTGAATGAAAGCCCTAAGCTAGAGCAGGCTCTGCTTGACAAGGCTAGCACTTCAGATTCCTCCTGGAAAGGACAGCTCACTTCCCTGAACCATGGCTGTCAGAAAGTGGAAAGACAATAGAGGTAGGGTGCACCTAATAAATTGTTTGTAACACCTAGTGTATAATATATGGAAAAGAACTAAAACATTGTAGCCGTTTCACCAAATCAGGTCATGCCTGAATGGTGTCTCCAGTGTCACCATGGGCTGCCAGACAGGGTGATACAGGCTGTGTAACTGGTATTGGTGTGAAATAATAGGGATGGGGTAACAGTACCCAAGAGTAACTTGGGAAATAAAACAGAAAAATTGATAAAGCAAACTTCAGCAGCATGTGGCAATGGTTAGAGTGCCTGCAGAAACCACCACAAGTTGCTGTGATGTATGTGAGCAGGAGGTTGTTCAGTGCTGCCTTGCTTTCCAAGTCCCTCAATCCCTTAATTTTTTAATGCCTCTATTCTTCATCTGCAAAGTGAGGATCCAGTATCACCTTTAGGAGGATGTGGATTGTCTTAAATTATGAATGTCTGTAAAGCTCTTTGAAATCTTTGCATAGCTCTTATTTCAGTGGTACAAGGTGTTATCTATACTATCATTGCTGTGCTTGTTCAGGAAGAGTACAGTGGTTTTTATTTGCAACTGTGGTCCCAGCTGAACTCTGCAGTTGGATGCTGAGTGATAGGTGTTCCATTAAAACTGCATGTGGAGAGCTCAGCTGCCTCTAAATACGAGAGTTGCAGGAGTAATGAGAAAGAAGGCTGCAGGACCGAGGTAGATAAGTGCTAGATGCAGCTTTTGCTTTATTCTTCCCTTTTTCCTTGTCATTAATCTGGCCAACTAGAAATAAAAATTTATGCCTGTATCTGTTAGAGAAGCATAGCTGGACTGTAAGATTTATTGGCACCAATATGAAGGAGCAATTTCAGAAAGAGCTCTGGAAAAAAATTCATGTGCTGGGGTTTAACTTATTCTGAACTCTTTCTCTACAAGAACTAATGGGCAGAACTGTGCTGATTAATCATTGACTTTTGCTCTTCTATGCCACCTTTAGTAAAGATTCTTAAAGCTTCTTTAGGGTTGGCACTTGATACCAAAGCAACTACAAGGTGGGAGTTTTAACATTCTGCTTACAGCTGGACTGGAGACATATACTGGTTAATTCCAAGCCTTGCAAAGTCAATGAGAGCTTCAGAAAGACCCAGGTGTGAGTGGTGATTCTGCTCTACTGGCATGGCTATCGCTGAGTTTTCCTGTGCTGTGCTCACACCAATTCTATCAATGCCCTCAGCTTGTTAAGACAGGACAGTGGAGTCACAATGACACAAAATGAGGGGAGGAGTGGCAGGAATTACCTGGTTTTCAGGAGCCACTGCACACATGTTGCACTGTAAACTCCCATTCCAAAGTGGGATTGAACATTCTGATGTTATGGAAATGTGATCTGTAGTGATGTACAATTTAACATGGTTGTGAATGTGGTTTTCTATCTAGCAAAAAGCTGATAAACAATGTCCAAAGTTTCTTGCTCCCCACAGAACTGAGTTGCAGGCAGCAGGACTTAGTTCTGTGTGAAGAACCTTGGACACCAGACACCTTCTCCCCTGAAACCTCCAGGATGCCCGGGAAGTCACAACTTGTAAGTCATTACGAATGGATCATTTGATGAACCATCTTTGTGTCTGAGCTTGGCAGTGGCTTCTAATTGATGCACAGCTGAGGTTTAGTGCAGCTTCAAGAGATCAGTGTGTAATGATGCTTTTCCACTTCATTCCAAGGAATGCTTCTTCTGCTTCTCCTGTTCCCCTGCCTCTTTTAGCTCTGGTTAGCTACAATGGAGAAAATTCACTCTCAAAGCCTCTTCTGCTTTCTTGCAGTAGTGTGATTGGTTGCCCAAGGAAGGGCAACTCAGTCTGGTTTTCAAAGCATTTTTGTAGGATTGAACTGACTTAAAGCTTAATAGGATACGTACAGTGTTACACAGAATGCAGCTCTCGTGCTGTGCACTGAAGATTTACAATTATTTTAATTTAACCCAAATGAAAATGTTATGAGCCAAGTTATTTTGCAGACATCTCTTCTGGATGGTTATTTGATTCCTTACACTTCATATGGAAGATTTAACTTGAGGTTTGGCTAATCTATTCATGTGTCCAAATATATTTTGGGGGTTTGGTTTTTCAAAGCAGACTTCCTTAGCTTTTGCAGGTGCAGTTTTTTGTCCTTGCAACTAACTTTGCCTTCAAAGGGATGTTGGGAGAGGGTAAAGTGGGACTCACTGCAGCACAGGGAGTGGCACAACACAGAGGGCACCCAGAATTGGGGAGCACTGGAGGGAGTCTAAAACTTTCCTGCAAGTCTCTTTTCAGGGATGGGAAGAATCAGGCCAGCTGTGTTCTCTGCTTGAAGGCTGCGGTATCAGGCACTGTACACACTTCTCGTGCTTTATTCTGGCATGGGCAGTGTGATGACATGGGCCTGATCTGTGTGGTGGAAACCCATGTCTTCAAGGCCTTGAGGACCCTGGGGCTGGTAATGAGAAATGCTGCCCTGCTATCACAGGTGCTTGGGCAAGAAAGGCTGTTAAAGCAACTTTCCTTCCATGGAGAGAAGTATCTGCTGCTTGGTGTCCTCCTCCCCTAAGTGCTTCTGTGAAGGCTGACCCAAATTACCCCAGGAAAGCAAATGCTGAGGCTGTTCAGTGTAGGTGACATGAAGAAAGGGTGTTGTGTCCTCAGTAGCTCAGCACTGGCATTTAGTACCTGTATGAAGTGGTCATAAAGTTAGTTCTGGTGCTATAAAGATGTTTGTAAGACATTGCACGGGAAGAAATTCCCAGCAAAGAGTTTCTGTGTATTTGATTTGTATTTGGTGTTTGTTGGACCTCATGTGGAATGTCTAGTGGATTGTTTTAGCTGCCACTTCTGCAGAGAGGGAAGATTTCTAGCAGACAAATGGGAGACACTTGTCCTGTCTTCATTCTGATGTTAATTAGGAATTTGGAGTCACTACTATGATTCAGCTAGGCTCATACTTGCTTGGACGTGCCTGCTTTTCTGTCTCAGTCACACAAATGCTCAGGATTAGCACTGGAGATGAAAAGATCTAAAGAGATCATCCGAGGACTTGAAGCTGGACTGGCCAGGGTCTGGATCCTACTGTCCTGGGGGGGAGCCTGACTTTGGCACCACAAGCTGTGGCTGGGCTGGAATGGGTCAAAGCTGTAGGAGTCAAAGTCAGAGCACAGGGAGAGGAGAGAGCTCGGGGCAGACAGAGAAACTCCTGAGGTTCTTAGGGAATTTCCAGAACTGTTACTGCTTCCAACTGCTCCTGCCTTGCTCTTGTCCATCCCCAGAGGCTGGAGATGCTGACAGCCCAACCCACATCACCCCTGCTCCTGCCAGACTTGACAGAGGGCTTTAGTGGTTCCAACGGGAACAGGAAATCAGGAGCATTGTGTGACCATCGGCTCCCACACTGACCTTTTTCAAATGCCTCACCTTAATAGAGGAGACCCTTTGTCAACTGCAAGTGTTTGAATTGTGTTTAACAGGTTCATCTGCTAAAGCCCCTCCTGGAAATAGTCTCTCTCATATTTTAGATTCCAGCATCCTTTTATGGAAATGAACAGCTATATGGAGATGGTCTAATTGCACACAGCCTTGTTGAGCTAGAGTCAACATTTCCTTAACCTCTTATTAAGCCTATCATAAAGGTATGTTTTTTGAGGTCATATTATTAGCGTGATGTGTTTGGCTTCATGTCCAAAGGAAGTGCTCCAAAGATACTAACACACGCTGAATTGAAGGAAAGAATGAAGATGATTATATGAAGCCCAAGAATTTTGAGTCTGTTAAAGTTTAACTAGAAAACCTTGGTTGCTGAACCATCTGCTTTTAATCTTCCTATTGCTGTGCAGTCTTCTGGGGACTTGGGCTTGGCAACAGATTTCCAAATCGCTAAATTAATCTTGTCAGGTTCAGGAAGCACCAGAACACCCTTGGGAGGTAGATTCTGCGTTCAGTTACACCTGTGTGAAGTCACCACCCTCAGCTAACACAGTGACACCACGTTTTCTCTGTAGGATTGTGTGGTCAAATACCTAGACATGCTGATCTGCAAACTGAAATTTGGATTACTTGTCTAAAGTCTCTTACGGATAAATGACCCTGAAATATTCAAAACAATCTGCATCATCATCAAGCAGTCTCAAATATCCATGTGGATATTGAAAAAAAATTGCTCAGCAGCACTGCAATAGTAAGTCTTTTTACAGCAATACTTTTTTGGTTGAGCCATTGGTTTATATGGATGGGATTGGATGAGATGTCCTCCCTGAAGCCCTGTTCTGTCAGCAAGGACTGTCAATATGTGCGTGGCCTCATCAAAACAGGCTTAGCAAAGATCTTAAACACAGAGTCTCAGTGTTAGAAAAAAAACCCAAAATTAAACCTGCTCTAAGTTCCTTATATTTGGATGGCAAGCAGAGCTGGAAATTGGCTTTAGACACCTGTCAGGTCAAGGAAATAACCATGTAGAAACTCTAATTTCTTAATGTGCATGTTCAACAGCATGACAAGTGCTCAGCGAACAATGCGCTGGCAATTCCTGTTGCTGCCTCCAGGCTTTGCTGTTCTTTCACTGCAGCAGAAAGTGCCACCTCTGCATTCCTGGCTTCTCATTCAAAGGCTGCAGCTCAGCAGATGACACTGAGCACTGGGAAGAAGTGGTGGTGAAGGTCTGGGGAGCACTTGTGCCCAAGCTGGGCTGGGGCAGCAGTGGCAGCTCCTGGCACAGGGGCTCTGCAGCTGCTGCTGTCCCTAAGGAGCCACCTGGCAGCTCCAGCAACAGCTGGGGGATTTTATTAAAAGCTGCATTTTCTGAAGCCCTGCTCTGTGCTTGTGCTTTGATTTGCTGCAGAGCATCTCCTCAGAACATTTTCCGACTCCTGTGTCTCATTAGATGTAAAAGACCTGCACATCTCTCCCGTGATGGGAATGTTCTGCACATCTCCCTGCTGGAGATCTCCTGCATGTCTCCCTCATGCTGGGAATCCCCTGATGTTTTCTGGAAAAGCTGCTCCTGTGCGGTTGTGTCCCTTTGGAGCTTTGCCCTGGAGTAGCTCTGGTGGAGCCTGAGCAGCAGAAAGTGGGAAGCAGTGTTCCCACATTGTTTTTCTCATTTAATTCTCAGGGAAAAGCCTCAGATTTTTCTAAAAATCCTGTCAGTCTCACTTGTGAAATCTGACGTACAGCCTAAAAACAGCATTTCGGTGAGAGCTGAGAGCGTTGACAATGAACTGACTGGAAGAACAGAAGTTGGCAAGTCTACACTGCTCAACATTTCCAAAACTAATTTTCCACATCAAGTCTCCTCTTCCTTTTCCTTGTGCTGTTTAAACAGAAATGTAAAAAGAAACTGTTAAGGAAACCCACATATGTAATTGTTAGGGGAGGAAGAAAGTTTTGTGGCTGAGAAACAGGAGAAGAGCCAGATGATCCTGTTACTTCTGCTGCCACAGACTTACGTGACCTTGGCAGGCTGACGTTTCCCAGAGCCTTGACTCACTCTGGCTGTTGGTTCCTTGGACACTCGGAGCGGGACAGTTCGGCCGGGTGTTTTCAGAAGTGTTGAGCAGCCAGATTTCCACTAGGCTGCTCAAAATGAGAAAATGCAGTTTTCAACCCTGCTGCTGCACTTACTTTCTGTTCCTGTGTAGGTGAAAGTGGCCTGCTCTGAGAGGGGAGTGGTGGTAGCTGGGAGGGCAGTGGAGCTGACCATGGAGATGTGATCACTCAAACCAGCAGAGTGTGTGTCCTTGTTGTTCCACATTTCCTCATCTGCAGGATATTCAGTCCTGAAGAGTCAACAGTGAGTTCCTGTATTTAAAAAAGCCCTGTGCCCCAAGGAGTTTGGGAATGATAAGGCTCCAGGACTGTACTCCTCTTTCTCCAGAGGGTTGGATTTCTCGAGTGCAATTTGTGGTCTGGTGTTTGGGGCTAATTTTTACGTGAATAAATGAAGTCTGGTGAAGGATAATCAGGGATCTCATATGGTGAAATCAAGCAATGAAACCATCATTCCCTAGAAGGCAAAAGAAGAGATTGTTTTTATCCTGCACCTTCCCAATATATGAGGGAAGGCTTTGAAGTACAAAAATAGTTGCTGTATTATACACATATTGTAGGATGTTTACCACTGGAGGCTAATGCCTAAACAATGAATTTCCAAGCCACTCCAAATGTGATCCAGCTTTATTCTAAACAGTCATGAAAAAAATCCTGATTATAACAAATGAAACTCTGCTATTTGTTTTCTTTTCACAGTTGGAGATTCTGTACACACAGAGAAGTTGCTTAGAGTCTGAAAGTGTTTATCCTGCCAAAAATAAATGTTCTAAAAATGATCACTTAGCATTTTCTGCATCTCTGCATATTTGTTTACCATGAAGAATCTGCTTACAGAGCTTATATTGTATTTTTTTTTACATTTCAACTTCAGTGAGGAAAAATTGAGCATGCTTCTTACCAACACCCATTTCCACTTAAAGTCATGAAACTGTTTCATAACTATTTTTATGCGGGCTGTGGTTACTCCAGAGAAATTTATTTAACAACCAAAGGTGATTCTAAGAGCCAGATTTTCAAAGCAGCCTTCTAAATACGGCATGGTGTTTGAAATGGCTTCTGTTTGTGTGTGTGAGAGCTTGTAAACTTGCAGGTTTTCATGAATACAGATGGTTTTGTATCCAGTATTAGTAAATTTAGAAAGAATAATATTAGACCATTGAACAAAATTCACGTTACAAGAGCAGTGCCTGTATCAGAGCAGCCTTTTTCCAGGAAACTGCAGGAGGACATTGCTGGGGGAGACTGTAAATTCTGGATGTTCTCAGCCCCACTCATGGTTTCTCCTCCCCTACAAATACTAGCTTGTTTGTGGGTTTGCATATTTACAGAGAGTCTTTACTGTTGTATTTGAATGTTTTCAGAATTAATGAATTGAGCCTCCTGTGAAGTTTTATCACCACTTTACAGAGAGGGAGACTGGGAAAGAAAGGTAACTTTCCTGAAATCTAATAAGATGTCTGGGGAGCTTTGGGAGATGTACAGCTCTTCATCCTTAGGAGGTGGTAGCTTTTTTTCTACCCTGTGACCACCAAGGCTGTGCTGTCTTTGGAGGCTGCAGCAGTTTAGTGACCCTATTGCTCTGGGCTTAATGATGGTCTCTTGGCAAGGCTTCTGCAGTTCTTCCACTCCATATGTTAAAAGTTTGTCTGGTTCCCTTTCAGACCTGTAGAAACCACTCAATGAATTGCTAATGTGCAGTGGGAGGAAAAAGTCTCCAGAAGCTTTGCAAGTGCAAGATCACAGAGCACATGGAAAAGCAGAAGCATGGTCTCCCCTTTAGCAAGGGGCTTGGAAACCTGGCTGTCTGCCTGAGACCTATTTGATGTTGGGAATCCTTTCCCATCCAACTCAGCTGAGCAGGAAGAGTGGAGGGCAGGAGATTCCTCAGCAGGGGCAGAGGAACACCTTGTGGGTGCTGCACCCAGGAAGTGAGGGATGTGAGCAGGTCATGGTCTCTCAGTGTGGGCTGTCCTCAAGCACTCCTGCAAGGCCAGCATCTGCTCTCCCATGAGGAGTTTGCACACTGGAGTGCTCCACTCAGTCAGTGGGAGATGATTTTGCCATGAAGTGTAATACTCTTGCCTAATCTTTGAAAAGAACTGTTGT
The DNA here is from genome assembly GCA_013397075.1 of Rhabdornis inornatus. Lineage (NCBI taxonomy): Eukaryota > Metazoa > Chordata > Aves > Passeriformes > Rhabdornithidae > Rhabdornis > Rhabdornis inornatus. The sequence goes on from VWZS01001738.1 coordinate 1,731,010, forward strand.
GAGTCCTGTGTGGAGCAGATTACAGACATGAATCAGCTCTCACAGGCTCGCTCATTATTGCAGCTACTCCTTGCTGTTTCCATGTGCAGGCTCTTAGCCCTCTCTTTGGGCTAGGCTGCCCTGAATCACATCTCAAGTACCATGGCATCACACCTGCATTTAGGACTTGTTTTGGTGCTGGTAAACCTGCCCATGAAGCTGAGGAGCATCACCCTGCCCACATGTGAGTGGGGCTGTGCACCAAGGGGTGCCTGTGGCTGGGCAGCACAAACATCCCCCAGGCAGTGGGAGCTCTCTCCCAATGCAGAGGCTCATCACTGAAACTCTGGGGTTTTCTTAAAGTAATTTTAAAATAGTTGGATAGTTTCCAATCTACTTTGCATAAAGCTCAAAGAACTCTTCTTTCTTCTCTCTCCTGTTTGCAGATGAATACAGAATGCATCCCTTAGCAGAGAGAGAGACTGATGAGGCTATTTCTTCTCTTGCCAGCTTGGTGCTAAGCAGTGGGATTTCAGAAATCACACAAGCTGCTGCTGCCAAGGCCAGGTTACATGGAGAAGAACCTGTTTTCCCCTCTGCCCAGTCTGTACAGATGCTGCCATTTAGAGAGATGTGAATCAGGGTGCTTTATGCTGCTGGCTTAGTGTCCTGTTCTTAGTCACCATATTTAGTGCTTGGTTAAAATGGTGTTTAAATGGGCATGAGAAGTGAGCACCAACACAGTTAGACTAAAAAAGCAGGTAGGAACACTTGAAAATCAGAGCTGTACTGTTCTGCTTGTCTGCCTGGTGGTGGAACTGAGCCTCTTGACCCCTTTTCAGGTAAAGGCTATGTTGGTGTCAGTGATGAGCTGTGGGTGGAGGTGGGTGGGTGAGGATGTCCCATGATGTGTGGTGACAATACCCATAGTTACATCTACCAGCATGTGCTCATGTGTTGTGGATACAAGTGCTCAGCAGTGTTGCCTTTTGCCTTTCTGAGTGCTCCAGGACATTCATTCACCTCTGAGGACACCATTACTCTTGCCACAGTGAGTTTTAAGGACATTCCGACTCTGAATTACTTAGAAAGGGCTTGGTATCTTCCCAGCTGAGCAAGTTGGTCTCTCTTGCCATGACTCTCTAGCATGAAGACAAGGCTCTTCCTTTTCAAACCGAACGTGTGCTCAGCGTGCTGGTTGGTGGCAGATACATAATTTTATTTTTTAGCTTGTCTATCTCAGTAGGTTTTTATTATTAAGCCAATGTCATTCCACCCACTGTTCAATATTGAGGACATGATGATCAACCATAAAGATGAGGAGAATCTCTCTGTGTTTGCAGTGAGTAGCAGCATAACAGCTAAACTCTTTACTGTGCCACTGTCAGATGTTCCTGTCTCCATGGAAGGGCATAGTGAGGTGAAGTGCTTTTGTTATCATGGCACTGACTGAGTGGAGCTCATCTAAATAGATGTCACTTGCCACTTACCATGACTGACAGTTGCAGTGTCATAGCTTACACAGACACCTGGAATTGGAGCATTGAGCATTTCTTCTGACACACTTGTTTCCCAGCCTTTCTCTAGGCCACTGGTCCATGCAGTACCTGTGGTTTGGCATGAGGGGTGACTCAATTCAGGATGTTATTGTCTGCTGTCACTGTAAAACTCCTGACAGCATGAGTTTGAATCCAGTGGAAATGGCCTCACATGCAACAGCCATTTCCCCTCCTGAAGCAGGGATGTTCATTGCACTTTGGATTCCATTACAGTTCCATGACCTCAGAAGCCAGCTCTGCATTCGCACTGCCAGGCTGGGAATAGTTGGCATTGAGCAAAAATTGCTATTGTCAAGGATTTGGCCTGGCTCCCTGCATGATGAGAAATAGGCTCAGAGCCCAGGCAGCATAATGCACTTGGTTTCTTGCTGATTTTTACCTGCCAAATCTGGAGAAGAATAAGAAGTTATGGCTGATGTCACTCTTTTTTAGGTTCTTATTTATTTTTTCAGGCATCTGACTAGCTAGATTAGTGAGATCTAAACTCATCCTACATAACTCAATGCAGATATGTTACATGACTGTTTTAGCATTTCAGGTTCAGGGAATAAAGTACACCCTGACCTGCTTGCCTTATAAAATGCCTGCGGTCTAATTGAAGAGCTCATAACTTTTTTCAATAATTAGTTGAGATTGTTTTGTTTCCACTGCAAAGCTTTTCCCAGGTTTTTTCACCATTCAACTAAAATTAACAACACAAACATACCCAAAACTTGCTTTTAATGCAGTCCTGGCACTACAAAGTATTAGGTTCAGTACTTGCCATGGAATCCACATCCCATTTTATTATAAAAGAAGGATTTCCCAGTGCTGGAAATACAATAAATTGCCCACATATCAATAAATTTTTGACCTCACATGCATCCTGTGTGACACCTTGCCATTTCTTAGGGTAAGAAATATTCTATGCTCCAGCCACAGAAGTCAAATCCCACAGCAGTTGTTGCTTCCTCAAAACCCAGCTCTCTTCCCTTCAACTGCAGAAGCAGAGCTCAGCTGTGCCCTCCTCCAGCACAGCTCAATTGTACTTGAACTCCAACAAGCAAAAAGTTATTTTGGCCTGGAAAGCTCTGTGTTCAAGGCAAGGCTGCCTGTGCAGGACTGTTTCCTTGCTGGCCCCCTCCCTGCCTTCCAAGGAAAACAGCAGTGCTGGGCTTGCAAGCTCCTTGGGGCTGCCGTGGCACCGGGGTGGCAGAGCTGGATGACATCACATTGGGTCCCCTGGGTGCTCAGTTTTGCAGCCCTACAGCCCAGATCCTGAAAACAGATCCTTGAAGAGAAAGCTCTGAGCTCATGCAGATCAGTTTGCGGGACTGTGCCTCGAGAACCACAGTAATTAATAACAACTTGGCAAGGCCATCCTGGATTTCAATAGGAGTTTTGCACTAGAGCAGGATGAGAATACAGCATTAAAATAAGGCAGACAGCTCACAGCAGGCTGAGGAGAGAGGCCAAAATCAACAGGATAAAACTCTCCTCTTACAAAAACTGCCCTAAACCTTTTTGTCTGCACACAGGGCCTTAATTCAAGGCTTGTTGAAGTCAATGGGGAAAAAAAACTCATTAATTTCAATGGGTTTGAATTAGCTTGAACCCCAGTTCTGGCCAGAGGACAAGAATTTATAAGCTGGCCATGGATGAATTTAAGTTGGAAACCAGAGGACAGTCTCCAAGTACAGAGCAGAGGGGTTCTGGAGCCTCCTTCAGCAAAAGGGGAGGTGGCAGAAATGTCTTAATAATCATTAAGATGAAGCTTGAGTGACCTAAAAAGGAGACTGTGTAATGTGGGGGGATGTGATTGTAGTGCAGAGATCTCTGGTCCCTTCCCACACCAGCCGGGCAGTGGGGTACTGGCCTGTCACATTCCTTTTCCTGTAACTGCAGTTCACAAAATCCTATTTTAGGCAACTTCTATTTTATACTTAGCTTCATTTCAAGGAGATGATCTATCTCCAAATTATTGAGTATTGGGATTATTTAGCATCAAATGCTCCTGACAGGCTTCACACAAACACCACACTGTCTAGTGTCCCAGCTAACATGGTTTTCTTGTTATCATACTGACAACATGATTTCCAGTCATGCTACTTTTTCTGTTACAGAACTCATGCTTGAAATATCTTTTTCTGAAACCCCTTGTGTTTTAGCTGAGCTCTCATTCCTTCCCCAACACGTGCTCCTACAAATTCCTGGAAGCCACAATGACACGAACTTCTAATGCTTGAACCTCGATGTTTGGTGTTTCTCAGATTTTGTGACCATGCCTCATAAACAGCTTTGATGTGGGTTGGCATCTTCCCTGCTTTCCCAGATTGTCATCTTTTTCCTCAAAGTTTCTGCTTCTTTGCTGTGTTTCACTTTGCTTTGTTGTGTCATGAAGTTAGATGGGAATTCATGGGATTGGCAAATCCCCAGCCCCCATCTCTGCAAAGAAGGATGCTCAGTTCTGGCATCTGAAGTGGGCACAGTTTACAGCCATAGTGTTTGTAAGCATCTAGAATACAGAAAATCCGTTTCCTAGAGGTGAGTGTGGTTAGTAGGAACCATATCATTAGGTGTTTTAAGGAGCTGTGTATTGTTGGATGTTATCATGAGGCTGTAACTCTGCTCTGCTCTGAGTTCCCTGTCACTGCCTGGCTCATGTACAAAGTGTAGTATTAGGCCTTTAACTAACACAGTGTTATATAAAATATATGTGATTTGGATAACATGCAGTCCTCATTAGTGAAATTAATCAGACTCTAAATAAAATTAAATATATTTTTTGGCTATCAAAGTTAGCCCACTTTCATGGAGGAATGATAAATTCCTTGCTGTTAATATGCTGTAGTACTGAACATAGCCTTGATCCAATTTTGATTTACCTTAAAATCCCTTACAAAACAATACTGTCAGATATTTAACTTACCTTCATTGCAAAATTTAACTCGTACATTTCCAATGTCTCTTTCTTTACAAAAAAACCCCAAATTTAAGACACTGATAGCTTTTCACAGATAGATAATAGTATTTTTTGAAAAAAATCAAATCACAAGTCAAAAAATAACTTCTCAGTGGATGTGAAGTAGAAAATTATTTCAAAGTTAAAACAAAATCATGTTTTTTCTTGCTTATTTATTCTTAGTGCAGAGTGGAGTATTGCCAAGAGTTAATAACTATTTTTAAACAAGATTGTTAAGATAAAGATTCTAACAGAGAATTTAGCAAAATCAATAACTCAGCTAGAAATGGTGTTAAGTTTCATTAGTTATATTTTGATGCTAATGACATGGTAAAAAACCCCTCATCTCACCTAATTTAATCATTCCTTGTGTCAGATTGAGAGCCACACTGTGATTGAATACAGAGCAGTTTAACCTGGAGGATTAAAGCCTGTAAAATTACTCAGGCTTTGCACCAAAGTAAATCAGAGCAGAATCTGGTCTTTTTTTTTTTATTCTTCCAGAACCAAAATACAAACATGAGTGCTCTGAAGAACTTTCATGGTACAGATTTGTTTTTCTGAGCAACTGTGAAATGAGCTGACTTAGAGCTTGTGCCAAATTTGGCTAAACTCCTGCCAAGTCTGGTGTGCTGATTTGTGTGGCAACATTGGCAAGCAAAGCGAAGGTTTACGTTGCCTGGGAGGTTACACATGGATACAGGGCTGGGAAGTGCTTCCAATTCCCTCCCGTTCTGCTCTGTGACCACAGCCAGGCTAAGGGAACGATTGTCTTTTAATGAGCTCGTAGTGGAGGGCTTGGGCTGAGATTTAAAAGCCATTTTCAGGGCATACGGTGTGTTCTGGCCTTTTATCAGCGCTGTGTGACATTCAGGGATCGCTGTGGTGCTGGGAATGAAGCTGTTTGTTTTCTGGATAAGTATAGTCGCAGCTATTTCCTGCGCATTCCAGGGATGGAGAAGTCGCCTTGCCAGTTCACTCTTGACATATTTACAGACAGAGAAGCCACCTTTGGACTGGTTTTTGCAAACATCGTGTTCCATTATGAAAACGTTCCCAAGGCTGAGGGTGAGGAGTCTGGCTCAGAATATCTCCCGCCCCAGACAGTGTGGGCCAGTGTCTGATCTCAGCCATGCTGGGGAACATCTGAAGGAATTCCATTAACTTTTCAGCATGTGTTCTGGATGAGCAGAGGATCTGAGGTTGGAGCTTCATACTCAGTCTTCGAGAGGTCCAAAGTGGACTAAATTGCTGAATTTTTATTTTCTCTGTTTTCTAAGCAGGAAATAGCCCCGAAGTGCCCTTTTATGGGCCCTGCTTTCTCAACAGTGAGAGTCTGGAAACTGTAAGGACATCCACTGGTATCCAAATTCCACAATTAATAATGCATTCCCAGAGTGGAGGGGAATTGCTGTGGTTGCCAACAAGGGATGGTGATTCTACATGTCAAAAGCAGTATTGAAGAGCTCTGTGAAGGCAGCTCCAGCACCATCAGGGCCATGAATAATGAATAAAATGGGTGTGCAGTTCTGATATCAGCCAAGCTTTTAAGTCCATTCTTAAATCCTGGGACCTAAAGCTTATGTTCACAGTGCTTTACTAAACAGAACTGGCTGTCTGAACTTAGGCTTGACTTAGATGAAATCATGCTGTACAAAAAAGCAAACAAATGCAAATGGAGCAGTGAGTAATGTTTTCATGGGGCTCTGAAGATGATGGGAAAATTCCCACTGCCCTTCAGTGACCCTTAAACAAGGCAGCAATACTGTGTGGGTCTAGGAGAGGAGATGAGAAGGCAAAAACCACTTTGGGATATGGTGACACTGGTGCCACAGTCTGGCCACTTCAGTGCTGAAATGGAGATTTTTCACTTTGCTACCAAAATCTATTTGCACTTGAGCTGAGGGGGTGTCTCTGCAAAATTTTTGTGACCAAATTCTAATCTCTTGGGAAAAGGCAGTTAAGAGGGTGGCTAAATTTCTCACATGGGCCTAGGTACATAATAATAATGCTGTGCTGAAAAAGGCCAGTTTGTATTAAACCTAGTGGGGAGTGGGCAGTGCAGATGTTAGAATGATGTGGTGTTTAGGTTTCATTTTGCAACAGGTAGATTTTCTGGCACTGGAGCTTGACAGCCTAGTTTGCAAAACTACTGAGGTGGATTCTGCTTGCTCTTACATGTCCTTGGCCACTGTTGAATAATGAGAGGTAGCACCACAGAGGCAGCTGGCCCATTCTCTTCTGTTTCATCAGGTATAAGTGCCTGTTCTCTAGGGACAAACCTTGATGATAAACCTTGCTAATAACAAGTAAGACCCAGTAAAATGGTGAAACTCTTTAATAATAGAAAATAGATCTGAAAGAGAGCCTGGTGGGTCAGCTAGTCCATGTACCTGCCTGGCCTGCTGGGCAGGGAAGAGCTGCTGCTGAACCCCTCAGAGCCTGCTGCCTCCTGAGCAGCAGCAGAGCCACCAGCCAAAGGGTTATTTGTGTGCTGGACAGGTAGGGATGTCTTGAGTCTTCCAGTTATCCCTGTTTGTGATAAGTTTTGCCAAAACACACCTACTACTGAAATCACTGGACGTTTGCCACTGACTTTGTGATGAACCAAAATGTGTCCACACAGGTTGTCCTGGAAAAGGAAGGTGTTTAAAGCAGACCTCAGCCAAAGCCCGTGGAAATAGTGAACTTGGTTTGGCTGAAGCCTTCTCACAGGATAGCACTGGTAGGTCTGTCCTTGCTGTGCAAGGGTTAGGTGCCTTTTGTGGGTTTCGTTGTCAGTTGTGGTCAAGGCTGGGATTCAGGAGCATCTTTCATCCTCAGAAACGCACAAACAATGCAGGCACTGCTGGGAGGAGAGGGGGTGCTGCTGGACAGAGCCTGCCTGGCTCCCTGGGAGGAGGCATGGGCAGCCCAGCCTGGCCTGTCACACAGCATCCTGCCCACAGCCACTCCTGTGAAGCCAGGAAGAAATGGGACATTGCCAGCCATGGGAATGGTTTCTGGTGTAGGTGGCCAGAACTGGCTTCTTTCTAACTCTGTGTTCTGTGGGTCAGGGGGGAGGAACAAATCTGGAACAGATGGAGTCTTCAAGGGGTGAATGTGCCCGCCCACCATGAGGAGAGTTTTAGTTATAGACATCTGGAGCCCAATGGGTCTGTGCTGTCACCTGATGGAGCAAAATATTTGAAATGCAGCAAAATATGTGTTCACTGGGTAGGGAATATGGGAGTGGATTAATGGCATCTTGTGATTCCAATAAGTGGCAACCTGCCTGTCATTATCACATGAGAGTATTGCACAGAGATTCCTCAGACTTCCTGAGCCTCTTGTTGCTACAGCTTGTGGATGACTTCTTCAGACACTGGAGTGTCTTGCTGACTTCTTGGAGTTTATAAGTGTTCATTGTATTTCAGTGCTAAAGATAGAATGTATTTCAGTGTAAAATGTATAATGTAAAATGTGTATAAAGTATAATGTAAATGATCAGATACACGGAAAAGATATATGTATATCAGTGTTAAAGATATAAAAAGCAGCAAGGCTGAATATGTGACTCAGGTAATGAGTCAAAGAAATGGTGGGATTTTTAATTAAGTTTGCTCATTTTCTTTATGGCTGACAATACATCTGAGAATTTGACATTTATTTATGTATGCATTCCAGACTTGCACGCGGCATATCAAACCCGAGGACAAGCCTAGAGAAGGGTGGGGCAGTGTGCTTAGATACTGTATCTGACTTGCCCTCCTGCCCGCAAGTGAAATTCTTTCCGTCTGAGTCCTCCTGAGGTGGTGCTGCGTGAAACAGCCTTTGGCAGAAGATTGTCTTGTCCCTGCTCCTGCCCTGAGTCAACTGAAAAGGTTTGCTTTGTTTTCATCCACTTCTGCCTCTGCTCTGGCATCCTGTCTGCCTCTGAGGGTGGTGCATCCCCTCTGCTGTACTCACCAGGGTGGGAAACCTGTCGCCTTTCCTGCCTGCTTCTTATTTCTACTCTCTGTTGGAATAGGGCCTTGGTATTAAACAGGATCCCTGTCCTTTCCGAGGTGTCTTTCTTTGCTGCCTTGACCCACAGTGTGTCCTGACACCACTCCTTTACTTCCCAAACGCGTCCATGTGATATTCTTGGGGAGCAGAAGGGTGGGGAGGTGGCCCCTGCTCACAGCCCTCCCTGGATCCCTGTACATTTTGCAGGTACAATAGCTGCATCTCAGGGCAAAGCTCCAGACTGAGGTGCTGCTGCTGCACAGGCAGAGAGCAAAAAGCAGGGATGACTCCTCTCCTCAAGGCTGTGCTGAGTCTGCCAGCTGACAGCAGTGGCGAGCAGTAAACACAGAAAATGAGCTCTGTGGCTCCTGAAGACAGGCTGGAGTCTGAGCTCAGGTGCTGCTCAGGTCTGCGGGGTGAGTAGGCAGTGTTTAGAGCTGACAATCGCTTTGATGGCCTTATCTGCTCTTTGAAGCCAAGCAGCCACTCCCTGCCATACACACCTGATAAGCTCCATCAGATCCTGCATATCTTCCCTGCAAAAATGAGGGGCTGAGTTGACTCAGCCAGGACAGCAGGAGCCTGTGACTCTGAGTGTGGGTGTGCTGTGGTTTTCCCACATCCATCCCGAGTGGCTGGCGTTGGCACAGGGTGGCAGAGCTGGCATCTGTGTAGGGGCTGCCCAGCACAAACAGGCTGGGCTTTGTGATTTAAATGCCAGAAGAGACCATTCCCACCTCCCAGGCCCTCCCTGGCACTACACAAGCCGATGCCAGGTACTCCACATCTCCATTCAAACCCAACAGCGGTCACTAACTCAAGAGGATATTTCTTTGGGAGGGTTCAGGTGTCATTTGAGACTTTCGGGAGCCCACAGATGTGGTAGGGTTTTGTCGTCTAAATGTGGGGTTGCCAGAACTGTCTTGGGGTAACTCAGCAGAGGCATTGCTCATGGGGCTCCTGTGGGTGGAACATGGGGAAGTGATACAGAGCTGAAATGCAGCCAGGCAGCCAAAAATATCAGGAGAAGGGCAAAATTATTTACAAAGCAACTGAATATTTTTCCTCCCTTCCCCTCACATTTTTTAACAAGCTTCTTTTACCACTAAGAATTTTATCCTAAAGAAAACTGGCAAATGTCTGAGAGGCAGAGGTACACCTCCACCACATTGTTTAATCACAGTGAACTGAAAGTCCTAATGGCAGTAGATAGTGCTTTCTGACACAAAGAATGCACATTCTACCTTGAGAGGGAAAAAAAAGGAGATAGAAGAGAAGATAAAGAGAAAAAAAAAATGGTTTGTGTTTGTAAATGCTCCTTTGAAGCCAAAGGATTTAATGTCAAAAGTCTCTTAGATCTCTACAGTCACTGCAAGCAACATATAGAAGATTTGAGCTCAAATAACTGCAAGTGTTGAAATTCAGGCCATTTTGGGTCAAGAAGCCAGTGGGGAAATGCTGTCTTTATGAAAATTCAGTTGAAGCTAGTTTAGAGCAGACACAGAAAATTACTTGAAGCTATAAAGTCAAGTTGTCAGAAGCCTGTTTCCCTTACCAGGCTAAAATGTGGCCTAATTCAGCTCTTACAAAAAGTTCTGGAGGTGCTTCCATTGATTTCAATGAGTGCTGAGTCACCAGTGGCTGCTGAGTCACCAGCCCTGAGCACCTGTCAGGACTGTCAGAGCCCTGGTGAGAAGGCAGCTCTGATTCAGCTGGGAATATATCTTTATTTTTATGTACAATATAATACCAGTTTGTGTTATTACCTTGCCTGCAGCAGCACAGTGCAGAACAGAATTGCCTGACAACTGATTAAGTGAATGTTTCTTAAAAATACCTTCCGGAATGACAACTGCTTTTTGTCCCTAAAATATGTAGGAATTTTACAATGTGTCCTGCTTGGCTTCCTCTCCCACCTTCTCTGACAACAACGGGAAAAGAAGGCAAAGGAAAAACCCAGATTCTTAAAAGAACTAGAATTGAACTTACTGCCAGTTGCTTTTTAACAGCGTATAATCAGGAAATTTCAGAAACTGGTTATCTTTTTGTGAATGTCTCCTCAGTGCTGTCGCAATTCGAAACAAAGGTGGATGTGCTAAGCACTTATTTTGGAGTCACTGGGTGCTTGTGAGTCCATCAACACACTTGATACCTCTGGAGAGGCTCACGCAAAGGACATCTGAAGGACCAGGGGTGCAGGTGGCAGCTGGACAGGTTAGGGACAGGCTCCCAGTCACCTCCAGTCTCTGGTCGGAAGCTCAGAACCGCAGGACTGCTCTGGAGGAGCCGTGGTCAGTCAGAAGTGCCAAGCAAAACAAACAGTACTTGAGGTTAAACAGCTCAAAGGGTGTTGGTATCACAACCCCCAATTTCTGCATCTGCTTTCTGCTGTTCCCAAATCATGACGGAGAGCAGCCAGCCTTGGGAGGTCACAGGGATGACAGGACCCTGCTGATGCAATGCTTTGTGTGGTGAAGGAGCACTCACCCAGCACCAAGGGGATCTTTCCTTCTGCTTGTGCCACTCCAGACAAAGTTGCTCAACAGTCTAATGGCAATTAAAGAGTTCTAGTAATAAAGACAATGGGCCAGGACACAGAGTAGTCTGTGACACCCTATTATTGGATGTTGATGTTAGATGGCTGGGTGGAAGCACGTGCTGTGACTCACCTTGGGGCAGACATGGGAACAGGCTCTGCTCAGAGACCTCACTGCCTACAGAAGGACAGTGCGAGGTACGCAGGAAGGAGGAAGGTAACACTGCCAATCAGAAGATCAAGCAATTATTTGGGCTGACAATAATCTCAGTTTGAATTGCAAAAATGTGTTTGATCCTCACTTACAAAGGCATGAACTGCACGTGGCAGGGCTGGCCGGCAAGTGGCTGGGCTGAGCAGTGAATTTAGTCTCATTTGAAGAGATAAGAGGGGGCAGAAAAACATATTTACAGTCTCTGCTCTGGTACTTATGGATAATTGATGGTAATTTTAGATGCTTTGGTACTTGTAGATGTAAATAATGGGTTTTACATGAACTGCATGAAATTTGGGGCCTTTTCCAAATGATGTCATCAGCCCAGGTGCAAACTGTCAGTGCCACGCACAGCTGGGAACAGGGTTTGATCTGTAGATCCTCAATTTGCCCGTTTCCACGTGTAGCACTCCTGTAGCTCATCCCTGGCATGCCCCAGGTCTGGTGTACACTGATCTCACCTGGAAATCGCACCTCAGAGTCTGATGTGTTTTATCTCCATTCAGCTGATGCCTATCTTGTAAGAAAATTTCCCATGACTTATCAACGCTTGACAATTAGATGCTTAACATCCCACTTAATGCAAAACAGATTACATCCTGGGAATTAACAAAACAATCAAATGCCTTAAGGGATAATGGCAGATTTTTTTATAGACATCTATGTGTTTTTATAAATATATATGTTTATACATACACACACACATCCATAGTTGTGAAATCTAGAGATGCTGATCAGCTTTTGCTACTTGATTGATTTTCATGGCTCATTCCTGTGCCTGTTCCAAGTCTTTTTTTTTTTTTTTTTTTTTTGTAGAAATTGTGTTCGGTGATGGCAGTGTCATGTGTTGCCCTTCCAGAGGTGTCAGGAGAGGCAGGGGTCTGAGCCCAGCCAGAGGGTCCCCAGGCGAGTCCGAGCGCTCCCCTGCGTGCCCAGCCGGCAACTTTGCTCCCTCTTGTGGCATCCCGAGCGTGCTCTGCTCCCAGCAGGGGTGGTTTCTCCCAGCGCCAGTGCCCGCCGAGGTGCTCAGCGAGGGAGGACACGGCAGGGCTGTGCACACCATGGCCAGGCCCACTCACTCTGGGAATCCCTCTCTGGGTCAGGGATGTGGGTCCGGTCCTGGTGTTGATCCCAGGCAGCCACAGCAGAGCCTCTGCCTGCTGAATTTAAATATATCTGGTCATCTCCAGCTTTATCACAGAGCTGATCATCTTAACCACAGCTCTTGCACATGCTGGGGCTGGAGTAGCTGCATTGCTGGAAAAAACAGAATCGTTTCCTTTCTGCAGCCAGCATCCCCATGGAGCAGAGCATTTTGCCTGAGATTTCCAGTCCTGCTGTCAGCACGCTTGGCACTCTGACTTGCAGAGGAGGTGCATGGTTCAGCTTCATGGACCTGGTCCCTGGGACTAGAGGAGGGGGTGAAGGGACTAAAGGGTCATAGCAGCTGGTGAAGATTTATAAAAATTACTCAGAAGTTTTTAATACTATCAAGAGAGGAAAAATTTATTCAGTTCACTGGTACAGTACCTGCACGTGATGGGCTGAGATGCCCAGCAGAGTCCTGCCCCTACTTATCCTGTTCCAGTGACACATCTCAGCTCAGTAACTTGTCCTGTCCTCTGTCCTCCACCATGGATGAAATTGGGTGGAGTCACTGAGCCTTCATAGCTGTTCCCAAGGCTGCTGTAGGATGCAGGCTGGGCAATGGCTTGGGAGGAGGTGAGGAGCCCAGACCCATGCCTGGCCTCACCTCTGCCAACCACAGGGCACTGCTGGCACCAGCCAGCCTCCCACATCTCTGTGCTGCTGGAAAAAGCTCAAGTCCTGGTGTGCTCCAACTTCATTCTGGGTTTCATTTGCAGTTTTAAAGCAGCAAGTGACTCTGGGAGCCAAACAAATGCCTGGCATTTGGCTGTGCCTGTGTTTTCCTGTGGCCAGGCTGACCTTTATGAACGCTAGAGTCACAGCTATGACATGCAGCTCACTTGAACCCTCCTATCTGGGAGCTGGGGATGTTTTGTAATTGCTGGAAAAGCCAAAAAGTCTTCAGACCCTGATTTTTCCTTAGCAACCAACTTTCCTCCTTGATTTCTCTTCTCTTCACCTTTCCTTTCCATGTTACTCACAGCTCATCCTTGTTCTCCTAACCGTCCTTTATTGATGCAGATGCAATCAGCAAGAATGATGAGCAGTTGCAGAGTTCAGCCCAACTCTATGAAATCACTCATAAATATGCTTAACTTCAGTAAAACTGTTCTTGTAATCAGTCTTAAACGTGTGCTTTAGTCTTTTGCAAGTCCTTGGCCCTCTCACAGTCTCAACTGGGTCAATGATTACCTGAGGAATGGCAGGATGAGGAAAAGGCTCTTGTTGGGATCTCTGTGAAAGTGTTTTTCTGACCCCACAGTCAGTGTCTGCTCTGATGGCAGATTAGTGCAATTTTGCTGTCCAGTGAAGGAATAGACCATGAAATCCCCTACTGAAGCTCTCTTAGATATGCCTGTAAAATACTGAGTATGAGGGAAGTGCCTGTGGCCCGGCTGCTGCATGTTGTGCTGTCCTCATCATCCCCAGCTGCTCACCTGTCTCTTGTTGGCTGTTTCTCTACTTGTTCACCAAAAGTTCATCACACTCAAATCTTAAAAAAATAAAAATAAAAAAACAACAACCCCCCCAAACCCAAAGATAGCATCATAAAGTTATGAAACAGGCTTTTAAATTTAAATCTTCAATTGAGATTTGCTGTCTTTGCTTCAGGGTGTCCTTGACATATTTACACTTTGCCTTGAAACTATAGGCATTAGGCATTGTGTTCTTTTCGGTGGATACAAGATGCTCACCTAAGAGCTGGCTTGAGGAATGAATAGAAATTATGTGCTCCCTTACTGCTATGTAGTGGTGTCTTACAGAAGCTGTGGTTAAGGTCTGATTTGCTAAGTCACTCAGAGACACATAATTTAAGATGTTTTGTAACTGAATTGACATTGTTCTCATCAGTTGTGTATCCTTTGTATCCTGCTGTTCCTTGCTGTGTTCTGTACACCCCTCAGCACTCTGAAGTGAAGTTCTCAGCACCTGCTGAAGGCAAATAATGATAATTAGTTCTAATAGCTGTTCTATTTCACACCTCTTCTAGCTTGCCAAGGTAGATCACCAGGAGATGTCACCAAAGCAAATAATCACCACAGTGCCAAATGGCTTAGCATGATTTCTGTGCCTAGCACTAGGGTTTGCCTGTATGCTCCATGACAGAAGTGCTGAGGTTCTGCAGCTTTGCCTGTCTAGTATTATCTGTTCCCAGCTTATGATTTGCACTGGTTCTGAGTCTTGCTCATGCTCAGGGCTCTGACATACAGGTGAGTTACCACAATATAACAGGTACCTGCATGTCAGGTTCTTCACCGCAATTGCCTTGTTCATGCTCTTGCCCAGCAATGCAGCTATCCCCTTTTTTTTTTGTGGCAGAGGAAAACTACTTTGGCTTACTTTGTATTTGCTGAGGAGGGAGAGAAAGCAAAAAGACAATTATTACAGAATAGCTGATACCTGTTACCTTGTGATATTATTCCTGTTCCTAAAGTTACTTTGTGTGTTGGGGTCATGCTCATGATTTAGGATATGAACTTGGTACCAAGCAGGCAAATGCTTTCATGGATCTCCTCATTACCTTCAAACCATAAGGAGCTGTCTCCATTGGATGTGTGTTATAGATGTGCCTGGAGCTGTTCAAGCTAGGGCAAGATACCACAGGCAGAAAAGAATCAACATAGGAATATTAACAATATGTTATTTTGCTGGTGCAGTTTTCCCATATGATTACAAGTGATGAGTGCTCCGTGGGAGTGAGGGAAAGAAAGATCAGTCCTGTACCAATAGGCTGTGCTCAGCTGTTCACAGCCACACACTCTCCTTACTGTTAGTTCATTTGTTTGCTCTTATGCCTCTCCATTGTGTCCTGAAGGCTAACCACATATCATATATATTTAAAAGAAAAGTAGCATACAACTGGTATAGATCTTAGGGTTCCTTTCCTGAAACATGATATTCCTGCTGAGAATATGAAGATAAAGGCTTTAATCCTTGGGAACAAAAGGGTGTGAGTAATTCCATTTCACTGCATGACCTGGAATCTCCACCCATACAATACATCAAAGAGTAGGTATGATTTCACTCTCTGACACCCATGCATTGAGGTTCTCACCCTGGGAAGCAAAGAGCTGCTGTGGCTGGGCTGGACAGTGCCCATGAGGCTGGGTAACAGGGATATTTGCAGCGTTCTTTGATCTTCCTGCTAGACCAAAATTATTCGCATCTCCCCAGTGTTGCCGAAAACTTATCCAAGCACTCAAGGCAATTATTTTTAAATGTATGTGTGTTTTGGGCCAAGTCCATGAATCCTGACTCATGACTGACTCAGCCCTTACTTAAGCAAAACTCCACTTGATTTCATTACAACTGGGGACAGCACTCTGTGATTCCTGCCCCTGCCAACCAGAGCCGCAAGAGCCCAGCCCCAACTCTCGGAGCCTTCTACAGCTCCCAGCAAATGCCAGTGCTCTGGAGCCTCCTGCACCTCTCTGAATCTTGCAGACAGCAGTGCTGTCTACCTAAAACGACCCATCCTGCTTGGCTGCCCTGCACAAGCCATCACATGGGTGATGGAGAACCACACTGGTGCTGTGTTGACTAATAATGCTTGGAGCTAAACCTGCCAATGGGCCGCAGGAAATTCTGTGACCCACATTAATCAGGATCTCAGAGTAGATAGTTGTGATACCCTGACCATCTGGCTGAAAACTGTTGCACTGCAGATTGGCTGCGACTCACTGGAGTATTTTAATTTTGCTATAAATTAATTTCTAACATGCTCAGCTCACCATTGCATGCTAGAGGCTAGGATTGGGTAAAGAGAGAAATTAGGCGATATGAGCACTGGGAAGAGCAATCTAAAATACCCAGGCAGGTCTGCATGGCAGAACGGTAGCTGGTGCTAATACACTCGGCAGGATCTGAGCTCCTCTTTGTGCCCTGTTTCCCAGCACTCCTGGCTGCAGGCAGGGTACAGTGCTGCTCCTGACCTGGCTCCCTGCACTCATGACTGCAGGAGTCAGCTCAGGTCTCGCCAGCCTTATTAGCTCTGGCTCGGTGCCGGCAATTCCTATTCAAGCTGGCTCTGTGCAACGTGCCTGGATGTCTGTGCCGTGCACATCCCGGCATGGGAGTGGTGTCCCAGTGTCAGGAATGTGGGACAGAGACGCTCTGGCTGCCTGCTGAGAGCAGCATGGTCACATTCACACAAAGGAAGAGGCTCTGCTGAAGTGAGCTGTCCTGCCTGGAGGCAGCCCAAGTGTCTCTGTCCTGGCATGGATAATCCAGAAGTCACCCAAGGGAGACTGAGAGTGAGAAAATAGTAATAAACTGTCTTGAAGTGTCCCTGCTGTCCAGCAGTCCCAGGAGAGCTTATTAAAACCCAACTATTCTCTGCTTAGCAAGGGTGACTGCCAGTTTGTGGCTAAAGCAACCAAAAAACTTCAATGGAAATGTTAGTTATCTGTGTCATTTAAGATAAAGCCCGTGTGTTTTGCATGGCTGCACCTTGACAAATGGCCTGATTGGTTTTATTCCTAACTACAGCTAGAAATAACAGAGCTGCTGTGCATATTCCCATCATTTGTATTATTTAGATTTTTGGCCTCAGAAGAGGAAGCATTTGCAGGATTGGACTCAGTGTTTGGCCTGTCAGCTGTTGCTGCACCCTTTGGTGCCTTAGACTATTTCTTTCATCAAAGTAAATAGGTTTGATCTCCAGTTTGAGTAACCTACTGTTGTCTTTTGTAATGCTGCACTAGTAGGCTTTGAAGACACATTTTCTGCCAACATAAACACTTTCTTGACTAACAGAAATGAGTCCTTGCTTGCATTAGTTTTCTGCAAACATTACAAAGGCTATGAAATAATTGTAAGGAGATGTCCTCTTCTGAATATCCTTTAGACTCCTGCAAGGCTCCCACAATAATGACTAAATGAGGGTCTCCTCTTAGCAGGCAAAGGTTTGTTCTTTTTTTTTTTCCCCTTTTTTTCATTCTTTTTTTTTTCTGCCTTCTTTTTGAAAAGAGAAGAACTGGAAGCTGCCTGGCCCAATGATGTTCATTATTTCTCTGTCTCCCCATCGCACTCCAGACTTCCTGGGAGGACACATAAAAAGTGACTTGCCCTGTTCTGCACAGCACTTCACCTGTGTGATATTTGCAAAGGAATTTTGTCTCAGATATTCTTGAGAGATCAGTGAGTGGCACAATAGGATTTAGTAATTTGTCCCTGGCCACTTCTGGCTGAAGTGTAACTCTCACTTTTACTGCCAAAGTTCCTGCTTTGCTGTACAGACTTGAGATCAAAACCCCACCGCAGTCAGAAATTATTCCTATTGACTCCACAGGTATTAGATCAGTCTTTTATTTTATTCAAGGCTATCTAAGACCCAAACAGCAACTGTGTTCAAATACAGACAACGCTTTGAAGAAATGTAAATTTCAGTGCATTCACATCAAATACAGTTTTGGCTCTGTAGTTGTGAAAAAATACAGAAATTACCAGCAGAGTCACTGAGATCTAAGTCAAGACTAGGGAAAGCTGGTGAGTAAGAAATTCTTCAACATTTGTTCTTTCGTGTTCACATTCTTATGACTTGAATTCAAATATCTGCCCCACACTGAAGAACCTGGAAACAAGATCTTCAGGTCTTTCCTAGTTGTAATGAGAACACACCCAGACAGAGTACATGAGGAGAATTAGAGGAAGGAGATTTACAAAACCTCTTAAAACAGCAAGATTCTTAATTTTCCTTTAGAATTCAAAGGAGCCATCAGACAAAATATTTAAGGACTGAAGCAGCTAAGCCCTAGCAGAGTGCGTGGCTGGCTTGGTTTGCTCAGGCTTATCTAAATTCGGTCCTGTAAAAGCGTGAATTATTGACTCTTCTCTTTTCTCTGCTTTACAGTCCTCAGGTACCTGGAGGGCATCCCAGAAAAACAGGAGGGTGAGCCAGCCTGCTCAGACACTGATGCTTTCTGAATCTCACTGGCTAAGCCAAAGTTTGAATATTTAAGGGTCTTCAAAATTCCCATGTAACACCCCCTACCCCAAAAGGAAAACCAGTTAAGCAGCAGCTTCCCTGTAAAGCCAGACCATGGGCAGGAGCAGCAGCAGAGCCAGGAGCTGCTGCAAAGACACACCTTATTCCAGGAGCTGGGCTTTGATTGCTGTGGGTGAAATTTGTACTGTGTGTGGAGAGAATCAACAAGGCTGACAGTGTAGTGGGAGTGAATAATGCAGAGGCCTTTGCTCGTCCTGTTGCACAGGAATGATTCCCACGTCCTCCAAGCAACACAGAGTGGATCAGTTTTGAAGAGCTTCTGCAGCGCTACTGCGGCAAAGCAGGAAAAATATTGCAAAGTAGAAAAGACTTTTGGTCAGATGCTTTTTCTCTGACTGGTCATCTGGCTACTTCATGCCTAAAATTGTGTTTTGTTCATGCAGCTGTTGGAGTTAACATGCAGCACCTTTCTATGGGTTCCCTGGGCAGCCAGCTCCTTCCCTCAGCCGCAGCACCTCCCCTGATTCCACAGGATCCAGCCAGGCTGTGCTGTGCCTGCCAATCCTCCCTCCTGCTCATCCACAGGCCTGGGATTGGCACAAAGCTGAGTTTGACCTCCCACTGGACTTGCTGTGCTTTTCACAGGGTCCTCACACCGTTTGCTTCTTTGTGCAGGACAGGGCTTAATACCCTCCCTTGTCAAATCTTGAATTAAAAAGCAGTGTCTTAGCAGTTTTAGATGGGATTAAGCAGCACAAACCTCTTACACACAGAGCTTACACTAAGTAAGCTTTTCTAAGTTACCAATGCATGATGTATCTGTAGCTCTCCTATCACTTTCCCTCTCAGCTGGGTTGTTTCAGAGGGGATAATGGAAGCTGAGTTTATTGACTTCCCGTAGGACTTGGGTGTTTGGTGCCTTTCTGGTCTTCTGGTGTTCCAGCCATAATTTCTAAAAACAGTTGCCAAAGCCAGACCTGGTGTGGGCAGATGTAGTTTCAATTGCCTCAGCAGATCTGTGCCAAACTACTGCAACTGCAAATCTGGAGGCAGCCTGTGCTGGGAAAAACAGGGGACTGTGGCTAATCCCAGCTCTGCTATTCCCTCAAACCTATATTTACATATTTAGAAGACATGACTTCTGGATAGGAGTTCCTTTATTATTCTTTTATGCAGAAGTTAATATAAGGGGTTACAGTCATGAAACACTAAAATAACTGACCCATAATACCCCTTGTATTGCACAATTCAATGTGTGAAAAGCTTTCCTGTCTCATGAAGAGGCAACCTGGAGAAGAGGGGAAAGCACCTCTGTCTTTTGTTCTCTTGCCCTCCCTCACAGACTCCATTTGGAAGATATTTATTAGGTGAGGAATGTACAGTAAGATGCTGCATTGCTCAGCAAAGCCCCTTCTTCTCCTGTACACACAGGGCTCTCGTTACATCTTTAAAGAATCACAACAAAGAAAAGGAGCTGACACAATGAATTTTGATCTGGAAAATGAAATCTGACATAACCAGTAGTTACATTTTTCTTATTCCCTGGTAGTTTGCCTAAAGGCAGCTTTTAAATAATTTCTGCTTTTCACCTCCTGAGAAATAATCTATTTGCTTCTGAATTAATTAGGCAGCATCATAAAAACTCTTTAGAGACTTTGCAAGCTGCTGATCTAACTTTTTAAAATATATAATGGTCCTGATCCTTAGGCCAGACAGTGGGAATTCTGCTTTTAATTTTGATGAGAACAGAAGCAGGCATTTTATGCGTGATGCTACTGAAAAAACAGGGTTCCCAGTAAATAGTACTGGGTGTTGTTTTTTATGAAAGCTTTACTGGTATCTGTCTCTATGTCTGGTATCTGTCTCTATAGCATCTTGAGTCTCACAATGATGTGAGAGAGTAGATCCATTCTTATTTCATCTTCCCTTGGACAATCAGTGCCAGAATTTCTGTTGTGTGCTGCCCTGATGAGCAGACACATGCAGGGTAGTTAAGTGCTGTCTCTCCACTTGTAATATCCAGAGTGTGATTGATCTGCCCAAGCTGGGCCATTGTGCAAGGCCAGGGAAATCAGTGGAGCTCTCACGTGCAGAATTGATCATCTCAAGCTTGGCTTTGGGTTGTCAGCTACTCCAATACTCAGCAGCTTAAATCAGCATCAATACAGTCAACTAATTCTGTAGCAATAACAGTTTCCTGTTAATCTAAAAGGTGAAAATAAGCAAAATAATTTTGATCTCATTGATACAATTTTTTTTTAATGTAAAATACCACCCACATGGAGTTTCACTGACCAAATTGAAAATATCTGTACCAGTTTTTTTACAGGGTGATGTAAAAATTTTTATTTGACAAAGTAAGAGATACAGGTAAGTTTCAGGCTCATGAGTTTTTCACGATGTTGGACTTTATGGCCTGGATGGTGTCTCTCTATTCTACGTTCCTTTGTTCTTACATTCCTGACTTTGCCTGTTGCCAGTGGCAATATCACCAACACAAGTCGAGACAAGGATTAGATCAACAGATGCACGAGAAACCAAAGATGGCTCTGAATGAGATTTGGAGCTCAGATTAGAAGATCTAAACACCTAAACACCTGTATGTCTTTCAGGTGTAGGTTTGTGTACTGCTGGCATTCTGCTGAGGAGTTTGCTCACAAAGCTTCAGGAACATTTGTGGTCAGCAGGACATCTGGTGACTTGTCCCATGGCACTGCACTGCTCTGCTGAGTGGCACAGGCTAGAGAAGCATGGATTTGCAGTATACACCAGAGAAAAACTACTTGTTTCAGGAATCACCATTTCAAACTCCATTATTCTGCAGGGGTTTCTTCTAGCTTTTAGAAATGCCAAAATAGTGTCCATACCAACGTTGTTGTTTAAAACTCAAAATTCTTTCTTAAACTCAGGACTTGTTCCTCTCCTCTTTCTGTTACCTGACTTTTGAGTGCAGCTGTGACTTTCCCTGTCCCTTCCTCAGGTAAGCACCCAGGCTTGGCTGGGCTGCCCTGACAGCACTGCTTTGGGGAATAAACCAGGAGAAGGATTTGACACAAAGCCCAGATTGTCAGTGAGGGCAGGAAAGTAGATCCAGCTTTATATCAGTCACATTATCCTCAGCTCTTCCTTGCAAAGTAGTAGGTGATTTGGTGCTTCCTCTGTAAAAATTTTGGGTGTTTGGAAGGTTTATGGAGAACCAGTAATCTGGGAGGTGTGGGCTCAGGACGCAACTCCTAAACCAAACCAATTCATCTCCAGCAAGATCTATATGGAGAGCAATTAAAAGCCCTGTGCCCAGGGGGCTGTCATCTGGCATGTTCTTTTTTCAGCTGATGTCAAAGACTTTGCTTGGGTTTGTGGGTTTTGGTTTTTTTTTTTGTTGTTGTTGTTTTGTTTGTTTGGTTGGTTTTTTGTTTGTTTGTTTTTGTGTTTTGTTGTTGTTGTTGTTTGTTTGTGGTTGTTTTTTTGTGTGTGTGTGTGTGTGTTTGATTTTTTTTTTTTGGTGGGGGGGTGATTTTGTTGATTATTTGTTTTTGTTTTTTTTTTACAGATCTGCTCATATACATTTTATATGCTGGAGCTTTGCAGAGAATGAATAACTTTTTCTAAAATAGAGAGGTCAGTTACTTGTGTACCTGGAATCAACTTGGTCTTCCATGTCAGTCTGCCTGGTGAGGTTTTAGAGTCAGTGTGTTCTCCCTGCTCTGTATCAAGCCTGAATTTCTTGTTAGGAAAAACCATTGTTGTGGGCTAAGTCCAAAGAGTTACAACTTTATTTACAGTTTAGTTGCCACCTACAGCAATGTATCTCATCACTAGGATGCCTTGGGCGTGTTTCCACTTTGTAACTTAGTGAGGCTGTTTACAATATTATCAACAGAAGAAATAAAGGACCGGGGTGGAACTATGGCCCCAGTTAAATCAGTGACAAAACTCCCATGGACTTTAGGGGGCCAGCATTTCACTTAGTACTGCATGTGAGGAGCACATCTTTTATTGTGACCTCGAAGTCTCCTCGTTCAGTTGCTTTTTTCAAAGCATATTCAGTCCATGGGCAGCCTCATGGGCCCTGGCAGTAGCTGGGTACCTGTTCTGTACTGGTAAATTGCTAGGTGGTTTTTAATGTCACATCCATCCTTTTCTGTCTTCAGATCCCTACTCTTTCTCTCTGGATCTTGGAAAGTTTTTTTGCTTCCTTTTCTATAGAGCTCTAGGTCTGAATCCAGATAACCTAGGAAGGAGAAAGAGGAAAGAATGTTTTTGGACTTTCCATGGCTCCCACAAGGATCAGGAGCTGAATTCATGGGTTGGGCAGGTACATCAGTGAGAATTCCCCAGACTAACAATTCATCCAGTTCATAGAAGAAATGGATGCATCCTTCTGTTCCCTGCCCACAGCCTTCCTTGCCTTCCACCCAGTTGACTTAAATTGTGAAATTCTGGGCAGATTTTATGTACATACACCTACTCAGCCTGCTCTGTAAAGACACACACATAGGCACACATGAACATCCTGCACAAGCATACACTGCACATAGTGTACAGGTTTGGTAATATTATTCCTAGCAATTAATCTGCCTGTTTCTGAGTTTGTATGGATTCCTGTCTAATCTCCAGAAAGATAATTTCTTACTATATCCTGAGTGCCAGTGATATGGAAGGGCCAAACAGCACTGCACAGTGCCCTTTAGGAAGAGACTCATGCTTAAAAGCCTTCCAGATCTTGCCTGCCACAGAAGACTATATTTGGAAGGATGGGAAAGCAACACGAGAGGCACACGGAGCAAAAGCTGTGAGCATCAGCAGTTTACTACACGTAAACAGTTTCACTTCTCGAGCTGTTGTGTTTGTCAGTCTAGTAAACAGGATTTGACTGCAGTGAGATAACAAAGCTGTAGGCCTAAACCTGTCCTCCTCTGCAGTTTGAATTACATACTGCCCACACTCCTGTCAGCCACCCTGCTCCTTCCCTCTGTGATCCACCATTGCAATATTTAAGTTCACCATTGCAGGATTTAATTCCATTTTTGCGATGCCCCTGCAGAGTCCTTGGATCCACTGGAAGCAAAAGATCAGCAACCTGGCTTCCTACTCTTAGAGAGATTTACAAAAGAAGGACTTAGTTAACTGTCTGGGATAGGCAGCATTCCAAAGCACTCCCAAACTGTCCTCTTCTGTTTGGAAAATAGGACATTGCTGTCCATTTTCTGTCCAGGTCACCAAGGGGCAATGCTGGGAGCTGCCTCTGCTGCCCTGCTCAGAGGAGCCAGTGGTACAGCCTTGTCTGATAGCATCTGCTTTCCCTGAATAATTGTGGACATTCCCCTCTCCACTCATCCCTCCAAGCACCTTGGAGTCATTTGCTAGAGCAAATGGAGTCATGCTCAGGGAATGATCTTCCCATTCAAGGTGAATCTTGATACCTGACGTATGAGAAGACCAGGCATATGCTAAAAATTCCTTGCTAATTTGGGTTGCCAGTTCATCAAAAACATCCTCCCAAACACGCACAGGATGTATTAAGTTATGGTATAGTAAGCGATCAGCTTGTCACACTGACATTTCTGCTCCTTGCCAGAAAGTCCTGGACTTCATTATCTCTCTCAAGAAACCAGATCTCTGGGTGTCACCCTGCAAAAAATTTGTGTAACTGGAAACCTCTCCCCAGGCATACAAAGATATGAGGACAAGTGGGCATTGCTGTCCTCTGAAGACTGATGTATAAATATATACTGCACTAACATCTCTTCTCTGGGACAGGTCCAGTGCAGCCTTAGCATCCTTTGACCCTTCATCCAGGCACAGGCACAGGCACAGGCACAGGCACAGGCACAGGCACAGGCACAGGCACAGGCACAGGAACAGGACATGTTGTGAGGTGGGGCATATCTTCTGGGGCTACCAAATGAGGGGGTTCAGTTGTGTCTAAGTTACTCCATGGTGTTACATTCCCACTTCCCGTTCTACTTAGAAGAGCCTGGAAGTGCTGCCTGTCCTGCTGCAAGGGAGGTTTGCAGGGTGGCCTTGGCAGTGTCAGGACATGCTGTCACCTTGGTGACCAGTAGGAACAGCACCTGTAAATGAAATTTCCTCTGTGTGGTGACCCTGTCGGTGAGGTTGTAGATGGCCAGAAAATCTGGAATCTCCAAGCTGCTGTCCCTGTACATGATCTGTGACCTTTTTTGAGAACTGATCTCTGCCTCAGTTCCCTTTTCTGAGAGCTGGGGGTGCCTGCTGTGTATGACAGTGGAGCTCAGGGCAGCACAGCAGCTCCTTCCTACCCTGTGGCTCCTCAGAGTGAGGACTGAAGAGTGGTGTTACCTCACATAGTCTGGAAGCCATTTCAGCAGAGCTACAAAGGAGCATCCAGGCTGATCTCTGGCTGATATTATCACGAGGCAATGGTTTCTTGCAGATGATGAAACTCGTCATAAGGACTCTTGTGGTGTAATAATTTTCCAGATTAGCTTGCAAATGCAATGCAGCACGTATTAGTTTGCCAGGTGCTTCCTGACATCCTTGTGTAGCTGATTTTTGGGATACTTTCTCAATTTCAACATTACTTATAGGTATTCTTAAGGAAATCAGTATAAATAGTTCACTGTGTTTTGCCGAGTTCATGCCAGTCCATATTCTGTTTTACGTCATTCCATACCAAGCCATTAGCCCACATAATTGTCCATTATTTGCGATCTTGGCTCGTTGAGGTGATAATTTGATGAAGCAGGTTATTGTCTTTACCTTGGGGGCTCTCTCCTGGGTTGATGCACTGATATGTGGACAGCCCTGTCCATATGCTCCCCTGTTGTCAGTGGGTGCCATGGCACGTCCCACACTGATTGTGTGATTTACGGCCCCACCGTGTGCAGGCGGCCAGCCCAGCACACTGCCTGCTCCTGGCACAGCAGCCAGGGAGTGTCTTGGGAAAAACCTGCAGATGGAGCGTGGGGGAAGGACTGGGGGAGGTTTCTGATGAGCCCTTCCATGGCTGTGTCTCTCTCTGACTCCTCTTAGGTGCACACAGGACCTCAAGGAGGAGTTTGCTCATGTCCTCAGAGGAAGAGTCTGGGTTCCTCAGCAGCTCAGATGCTGCAATGAGCTGAGGAGGTCACAGAGATCTGTGGGGATGTCCTGGATAACTTTCCCTTCAGAGAGTAGTCAAGACAACACACAGAGAGTGGAGAGACGTTGTTTCACCCCAGCAGCAGGGTAGGGGCTTAGCTGGTACCAACCTGCTGCTTTGAGGCTCAGTTTGTCACCCAGGGACCTAAGGTGTGAAAGCAAATTCATCCAGCAGTCCTGTGCAAGGTGTCAGAGACATCCCAAAGGGAATGGGTGGCAATGGTAGAGCTGAGTCCTGTGCATGTGATGGTGACACAAAGTGGGGCTCATTTGGGAGCACCTGCAGGGCCGGTGTCTGCAGGGGAGCTCCCTCCCATCATGTTCTGCCTGTTTGAGAAACCTGCACATAGTCCTGCTCAGCACCAAGAACAAATCATTTCCCTGCAGGGACAGCTTGGAGATTAATTAGTGGCATACAGTGGATGTTATATGTTGCTGGGAAAAGGATTTTTGGAGACAGAGTGCTGATGAAGAAGTGTTTCTAGGCAGAGAAGCAGACAGTGGGCATTATTGCAGTGGACTGGAGCAGGTATGGAGCCTGGCCAGCTGTGGGAGAAGGTAGAAATACCAAAGCAGCCCTTTGCCTTTCACTGTCCAGAAATTTGGTGCCAAAATGTTGCCTGTTCCTCCCCAGTGATAAAAGGACAAGTTCAATAATTAATAGTAATCTGAGTCTCAATGTGACTACTAAATAATTTTCTGTTAGACATTATGTAAATTTGAAGTATTTTTTTTTACTGGTCATGCATAATAAAATAACTATGGTGATTAATTTTTCACCTTCAGAGTTTAATTAAGATCATTCAGGAGGTTTGGACTGATACACCAGGCTATAAATCACAGTCCAAGCCACTGAAATATCTGCCTAGCTTTCAGATTAGATAACAATATTTTGGGGAGAAAATCTTACTGACAGATAGTCACTTCAGTTGTCCAAATCAGGCCATTTTGTCCTCTGAGCACTGAAATGATACCTACTGGTTATTAATATATGCAATTCAATGTGTGCTTTTCCAGGTTTAATTTTAGGGATGGACTAATTCCATCATCTGTATTTCTGCACAACTCACTGTGGAATAAATAGAGCATTGTTCTGTGTTACCCTAATCGGCTTTTAAAGTCAGTGTAACTGAAGTCTCTGAGGGAGTAAAGTGGGCAGTATCAAGTCACATTTTATTCCAGGATAAATGTGTCCAGGTGTGGTGTTCTGTGGGAACAGCCATGTGCTCTATATGCACAACCTCAGTTGGAATCACTCCTCAGGCTTAGACAAGCCTGAGTTTCCCAGTTTCAGCAGAAGCTGTGTGATGCACTGGGGTATTTATTGTAACTGCAGCCTCTCAGAGCTGTCAGAGCTGCTCCAAACGTCCTGAGCCCATCACCAAAGAGCTGCCTTCTAGCACCTCCAGAGTTTTCATAGTGCAGAGCAAAGTGAGCAGCCAGCACACTGATATGCTGGGAGGAAATGCCTGGGGAGCTGTGTCTCCTCTGGCAGCTCCTGGGATGCAGTTTTCCCTCTGTTTTCTCTGGGTGTCTCCCTGTGCTGTGCACACCCATGGCTTTGCCCCACAAGTTGGAGCAAGTCTGCAGGATGTGTCAGTACACAGGATGGACCCTGACTCACAGGGAAAGCATGTATGGAAAACGTTGCCATACTCCTACAAATGCTTTGCTGTGTGACTTTTTTTCCACTTTAAATAAAAGCAATAAAAACCAGTGCTGAAAGGAAGTGGTGCAGGTGAGCCCTGTAGAATTTCCCACTGCATTTATAAACAGAAATTCTTTTCAGGAGAGAGAATCAACTGGGTTTGAAAAAAAAAAAAAGGTAGAAGGGAGTTTCTCTGATGGCCAGAAGGTAACGCATAAAATGGCCATCTTGCTAAATCTTCATTGCTAGACTTGTTACTCCAGAACTGCAAAATAGCACAATACTACTCTGGAACACTTATTCCTAAATTCTACTGTTTTATGCCAGAATGAAGAGTATCTTTGAGGAACAATTCAGTAATAACTATTGTGCTTTAAACTCACACCTTGTATTCCTCCCAATTAATTGTCAAAGATAGGCAAATTCTAACTTTCCTTTTAGTCTCATTGCTGTAAATCCAGAATTCCTTATTTCCTGTTGAAATAAGCCAGTAGTTTTCAGTCGTGCCCATGAAATGTGTCATGTCAAAGGAATGACTCTGGATTTTACCCCACAAATGTGTCCCACAGTGTGTGAAAAGAGATGGTCTGGATTAATCACACCAACCCCTGCCTTGGCTAAAGCATCTCGAGCAGTGCTACAGCAATGGAACAGAACAAGCAGCAATGGAACAGGCAGCAGTTCCAAGTGTGACAGTCAGGGAGAACAGAATATGAACACAATAATTAACATCTAATTTAGAGTTAGGCCAGGATTTAGGCGGGTTTCTGCATTAAGTAATTGCTTCCAGAGGCAAGCAGTTCTGGGGCTGCTCACTCTACTCCCAGAGCCCAGGCACCCACCTCCCTCCAGCTTCTCCACAGCCACAGAAGCTCCATTAATGGTGCTTTGGAGGGTTTTGTCTGTGAATTCTGTGAGGAAACCCCTCTTGTGGCATTAAAGGAAATGCAGAGATAGAAGTACATCTTTACAGTCAGGCTCAGAAGTAGGAAATAAAAATTAATTTAGGAACATCCTAATTTTCCTAGAAGATGAGAATCTCAGTATAATCATCCTTAAATATCTGCCAGAAGCTTGTGGTTTGTGTTGGCCACTTGTAGATGGGTCTCTTCTGGAAAAATGTGCTTTGCTGTGTCACATTCTTGATGACTAATTCCTTCATTCTGCAGGTTTGGGTATCAAAGCACAGTGAAGCACTGGGAATTTCCCTGCTGAGTGACAGCCATTGCCTCAAGGTGACAAGAAGGTCTCACAAGGGATTCAAGATTTTACATTCCCATCCTGTAGGTCTGCAGCCTTACAGCTGATTCAGACAGTTGAACCACAGGAGGAATAAAGTTTTCATCCTTCTGTTTGGAAAAGGTCTATGATGAAGCTGTGTAATTTTTCCAGCTTCCCAAGGGAGGGACAGGGGTCCCTGCTCCCTGCCGTGCTCACGGTGCACAGCTCCGTCTTTCCCTGGCGTTTGGCTCCTCCCCAAGGAGACTGCAAGGCTTCAGCACGTCTTTTATTTATTTATTTATTTGAATACTAGATGCAGATTCTGGCTTTGACAATTTAGTGCTGTGTGAAACATCTTTTGGATTTCTGGAGCCTCGTGCTGCACCTCCTCTTTCCCCGGCAGGGCAGCGAGTCCTGGCTGGTGCACAGCCCCCATTGCCCACTAG
Source organism: Rhabdornis inornatus (assembly GCA_013397075.1). Lineage (NCBI taxonomy): Eukaryota > Metazoa > Chordata > Aves > Passeriformes > Rhabdornithidae > Rhabdornis > Rhabdornis inornatus. The sequence continues at coordinate 1,759,759 of VWZS01001738.1, forward strand.
CAGGCAGCTGCTACTGCGATTTTAACTTCTGTCACTGACTTTGCAGTCCCTTTGTTCAGCCTTTTAAATTTTCCTTTATTGTTTCAGCCTGTCTGCAAATAGATTTGTTTTCCTTCCACAAAAGCCTTGGCTTGCTCAATTACCAAGACAGCTCTTTGTGGAGAGTGCCGTAGCTCACTTTCTGCTATGGAGAAGTGTTCCTGTAGCATTTGGCTCCTCCAGGGGAGGGTTTACTCCTGCCATCCTCACACCCGGTGCCACTGGACAACCTGCTGCCCAGATTGCTGGGTGCTGCCTTGAGAAAAGGAGATTTTGTGACACAGAAGTCTAAATATGTTGCTATGGTTCAGAACAACCCATGCTGTCCTAAGCTGTGATTCTTAGCTGCAATTTTTGCTCCCTGCCCTATTGGGTCAATACCATGTTTTCCACACACATTGGCTCTTTCACCATCCAGATTTTTTATTTGCCTTTGTCTTACTTAATGGTTTTGCCCCTTTGTTTAGAGCAGAGGTTATGAGGATACAAGTCCAACATCTTGTCTCACCCACTCCATTCAGATCTGAGCCCACCCTCGGCGGGGACCTGGGCACAGCTCATGCAGCACAGGAGGAGTTTGTAGAAACAAGTGTTGATCTGGAAGGCACCTCCCTGCCTGTCCCCGGGCACATCTGGAGGCTGTCCCCAGCCCTCCCTGCTGGCTCCCATGGAGAGCTGTGCTCCTATGCTGGGACACCCAGGGGCAAACCTTGCAGAAGAGGCTGCAGAAACCTCTGCCATTACATCTGCACTGAGTGTTTGCCCAGACAGTGGATGAAGAATTTCTCCTCTCAGGGGATTTGTGGCACTCTGTGCTGCTATTTTCCCTGGTTTTGCAGCCTATTTTAATTGTGGGTTTGCCCTTACAAGCTGAGGGCCAAAACCTAATAGAAAGCTATTTACAGTGCTGCTTGCAAAGTCTTCACAGAGTTCAGAGGCTATTTCAGCAAGACATTCCTGAACAGTTCTTCACTTCATATTGACCCCAGTCTGTTCTCTGATCCACTCTCCATCCTATATGAGAGCTCAGGCCATGCCAGCAGACTCACAACCTTCTCATGCTATTTAGTGACCATGTACAAATTAATGTCATGACTTTGTGAGTGCCCCGTGAGCACAGGTAGATATTAGGACAACTCCTGGAGCCTCAAAGCTCATCATGGACATGGGAATTATTTTAGCCTAAAAGTTGGGCAGAATTTGATTCATTTTTCAGGGCAGAAATCATTCTTGCATAGTACCCTCACTGCTGGGGGATGTGGCATTAGGATGATGTTCACGAGGCCCTTTTCTCACAAGTCCTGTGATCTCTGCGGACCCTGCCCTGTGTGGGTGTGAAGGTTTGTGGGTTTGCCACCAGCCCAGGAGTGACATTTGCCCTTGCTGGAACTGGGTAGTTGTTGGAGAGGGTTATTTGCTCTGGGTGATTGATCACATCTGGGCACACATAACGCTGCCTTGCGAAACAGCCCTGTATGTGTCAAACTGACTCACAGTGTGGTCTGAGGTAGACTTAAGGGGGCATTTAAGGAACAATTGAATTTCACAGAGAACCATGCTACTTTTTTATTTCTTTTTTTCTCCTAGAGCAAAAGGCCTTTGTCAGCTGATGGGAACAGGACACAATTTTCCATGGGACCAAGGGGGTCTCTTGTGATGGCTGTGGACTTGGGGCCTTGGCCATTAATGCTGCTAGACTCCAGCCCTGCCTCTGGCTCAGCAAGGTGAAGCTGTCTGGCTCACACCTGTGTACTTTGATGGAGAGGGTGACAGAGCAGGCCTGATTTTCCCTGCATTGGTGCACCCCCTGTGTGATCTCAGGGAGGTCAGTGTGAGTCACTCCACAGCAGCATTGAGGCCCTGAGTTTGCAGTTCCATGTGTATCCCTCAAACTCTAGGGGATTTGTCGGTAGGAATTGGGCATCTAAAATGGATCTGAGCCTGTATCTTTCCCCAACTGCTTTTTGTTCATTAGCTTTCCTGTAAGCTTTGCCTTTTACCTATGAACATGCCAAGTACAGAGTGAGGTTTTTGCAATCCCACAGGTACTTGCTCAATGTTAATGCTGGGGCTGTGGAACAGAGCAGACAGTGCCTGGCTGGCTCATGGCCTGCTGTGATTCCAGAGCTGGAGCTACTGGAAGGATGGGCTTTATCCCTTCAACACCTTCCTATCACTGCTGAAGCGATGCTCCCCTTACATGTCAACACTGAGAATAGATGTGCTGCTCACAGTCCTTCTACTGGCAACCAGTGCTGCAGTGAAAGATGCCCTCTAATTAATGTACTCCAGAACAAATCATCTGTAAATGATCCATGCATGGAGCCAGGCACTCCTGCCTGAGCTGTGGGGCTGCTCATGTAAGGAAGGGCTCCTTGTGCACATCATTTATGTGACTGGGCCTTGAGCTTTTGGCCGTGGATGGTAAAAGCAGTTCCCAGCTCCCCAGTCTGTAATTGGGTTTTGGATGCTTTGGTAGAGGCTCACCAAGGCCACTCCTGAGCAGATCCATGAGTGTCTCAGGAATCAGAACAGCCTGGGGCACTGCAATGAGCCCTGCTCTGCCCAAGATTTGGTGCTGACTCCAGGCACAGGGCAGAGCCAAGGAGAGGTACTTGGCACCCAGGTTGTTACTGCAAGGCCTTTGAGTCCTGCCTGAGGTTGGGCTACAGAAGACAGATGACCTGTCATTTAATTCTTGTTTGTCTGGCCCTGCTGACTATAATGAAGTGCTTTTGTTTTACCAGAGAAGTCCGAGCAGGCCCATCTTGTGAACTTTCAGGATCTGGGTGCAGGTGGAGGATGGGAATGCAGCTCAGCCCTTCCCAAGCCATGGTTCTGCAGGAGCAGCTGCTGTGCCACTGCAGAGGCGTGGTGCTTCTTTTACCCTTTAACAAACACAGGAACTAAGAAGTGTCCTGTAGAGGTGTGGGAACTCTGTGTGACTCTTGTGTATAAAACACAACAGCACCAGAACCCCTTGCACAGCTCTGATCCCTGGGTGAGCCCCAGCCACATGTGGGTTTGGTCAAGCACTCAGTGACACCACACTTGCCTGTCCTTAAGGAAGGGCATGGATGCCTCTCCATGGAAGCTGAACCAGCACAAGAGCAGTGAGAACAGCAGCCTCCCAAGAGTTATGCAGAACAAGTGGAGGGAAGCAGTGCCTGCTGTAGATTGATCAATAATGCAATCTTTTCAATGTTTTCTGGGGAAAAATGTATTCAAAACTCTGCTAAAGGAAATTATACTTTAGATTGAACTAAACATTTCATGTTATTTTGAAATACTCTTTGCAGCCAAGAATCCTGTTTAGTTTGGTAGCAGAAAACCTGTCAAATAGTAAGCTGAAAATTTGGAATTTTCAAAGGGAAGTAGAGACAAGAAACTGTTGCATGTATTTAGGGCAGTCTTAGCTCTTGCTGAGCTCTCTGAGCATCCCAGAGAGGGTTAAAAGGGATGAGGATGTGTCAGTTCTATGCAAGGTAGTGGATTTCAGTCTGCAGTGGCACCAGCTTTTGCAGTTTTACCATAGATTTTGTTACAGTTGTTTTTCAAAGCTCTCGTTCCTCATATCCTATAATTATGTGATAATTTCAGAATTCTTTAAAGCTGAAGGTAAATTGACAACTTTTGTGATTGTACAGAATAGTTTAAAAACAACCAAAAAGTTTTAAAAGGAAGAAGGGCAAATAGAGGAAACCCAAAATTATGTTTCTTTGAAATCTCAAGATTTGTAAGGCAAACTTGTGATTTTGTGGCCTAGGACAGGACTGCTAAGTGCTTGGTGTTGGCAATGCTATGTTTATTTTCCGTGCTTGAATTTCTGCATGGCTTCATACACATTATGAAAAATGCAGTATTTTATGTTATTTTTTAAAAGGAAGCAGATTGTTTGGTTGGATGGTCTCCAAACCAGACTGTAACATACTATAAAAATTCTATAGTGCACTGTAACAAGCTACAAAAGGCTAAGATGTTACTTTACCAGCATAAAAACCAAACACATTATGGAGGAAGAGAATTATAAGGTATATTCATTGTGTTCATGGCCAAAAAGAGGAACAAAAAATATGCACTGTGCATGTAAACAGCATATTGGAATTACAGAACAAAATTTAATTAGATATTTATAAATAAAATCCATATACGCTGATTTATGATAGATTTCTTTCTCAGCCTTTGAAATGATGGCTGCCTTTGCTTTGAAAACCAGTCATTTGCAGACAGCAGGTCTGTAATTCACAAACTGGCACAACCAGAAGTTTGTGGATTTGAGCTGACAAATGCCAGTCCCAGCATATCTCCTTCAGAGGCACAGGCTGGGATTCCCAGTGAAGGAGGCAAGGGAAACACACTGCAAAAGGCATCTGTAGCATTTCTTTTTTTCAAATGTATAATTATAAAGATTAAGTCATTTGTTTTGTTCATTAAAAAACAACGTTAATGTAATACATAATTATAACCAAAGAGAACATTTATGGTCTTTGTAGACTCCGTCTGAATGTCCTTTTCCCTAGAGGGAATGCTCCATGCTATATTTGCAAAAAATATGTGATTAGTACTCAAATCAAGAGTGAGAACTAAAAGCAGCTGGAACACAGGCCTTTCTCAGGGCTCAGGATCAAGCCCTAATTAAACATGCATACAAAAGGCTGGATGGAGCTGCCTTTGCTCACACTAATGAAACTTCACTTTTCTATTGCATTGCTGTACCATGGACTTCCACTTCTTTGCCCTGCACTGACAGCAAGCCTGAACTCCAATGCTAAAGACAGGTTTACTTCAAGTCTTCTGGAGTTTTATTTGTGTCTTACTATGGAGTCTTTATGTCACAGGGCTCAGCTTTCCTCTCTGGGTAAATAGGTAGAGGCTGAACGAGACAGCTCTCCCAAAGTGGGACTGTCACTGGATGATGGCTCTGTCTCTGTGATATTGAAAACAGACATCAAGGCACTTTTCACTAACACATTCCATCAATGCTAGAGACTTGTCACACAGGGAGCAAACACCGAGTGAAGCAAAGGAAGCATTTACAATTTGCTGCCATGAAAGGAGACAAGATAAATCAATAGGAACTAAATTAGCACAGTCAGTGGCCCTCACACCTACTTTGGAAACTCTATTAAAATCCATGGCCTAGAATTTGCAGGAGGGATTATGTGCATGAAGGGTGAGTCAAGATTTTAGAGTGAGCTAATGTAAGTGACACCCACTTCTCAAACTGCCTGAAAACACTTACTGCCAGCATGTGCTGCCAAAGACAAGAGTTCTAGTAAGTATTTGCTGGCTGTCATTGGCCTCAGATAAATCCGTTGGGAGGGGAATAGTGGAGGAGTCAATCAAAAGATAACACTGAGTTAAGCTCAATTGCATAACACAACAAGAAGTCAAATTTAACCAAAGCTGAACATATGTTTGAGTACCGGGGGCACAGGCAGAAGTGTGATGGCTCAGTCAGGATCTAAGAGAGTCAGATTTGAGAAGAACACACAGGAAAAAGATCTGACAAATACCCCATGTGATTGAGTTGGTTGTGTTATTGTGCTGCTCTGGGGTGACCTTTTTGATTCAACTGAAATTATATCTGTCCTGGGCGTTTGCAGGGTTTGTGGATTGATGACAGCATCTCACTGACAGGCTGAGGTACAGGAAGACTTGCTAAAAGCCAAGTGGAGGTAAATACTTCCTTGCAGAAATCTGTCTGTTGGCCCAATGAATGCAGCATTTGCAGGAAGCATTCTGTGCGTGTGTTCTGTGCAGTTGATCTGCACACACAGGGTAATCTCAGACACTGGGATTGTTGTGGAAGCACAGAGCAGGCTCAGCTCTTCAGGGCCACGTGTCTGTTGTGTAGCTGATCCTTATATATGTGACAAAACCAGGAATGCCAAAAGTCCACCAATGGCTATTTTCAAGCTTGCTAATGGATAGCCAGGAATCCTAGAAAAGCATTTGCTTATCTCTACTTCCCTTTGAAAATTCCACTTTTTCAGCAAATATATAAAATCTTCTAATTCTGCTATTCATGATTTGTATGAGGAAAAAAAGATCTAGGAAAACCTGAACACATGGCATCTCTGTGCAAAGAAAATAACTGTCAGCAGACTTAGTCCTGGCTCCCAAACACATTCAGAAGAATTTCCTTTTTTCCTGACAGTACTGACAGGAAAAAAGGTACTGACAGTAGCATGCTAGTAAAGTCCTTGGGACTTGCAGGGGAGGAAGAGCTGGATCAGGGCTGACTGTACAGTAGAGCATTTTTCAGCTTTGCCCTTTTCCAGAGCTTCCCAAGGAAATGGGTACATGCAGACACTGGCTCTGTGCTGTGGAACGGGCAGAGAGCTCAGAGTCACTTACCCAGTGCCTGCCAGGGGAACTGCAGGGATAAACTAGTCTGGTCCTGCACCAGCTTGGCAGCAGTTTGCAGAGGAACACAGGCTTCCTGCAGGAGCAGAAAGGCACCACTCAGCACTTTACCAGACAACTTTAAATTTTCAAAATAGTCACAGAATGGGGGGTTCTGCCAGACTTGGTTGTGCTCTTCAGCTGCATTTACCTTTCTACACTGTTGAGTTCTTCACCTGGGAGATGCTATAGAAACACAAGGCATTAATAGCATGGAGCACACAATAAAAGCTAAACAATGCAAACCACATGCAATATAAGCAGGAAGAAAATTCTGTGCGTGCTCTCTCTGCAATTGCCCGGGCCTTAACATGCAGTAAATTGCAGCAAGTAAAGGCTGTGGAGTACAGATCATAAGCTTGAATTCCACTGCTAAACTGTCAGGGCAGAGATCTGACCAACATTTTAAAATATGAGAAGTGACTTTAGGAGCCTCTGTTTTGATGAGAAGGATTTCAGAATTGCTTTCCAAAGGTCGGCTGCACAGCGTTTTCAGAATATCAGGCGCCAGGATTGCTCTTCTCTTTTGTAAACCCCCTGATGTTTCTTGTGCATTGGCACTGCACCTCGCTGGGGGAGACTTTGTTTCACAATGGGATATTTGGGCACTGCGGTAATGGGAACTAGGAAAAACTCAGAAGGACTTTCATGCTGAATCACAGCTTATCTACTGCACAGCAGAAGGGAGGATTCCAGATCTTTTCTTCTGTTTTTTTTTACCTCTGGGAGATTTATGACAAACATCTTCTAAAACGATCCTGGGGAAAGAAATGTCTGTCTTGACTACAACAAACAGCTGGGAGATAATTCACCTGTAGGTGGTCAGTCAGGCTGGCTGTGGTGACTTCACATGCTGGAGGTGAGCTGGGACTGGCAATGCCAACTAGACCCTTGGATGCCATCCCAATGTGCTGTGTGCTGCCCATATAGACCTGGATTTTGCAGAGCAAGAGCTAAAACCCAAAAGATGGGCTTGCAAAGTTTCTGTAGTGGGTTTTTGGTGGGAAAGCTTGTCATTGTCCAGTGCTTATACACAGGGCAGCTGCTGCAACCAGACTGTTCTGATATGCAAAGTCTCTCTGATTCATTTTGGGGGACCTTGGGACTGCATGGGAGGTAAATATGAGAAGGACTGCTCAGGCAAAGCCTTTGTGGTTGTGCTTAAAAATGATTGCTAGATATGCTTAATGTGGAACAGATTTTCTCTTCTCCCTGTGTGGTTTGATGGGGTTGGGAGAGCCTGTGGTGCTGGAATTCCGCCCTGGATGAGCGGAAAGGACCTTGCAGGGCTTCACTTAAGGCTCGGGGTCCTGTAGGCCTGGACCTTCTTCCTACTCCAGCCCATTTCCACCTCTGTTCTGTGGTAGTGCCTGCAAGTCAGCCATGGACCACACTCTAACCTGAGAGTGGCTGATTTCCCACCTCAGCAGAAAGATGCTCTTGGGGGAAGAGCACGGTGGCTGTACCAGTACTGTGGACCACTGCAGAGGATTCCTCTGGAGAGAGGGAGGACAGAAGGTCCAGGGATGGCCAGGTGAGGTGCTGGCAGATGGCAGCTGCTGTGAGAAGTGCCCAGGTGCCTGGCCCTGAGCCTGGCCTTGGTCCCAGGTGCCTATGGGCTCCAGAGAGGAGGTGGCAGGAGCTCCAGTGGCTGTGCCAACAAAGGTGGTGCTCAGCATCTGCCTGTGCTCTGGAGTGCTGGGCTTTCCCAGAGATGGACCAGGACCTTAACATGTATTTAAACACATGCCCACGGTGCCCTTGCCAAGGGAAAGGTGATGTGCGTTGATTCATCCAAGACACAAAACAACAAAAAGAGAGGGGACTTCATTAGGGGTAGAAACCACTGATTTAGGCAATTTTGGATTCCCAGGGGTAGTTGCTGAATTTTCAAGTGGATCCATGACAGGCTTAGAGGACTTGAGGCAGAGCTGGTGTGAGAAGGGAGGTCCCAGGAGCTCCTGTCCCTGCTCTGGAGCTGCTGTGCCCAGCTGTGTCTGTGCTCTGGGCATGGCACAGCTCCAGCTCTGGAGCTCCTCCTTTGCGCTCAAGCTGGGTCATCCTGCAGCTCCCCTGCATCCCAGCTGTTATTAATGGCACACCTGGTGCCAAGTAGGATCTTTTCCATTCTTAATCTTTGATTAATAAGGTTGTTAAAGTCATTCTCGGCTCTGCTGAAACCAAACAGAGTTTTATATGACATACTGGATAAAGGCTCTGTTTGAAGTAGTCTTTAATCTTAGTTCTAGGATTAAATCATATGCAAACAGTCACATTTTATCAGCTCGGCTGCAAAGTAATTTATTTGTTAGTCTAATTTTAGTAACTTGTAGGTAATTCAATACTGTTTGAAAGAGGTTATATAGGAGTGAGCAGATCTAATTGTCCAGCAGTAGAACAAGTAAAGCAGTCCCCTGGTCCTGCAAAAGGCCTTGCCTGTTATGGATAGCTGCATGGATTTTAGAAAAGCTATTCCAAATGTGTGAAAAAGCAGCGTGACTGCATGTGGGGCTTTGCAGGACCAAGGCCTGCCATTGTATTTTTTTGGCAGAGCTGTTTGACATTGCAGTACATTTTTGTAAGTGCTTGTGTTGCATCTATTTTTACTGTGTTGTGCAATTAGACTTTTAGGACAGAGCTATAACTACTGAACATTGTGCTGGAAGTTACTGTATCTCAGTGGATGAGATAAGATTTTCCTTAGAACTAGAGGGGGATATAGCTGTGGGATCTCTATGACAATTTCATGGACATTCAAAGATGGGGAGTGATCCTTGTGAATATAATTATTAGATCAGCCTTTAGGACAAGTTGTCATAGGACTTGATTTTTCCTATTGGAAAAATTATTCTATGCTGGAAGTCTGAAAGATGTTCCCACATGAAATCTGACATGTAGGATGTGAAACTTTTCCCTTTGCATGAAGGCATTTCAATGTGATTTCTGAGTGAACATGGATATGGTTTTATTGCTGCTTGGTGTTAACAGCTGAAGTAGGTTACAAGAGAAAAGAGGCTGAAAATTGATTGGCAGTGAGTGATCACAATGAAAATTGAACTCTGGCCAGGAATATTTTACAAATGGAGACTCTCCTCTCCTTACAGCACCTGGGATTTCCAGGTGATTTTGATGGGAGTAGGGGACTCTCAAAGGCTCTATTTCCTATTCCTGCTTCTAGCTAGACTTTGTAGAGTCTAATTCAGAATGGCCTGACTGTGCCTGCCTTAACTCCTCTTTGAAAGACAAGCCTTACTCTGTCACAGGGGAATTTCACCCATAAGTGCCGAGCTTTTGTTTTTCTATTGGGAAATTCAGGTTGAATAAATGCCAAAGAAAGCTTAAATTTTTCCCCTGCTTTTCTGCCCAGCCTCTTGCATGCTGGAGTATTGGTTGTATCCAGATCAGGATGAACTCACGCTGGTTACTGAAATTCCTCCTTAAAGGATCAAAGCTGTGTGATGTAGAGTCGGAATGCCTTTATATGGGTAAAATTGATCTAGAAATTATAGCAGCTGGCTTGAGTTCTTGGCCATAGACATCCCAGTGCTTTAGAGGCAATGTTTACAGGAAACATTCCCTCTTTTTTTTTTGCAGTTCAGATGGTTGAAGACATCTCATTATCTGCCTGGCTTGCATGTCTGCATTTGGTGAGGATTTGAGTTTAAAACACTTTAAAGAATGCTCTGAATTCATAACCTGCCAGGGCTCTCTCTTGGTTCATGTGATTGGGAAATCTGGATACCAGGGCAGGAAAGGCCAATATGAAAAGAATAATGTGACTCAATTGACTGTGAAATTCTTCTAGGAACAGGTGTAATAGTGATCGTAAACATTTGTGAGATATTTTACTACCAGCTTTAATCCCTGCAGAGGGGAATATTTAGGAGCAGGAGAATGAATGTGAAAGTAACTTCAAAGGCTGAGTTAAAAGATCAGGAACTCGAACCATGGGTCCAGCCAAGGAGCAGCTGAGCACTGAGGGGGCTGTGGCTTCCTTTGATCCATCTTTCTGGTCCAGATCGGTTCACCTGGGACCCCAAGAGGCCCTAATGGGGATCCTTAGGGTGGCGGTCACCCCAGCCACTGTCCTTTCCAGCACAACCTTGCATTTTCCCATTAGTCATGTTTTTTTAATGGGGTAACACAAAACTGTGCAATGCATAGGTCACAAAACCCAGGAGCGGGAAAAAAACGAAGATTTTGCAGCTGTGGAACTGTCTGTGCTAGAGAAAGTGATGCTGGGCTGGAGTGGCTCTGAGAGGGGGTACTGAGAAAGCAGGTGAAAAAGGTCATATTTCCTTATGCCATGTGGAGGGCACAAAGCTTTTCTTCAGAGAATGCACAGGAAATGTAAAGGCAGGCAAGGGGCTGAGAACTGCCCAAGAAGTTTGATATGGGTTGAAAGTTCTTCCTGTGCTTAGGGCCAGCATGAGGAGCAAAATGCCATTGCCTTCCTCGGGAGCTCAGCTTTGCACATGCACAGCTCCTTGCTAAGGCCTCTCTAATGAGTGAATTTTTCCCACTGCCATTAAGGAAACACAACTCAGAGGTGATTTCAAAGAGGGAAAACGAGGAGCCATAAAGGCAAACATGTGGGAAGTGCTATAGAGTGATAAGGAAGCCACAATGGTAAATCAAAGCCTGTGGAGGAAGGATATGAAGGGGCACACAAGTATAAATCTCTCTAAACTGGTCAAGGAGCTGGTGGGGCCTTTAGAGGGATGTGAATGGAGTCAGTGGTTGGAGCTGCTGAGGAGCTGAATGAATTCCTTGACTTGATAAGCAAGGGAGAGCAGCTAAAGGTCACATACTCTATGGAGGACAGGGAAACACAGTGGTTTTCTATGTGGGGAGAGAGAGAAGGCATATTATTTAAAAGTTTTATGTGTGTGTAACCCGAGCAGACAGTTGGGAAATTAAAAGTACTAAAATTGACAAGTCACCAATTTTAGATTAACTTCAACCTACAATAACTGAACTTGGTTTCTGGCCTTGGTGTTTGAGAGGTCCCTGGGAAAGCAGTGGTATCTGAGGGAGGAGACACAGAAAGCACTGTCTCCTTATTAAATAAAAAAAAAAGCAAAAAAGCATATAAGAGCAATTAATAAAAAAGAAATCAGGCAAGTTGTAAAAAAACTTGCCTAAAGTAGCTATTACTAAAAGGCAGCAGCAGGCAATGTTTGAGAGCCATTTGGTTGACAGTGAAGTAGCCCTCAGTACCCAGTCTGACATTTCTGAAATCTACTTTAAAAGGGCTGAATGTACATTAAAAGCAGCACCAGCTGCCACAAAGGTCTGGTTTTGGAGACAAAGATCTGGTTTTGGAGAGAGCTCTGAAGTGCTGCTGCAGTAATGTCCCACAGAGCAACCTGCACACCAGCACCTTCCTGATTCCCCAATTCCAGACATTCCAGCCTTAATATCATGGGGTTTTAGACTGCCCTATGAGTTGAACCTACAGTGTTTTACATCCACTCTGTGCTACTTGTGGCCAGCTGGAGCAGTGGCAGATGAACAACTTGATCACACTGGTGCTTCCAGCTGCCCTGATCTCTTGGGACTGATGGTTCCAGCACACTGAGGCACAGGATGCAGCAGGATGCAGCAGGATCACCCTGTGCATTCAGATGTCTTCAGAACTATTGTACCAGGGATTTGACTGAACGACAGGGTCTGAGCTTCTGACAGACCTCCTTTCTTCCACATCCAGTGCAAGCGTGAGATTTCATCCTGTAGATGCTGTGCTGACAACAGAGAACCTTTGTCAGGTTATTTCAGCTAAGCCATGGCTTTTCAACTTTATTTTTAATTTATGGAGCTCTAAACATTTGGCACTGGAGATTTGAACCCTTTCACAGCAAACCTAAGCCTATTTACTATCTCCTTGCTCATGTATATTCTTAGGAGCTTTTCCCAGACCTACAGAAAGAGTCTATGTGCCCAAAGGGACCATGGTTTAATGAAGTTACTGCTGCTCAGAGCCTTTTTCATTTGCTCTGTGAAGATGGAGAGAAGCAAAGGGAGAAGGATGCAGTACCCCAAGCACTTCTCACCTTCCAGAAACTAGGAATACTCTTTATTTAGAGGAGAATTTCAACAGAGTTCCTAAGACTCATGTCCCACTAAAGAGCAGAGGCACAAGGCTCCTCTTGTGAGGTGTCAAGTTACCCAGGAGACAGACTGAGCAACTGAGAAATGTTGCAAGTTTTTGGAAAAGAGATTTATATATAAATGTGTTACGGGAAAAAATACCTCTGGTCATACACATGGTAATTCTTCTGTCTTACTTTGTTTGCTATCTTTCTTTCTTTATTGTTTTCAAAGACTTAAAGGAATTTAATTAAAAAGGCAGTTTAACTACCCTCTTCTTTCCAGATAACAAACACTAAAATAAAATGAAGTGAAATACTGGAGAGCCTGCTTTATACCCCTTTTTAAACTGAACACAAAAGCCAAATGAGATCATAGGGTTTATCGGGCAAGCTGTTTCCAGAAAAGATGAGGAACCGCTCCTGCCACTGTACAAGGAACAGCTGAACTTTCATCTGAAAAGCCACGGACAGTTCTCATCATCCATCTTTGGGAAGGATAAATCCAAAGTGGAATTTAGAAGGTGACTGGGACAATAACTGGTGCTTGCAAGGAAAATCCAAAGGAGTGTGGGTTGTTCAGCATAGGAGAGCTGGAGTGAGGGCACTGCTTTCTGTAGCTTCTGCAGAGGAAGGGTATTATATAAAAGAAAGGAAATCTCGGGCTGACAGAATAATTACAAACTGTCATGCAATACACTTAAGATGGAAACAAGGAGGGCTCTGGGTCTTGGAACAGTGGGCTCTGCAAGACCTTGGATTGGGGCAGCAGTGCCAGGTCCCATTTTGTAACCTGTACACAAAAGGGATGTGGAGCTGTGAAAGTGGGGTCTGGCTGCAATGATCATCTGCAGTCCCACATGCTCCCAGAAAACCACTGATTTCTTCTGTCAGCCTGGTACTCCATAGGCAATTGTCTAGCTGTGGTCTTCCAGAGAGCCCAAAGTAGTTATCCTCTGATGGAGTTCTCTCTTAGAGCTGGCTTGATGATGGATTTGGGAGCTGTGACCCAAGTGCCAGCAGTGACAGGTTACAGATCAACAGGACATCCACTGCCTCCACTGGAGGTGGCAGCCTGGCTTTTCTCCTGGTGGCTGTTGTGACAGTGTCTGAGTCTGCATCTCCCTCCAGGGAGTGTTGCCATGCCTTCTGCTGGCAGTGGCTGCCTCTGGAAGCTCTCCCATCACTGTGGGGACACTTCCAGCTCCTGGTGGCTGCAGATCATCCCACTGACTACCAATAGCTGCAGGGGAGCCTGGAAATGGGGATGCAGGAAGAGACGAGACGTGTAGGGCTGCCTTCATCCTGCCCAGAACTGAGCTGTCAGTGCGTGGAGCAGGACTGGGTCTCTCTGCTGGTCCCTCCCGGGGCAGGAGGCAGGAGGCAGGAGCACAGCCCGGGTGTCAGATGTCTGAGCCTCTGACCAGCAACAAAGTCTCCATCTAAATCAACAAGAGCTCTCCAGACTTCGAACCATGGCGCGTGGGTATTTTTAGAAGCCAATCAATCAGTGGTGACTGTTCAAGTTCAGACAAGTCAAACACAGCCTGCAAAGTTACACAGAAGTGCTGTATGTCGTGGAAGGTTGGTGAGCCTGTTCCTTCGACAAGCTGTGCCAAATCCATGAGCTACCAGAGCCCAGCTCTTTTTTAGAGAGATAGCTGTAAGAAGTGTAAACAGATTGTGGATTGTAAAATACACACTTTTTAATTGAAGCAACAAATTGCAGAACTGGGCTTCTAGGGAAACCTTCTTTCAAGGTGCTAGAATTGTTTTCCAAACCTGAACACACCCCTAGGTTGAGGGGTTTTTGTCTTGGCCTTATTTGCAGGTGAGGAAGTTGAGGCACAGTAGCATGAGCTGGAGTCCACTAATACTGAGCACAATGAAGGATCCTCCAAGGATCTTGCAGGGTCCTCTAGATGCTATTCTAGTGTGTGGGGATGAAATAAAAATAAAAATAATAATAAAGTAATTAATCATCTCCATGAAAAATGCTGGTGCAGAACTCAGACTGAACCTCTAAAACCAGATACCAACAAGTCAGCACCCAGGTTAGAAACTGCTGCTATGATTTCCAAACCCTCAGTTTATCCAGTTTGAAAGTGGTCCTGGTGTTTTCTGTTGTCATTGACCACAGAGAAAAGAACCTGTGGCTCTTCTGTTTCCTTCTATGCTGCTTCTTGTCCTTCCCTCCAGCACTGCAAGGCATTGGCTCCAGAGCTCCACACTGGAGTCCAAGCACAGCTGCACAAAATGTAGTGTACAATCTGATTCTCGAGCTGAGCTCAACTGGTGTTCAATGCCAGCTGAATTTATGCTGATGCATTGGAAATACATTTTTAGGAAGGTTTCTCTATAATTATTACATTATAGCTACTGTTGAGTTGCTCAGAGTACAGTAAACAATTGCTATGCTTGTTAGAGGCCATGAATACAGAAAACCATTCCTCCCTGTGAGGTCTGCTGTTAAATAATAACTTGTCGTTTCATGGCGTAGGGGAGTGAATGCCCTCAAAGGGACGTGCTTACATGGCTCAAGCCAGTGATCCAGTTCCTGTCATTTACACCCTTTTTATATGGTCACAAGAAAACAATGGAAAAACATGGCAAGTGTAAGGACTCAGTCTGGAAGCAGCTCAGCAGCAATGTGTGGAGAGGAAGAACACTTCAGGTGCACTTTGACGATAGTTTATGTAGATTGGAGGGAGATATGGCTGAGGATGGACACCAGTTGCCTCTGGGGAGATTGCACTGAAGGAAAACTCTGGCAGAATGAGTGACCTCAGCTGCCACCCTGGCACTGGGGGAAGGAGCCAGACTTGGATACAGATCTGACACTTCCCAGACGAATGGTGACCACTGGGCCCTGCACCCCTCCACCATAACACTCCCCATATTTAGGGAGAAGAGGATGATTGAAGGAGGGAATGGCTGTCTCCATACTCAGCCCTCCTGCTTTTTTTGGTTTGCATTGCAAACTCGGTGTTGTTTTAATGTAGTTCCTTGTATTTAGTGTGTTTTTATTGCTTTCTCTAATAACACTGACTGAGCACTAACAGCCAAATTAAACAAGCTGTGCCAATAAGCCAAACATTTCACTTCAAGCAGCAAAGAGAATGTCTCTCACCCCAGCTCAAG
Organism: Rhabdornis inornatus; assembly: GCA_013397075.1. Taxonomy (NCBI): domain Eukaryota; kingdom Metazoa; phylum Chordata; class Aves; order Passeriformes; family Rhabdornithidae; genus Rhabdornis; species Rhabdornis inornatus. Next base: position 1,775,436 of record VWZS01001738.1, read on the forward strand.
CTTAGACGTGTAAATGAAGGACCTCACTGCTCATGGGGACAAGGAAGCAAATGGCTGCTGTGGTGCAGGGCAGGACTGGGCAGTGTCCTTGCCCTGGGGTCCCTGCCTGCCTGTGCTGGTCCTTATCACACCTTGAGGTGGGAGTTGGACAAGGTAAAGTTGGTTGTTCTCAAGGTTGCAATGTAGCTTCCCATCTCATGGGCTTTATCAAGCTGGGTCTTGTGTTCCTGTGGCTGTAAGCACCTGTGAACCACTCTGACTTCAGTAGGAGCTGAAGTTCATGTTCTGCATTGCTGAAAGCCTTTCCATGCAATTAAAAATCAACCCTAAACCTCCTCCCCTGGTGCTGATCTGTGGTGTGATGTTGACGTAAGTGTACAGGAGTTTCAGCAGCTGGGTTGCTGGCACTTTCATTGATCTTTTTCTAATTCTCTCTGTCTTTTGCATAATATTCCTGAAGATTTTTTCACTGTGTTCTTTTCCCCAACATGTCCCAGCCTTCATCTCTGTCCTCTTAGAGCTGCTTCCTGTTGTTCCCTGTGATCTCCCTTGTTCCATCTTTCTTCTCTTCTCTGGTTTCCTTCCTTTCATTTTAGCTGTTTTGTTCACACTGGCTCAGCCCACCCTCCCAAAGGGGAAGCATATCTGTTTCATTCCCTGTCTCCATTTCCCTCCCAGCCCCACAGCTGTTCTTTCTCTTTCCCATTCCTTCAGGCCTCTCTTCTGTTCCCAGCACCATCCACTGCCTTCTCTTTTCCCTCTCCCTGTCCAAGCCCTCTCTCCCATCACTGGAGGTCAACAACAGAGAAAACAGAACATGAACCAGGAGGGGGATGTTACAGCCAAGAATGATGTGCCTGTGAGATGCCAAGTATTGTCTCACCAGCGTTAGTCCAGACTGCTTTCATCTGGCTGGGCGAGCTGAACCCACGAGCTCAAGCACTGATACAGTTTTTGATGTTTCGTGCCACACAATCTGTCATGACACCTGAGAAATTCCAGCCTTTTGCTCTGCACAAGTTGAGGGCCAAAAGCTCTGCAGTGGGGATGAGGTGAAATGTACACTTCATTTCCAGCTTTCTTTTCCCCACCATGTGCTGCACTTTCTCAGCTCAGCACCAGCATCTGTAGCTGCCGATGTCTGTGCCTTGGCCCATGTAATTATGTGTTTTTTAGTTCTGCTCAATCACAAGCAATCGTGGAGCTGCAATTTCAGCTGGGACAGAAAATGATCTAACAAGTTGGCTCGTGTGCGATTACAGAAGATACATTCTGCCGCAGATTTGTTGTGCCACTGCTTTGTGCTCCTAAGGGGAGGGCCCCAGGGGGGCAGATGAACACAAGGGTGGCTGGTCTGTGACTCACGTGTGTTGGTGGGCTGGGGTGAATTAAACCTACAGCTTAGATGTGCAAAGAGCTTTTCACTCTGGAGGGAACTGGGCTGCACTGTATATATCTGCCTCAGAATCAATCTGACCTGCCTCAGGCATCTCTTTATGGATTTAGGAAATGATTAAATCTGGAAGGGGAACCTGATCTATCAGCAGGTCAGCCAAAACCTAATGCAGGCCACAGCAGCCCCCCTGCAGCCCAGAAAGTGCACGGAGACCCCAGAGCTGCTGTTTCACTCCCTCCACGGCTGCGGTTGCATCTCCTGCCCCTTCCCCCTCGCCTTTCCCTGTAATCCCTGACTCAAGCTTTGCCTTCTGCAGCAACAAAGAAAATGTCATCAAAAACCTCCTTACACTGGTGCAGCGGGAGGCTGCGATAGCTGCAGTCACGGCTGGGGAATGAGCGGAGCTCTCTGTGCCATTATTGTTCTCTGCTCCAAGCTGGAAGCAGCCGAGAGAAGGACTCGCAGTCTGTCCCTCTGCCGCGATCCCCCGGGACCCGAGAGAACCTTCTGTGTTGAGGGGTGTGCACCAAAGTCAGCAGTGGCAATTTCTTGGGGGGAAAGTAATGACAGAATCCTCCACCTGAATTTAGAGTCAATATCCAGTTCTTTCACAGTGATTGCTCAGCAGTGATCGACATTTCAACTGTGTTTAAAAGAACGAGTAAAGAAATACAGGAGGGGATGATGAGAATTTCCAGGGCCGGTGCAGGGTGTGCTGAAGGAGAAAACAATGCAGTGACTGCACCCATGGTCAGACCCTCATGGGGAAAATTAAACAACTTCTTAAAGGGCTCTTCTTGTCAGGGTTTGGGACAGAGGATGTTTCCTCTGGGAGCAGTGATGTGCTCTCACAGCTTCCTCTCCGAACTTGATTCAGAGCAGTCTGGTACCTCAGTGTGTAGCAAATGCCACAGGTGATGACTTTGAAAAGCCCATCAGCAATTTTAGGGGTGAGTACATATGGAAGCGAGATGAAAGAAAAGTCCGAAAACACTCTTATTGTGCCTATCCGCTTGCTAGTGGAGATGATTGATAGAATTAAAAAGTTATGCTATGCAAACTGTCAATTTCTGATCATACCATAATGTCCCCCAGCAAGCTCCATGGCCCCTGAAAATGCCCACTCTGCTCATAGTATTTAATTGTTTTAGCTTTTGGTAAATATCTATTACAGCCTGTTGAACATTGTAAAGCATTTCTTGCTAATGGATTTTCACAATGTGGTTTAAGGGATGTTGTTATTAATAAATGCAACTGCACTGAATAGTAATTTGATAAAGATGAAAGAGGCATTTATAGATTCCACTTCCCTTTCAGCTGTTGCTAGGAATTTTCACTCCTTCAGAATATATTGAATTTAATCTTGATTTCTTTTTGTTAAAACCAGGCTATTATATTCTGATTCTATAAAGAGAATAGGAGTAGGGTTGAACCAGTTGTGAAGTTCCCTGTGAAGTCCCCAGTTCTTCTCAGCACATCAGAGAGATTTCCTTGCTATGAGAGAAAACAAAACTGGCACAAATATCCTATCCAGCATTGATGGAAAAGTGTAAAAGCAGTTTGGGATTGGGGGAGGGTTTTTTTGCAAGATGATTAATCAATCTTAATATTGATGGAAACATGAAAAGGAAATAATTTCTTCATGCTTGATAGCCAATTTTTGCTAATGGTCTGCTCTCCATTACACTTTCATTGCAATGACAGAAGTGCTTTGTTGTGTATAAATTAATTAGGGACTTGCATCTCAGTACTGAACAGTGAGTGATTGGCTCCAGTGAAACAGGAAATGTGGAATGTCTGAAGGCTGGTATCTGCCACAAAAATGGCTCTGTAAACACTTGTGGCACACAATAATGAGAAGTACTGTGAGTTATGTTGGGAGTGCATCATAAAATTATCATAGGGTTAAACAAGAGTAATTGTGAGGAGGAATACTTGCAGGAAAAAAAATGGGAAATGTTCTTTTCTGAGAAGAGAGCTTTGCTTCATTAAGGTTTGATCTATGCAGAGACTGATGCCTTCAGCACAAGAGACAGGTACTAATAATGGGAAAGAATTTGTTTGCACAACCAGCAGAAAAGAAAGCCAGTTCTCTTAGCAAATAAGAAAAAAATTACTTTCTTTTTTCTGAATTGAACTTCCAGTTAAAGATGCATCATATCCAGATGCACAACCAAAAATGAGCAAAGGCAGTATGAAGCTGAAGGGGGCTGAGCAGGGATTTTGCTCCTGCCTCTCTCAGTTGCTGGTGATGTGACATTGTACAGCTCCTTCTCTTTTCTATGGCTTTTCCATACCTCCCACCCTCTATGTATTTTCTTTGTTAGCTCTTTTTGAGAGCAGAGAATTTCTCATACCCTATGTTAGTGCTGCATGTAACTACTCCAGATGCTATGGTGATATCATTGAGACTAATAGCTCATCTGCCACCCAGCTCATTCCCTCAGCTCATTCTTTTGCCAGGCTGCACATCCTTGTGAATAGGCAGCTAAGAGATTGCTCTATAAAGCAGTAATATGGATCTGCCTCTTACAAATCAGGAGTAAGTTCAATGAAATTCAGCAGGAATAAAATGGATACTTGTTATAGAGGAACTGAGACATTCTCTGCAAAATACACAAACAGTACTTACAATAAAGTTTAAAATTCAAGACAAGAAAAATGGTGTGAGATGTCAGCTGCAACTTGCACCAGACTTCTCCCTGGGAATGAGTGCATTACATTATAATCATTCCGTTTTTCTGGATTGCTTTCCTTGCAGAGCAGGCTATAAATAATCATTATTGGTACTGCAAGGAGGCAGTGGGTTTCTGAACAACCATGACTGAATTCTTAATTTGTCAGTTACTGATACAATGCATCTGTTTTTCTAATTACTTTAATGACATTTTATATGCAAAGGAAAGAATACAACTACAATACTGAGGGGTTTGGGTTGTTTTCTTTTTTTTAGACTCCCAGACTAATTGGAGGATAGCCTACCTGCAGCTGTCTGTGTGTTTGTAAATGCTGGGTCTGAACTGGTGGCATTCACTGGTGCTTCATGTGTATGGCTTAGCAATGTCAGTCCCGAGCCTCCAGCTACTGCAGACAATACCAATATGTTACCAGCATCCCATGGGGCACATCTTATTACTGGAGGAGGATTCTCAGGAATGAAAATACAGTTTTATCCTTCCCAAAGTGCCCCTTGCCAAAGTCAGCCAGGCATCCAGGAGCACTTACTCCGAGTGATGAGTTGTTAATATTCCCCTAACTCGCTAAGTGTGAGGCAGACACAGATTGCAGCTTCTGTCCTCCAGGAGTTGCTGCCTCCATTTCTTTGGGCCCAGCCATGCCCTCATGGACATCCAGGGCCTGACAGCTCCAGTCACTGAAGTCAGATTGGATACCTAAAAGATAAGGTATTGATGTAGGAGGGAGATGAATCAGGACTGTGGTCAGAGTCCCACTGATTTCAGGGAGCAGGGCTGTGGTCACTGTCCCACAGAGCTTGAGAGCAGGATGCTTTAGTGACTGTTCTAGCGGCCCAGCTCAGTCACTGTGCTATGGGCAGGGAGCACACTCCCTGACCTGGGATGCTGAATGCTGATGGGTGGCCCCAAACATAGTTTGTGGCCAAAATGAGCTTATTTTCTCTTGCAGATCCCATCAGGAGAGCTCCTGAGACAGTCCTGCTCTCCTCTCTGCCTCTCCCCCAAGGAATGCAGGTTGTGACTACACACACTGTCCATACAGAACCTCTGCCTTTGAACATCGTGCCTCAGGCTTCAGCTTTGTGAGCCTTTAGATGGCCCTTCTGCAGCTGCCTCAGGCCACACACAGTCATGAGACTCTGCTGAAGGTGACAAAGCCGGCACTGGGTCTGGGAATACCTCTCCTGTATGGATTTAACCAGGTGAGCATAATCCACTGGAAGCCTGAGCACTTTTGGCTTAGCACTTACCTGGAACAGGGTGGACATGTGCCTGCTGCTGGCTCAGGAGGCAGTGGTGACCTGCAGCCCCTGCTCAGCTCCCCCACACAGCATGAGCAGCTGGAAGGGCTGTGGGCACTGAGGGCCAGCATGAAATGGTGTGTTTCTGATTTGATATAATTTATAGGTGATGTACTGAAGTCTGGCATTGCCAGAGTCAGACCCACCACAAACTCAGGACAACAATGTGGAACTTTGATGTCTCCTTGCTCTGACCTATCAGCTGGAAAGGGTTTTGGAAATGAAGACAAATGGAAATGTAGTCTCTGGACTTGTTACTACTGTTACTCAAAAGCCTCAGGCATCCAGGTTCTGGCCTGTTTGGCCAGTTGCTCTGTGCTGCTGAGGATGCTCTGCAGCAAAGCAAGCAAGAGCAGTTCTGTGCCCAACAGGAGATAGACTTTTCTCTTGTTTTTTGTTGGTCTCCTCCAACAAAACTGCCTTCCCCTGCAAGGGGGGAGCAAAGGGTGGTGCAGCCTGTGGGTTTAACAGGACACCATCCCTTTAATGTAGAGTTGTGTTTTTCTCTCAAAGCCAAAAATAAATGCTACTGAAGGACTAAACAGACATGAAAAGAAGGCTTGGACACTTAGAAGACAAGACTGCTTTGTGTTTCCCAAAGCAAAGAGCCTGTTCACAAGGAGGTTACTTTTTTAGACAAACACTAGTCCTGTGACACTGCCAAGGTCAGTAGGTGCCCAGCAGAGCACTGTGAATTCAAGGCAGACATGCTCTGGGCGTGGGGCAATTTTTGTTCCCCTCTCTTTACAAGTAGAGAGGAGAGAAATTTGCTTTGCTCTGCCATTTCATCTCTTCTGCGGGGATGGAACATGCATCAGTTTGCCAATGGAAGAACTTCCATCCATCTTCTATCTTTTTGGGACAGCAGCATGGCCTTAGTGCTGCAGTAGGTCTCTCATGCTGTTTTGGGAAGTGAGGGCTGTGCTGCTGCCATTCTGCAGCTCAGAACACAGGGAAAGCAAGGGCTTGTCACAGGCAGGGTCCTGGAGCAATTCTCATGGCAGTGGGGAAAGTCAGGGAGTGGGTGGGTGACCCCCTGCTGACCTTCAAATCCCACTTTGAGTAAAGATACCCTACATAGCAGTGATTTTTAAAGGGGCTTGTGTGACCAGCACATTTTTATGATGTGTTTTGAGTGTTTGTTTCCTCTTTTCTAGAATCAGCCCTGTACAGCCAGTTTAAGGTAAGCCTCTGCTGCCTGTCCTGGCTGCATGTCTGGGACAGGTCAATCCACGGTCTCGGTGAGCTTTGCTTTCTTCAAGAACCAGACAGAATTCAAAGCAAATAGCTTGGCACAGGCACCTTATTTTCAGGTGAGCAAGGTCTGACTGCTGTAGTGATCTCAGTGGTGGGTTAGTAGGCTTTTTACTCCACCTCAGGCACTTAACTAATTCCTCATAGAATGCAGTATGTTGTGAAGTGTGATCTTAATGCCTCAGTTGTCTATAAAATGAAAAAGCTAGTTCATCCTGAGAAGGGTTACAGTGTCTCACACATACAAGAAAGGCAGGTGAAGTTCTTTCACTGTCTCTAAAGCTGAGCTCTGAGTCATCCAGAGCCTCTGAAGACTCTGGTTGAAGAGTTTTTAAGGGTATCTCATTAGGGCTGAATCTCCAGCACTGTCTGTAGTCACACACCAAAGTATTCATCTCACAAAGGGCAAATGTTGAGAAATTAATGGAACAAACTGTACTGAAGACCTGAGGAGTTGAATGTGATGGGAACTGGATTTCAAAACTAGCTGGAGCATGCATGAGGACAAACCCTGAAGGGAAACACTCCAAAACCAGTGGAATATACAACCAGCCTCCAAACACATGCAGGAGTTCACTGAGAGCAGGCAAGGGATGGGCAGAAGGTCTGAACAGCAATGGGACGTTCAGTTCAGTGCAGTTCAGTTCAGGTGCAGCCAGGGACTGAAATCAGAGGTCAGGAGGGGAGCCACTGCAGGAAATGACCACCTGCCTTTGGAGCCCATCACCCTGCACAGGGCTGAGCCCCTGTGCCAAGGGCATGTTCAGTCCAGCAGTTCTGGACCTGCTTTATGAGCTACCCTGTCCAGGAGTGTGGCATCAGAGAAGAGTGTTGGGGCAAGACTGAAGGCATTATTTGCCTCAGTCTTCCCATTTTAATTTGCTGAGATCAGAAAATATAAGGATAGAATGAGAAATGTCAAAAGTAAAGTTGTGAATCAGATTTTGAAAAGGAAGTGAAACAGATGGTAGAAGGTTTCAGTTAGATAAATACAGAAAAGAGGAAAAACGTGATCATTATATAGTGAGAATGGGATTGAGATTAGACCAGTCTACATATAGTCCAAAATGAATTAAAACCACTTTACCTATGTTTTCAGTAGAGATTATCATATTGGACAATGGGGAAAAGATGGGATTTCTATAGTAGGAACACACTTAAGGGAATGAAAATTATCACATTAAGACGGAAGGAAAAGCTTAAAGAATTCCATGTGCTCAGATCAAGGTGCCCTGGCAGATTTCCACCTCAGGATTTGGAAAGAACTGGCACATTAAGGAGCTCAGCATAACCTTGTATTTCTCTTTGATGACTGATTTTTTTTTTCCAAGACAAATAAAATACAGGTGAGATACTCTATCCAGACATGAGTCAAGAATCTGATATTACACCACATGGGAAACTAGTAGTTGAAGTTGAGAAGATGGGGATTAGTGTGGATGGCAAAGGCAGAACTGCTAAAGCCAAGGACAGAGAGCTCTGTGGGCAGGAGAAATGCCAGACAGAGAGTGGAACTCCTCAAGGGTCAGTCTTAAGCCAATCTTACTTCTTTTGTTAATGACTGGCACAGCTGGAGGAATGTCATAAAGAAATTTGCTGAGGACATGGGATTTGCTAATACAGAGAAGGATCAGAACATCAATCAGCAATAACTTAATGACAGAATTTGAGATAGAATAGCAAAGTATAAACACAGGCAGTTAAAAATTAATCACTAGAATATCACATTACTCACTTGAGAAAGACAAAAGCAGGGTGGTAAGAAAACCCACATGCAGAGAATTACTTGCTCTGAGGGATAACTGTGAGCCACCAATCTGATATGGAAAGGCAAACAGTCCTAGAAGATACAGGTTCACTCATGTTCAAGGAAGATTAGCAGGTACAGAGAAGGGCATTAAGGATGATTAGAGGGTTTAACAAGAGGAGACTAGAAGAGCTTCATTTGTTTAGCTTCTCAAAACAAAGACTAGAGCAGATAGGATTGTTTTTGGTAAATATATCTGATAGGTAAAGATCAGAGAAAAAAAGAGAATTGTTTAAACTAAATTACGATGTTGGCACAAGAACAAATGATATTAGGGCTGGAAATTTAAAATGAAGTGTTGGAGTAGCCTGCCAAAAAGCATGATATGATGTAATTGATTGTGATAGTGGGAGACTGGCTCAGTAATGCTGAGCCCTGTGTTCCTAGAAACGTGCAGCAGACAGGATTTTGGCAAAGTGGGCACTGGCCTCTAACAAGGAGGAGGAGCCCTGTGCTGCCTGTGTGAGCATGAGAAAGCGTAACTGGCCAGTCACCAGCTTTGGAAATGGGGGAAAAAAAGGAATCTTTGATTTCAAAAGCTAAAGTGAGGTTCTTCCCTGCTCCTCCCCTATGGGAACTGGCAAACTCAGCTCTTTAATGGTTCAAGCTCATCTCAGCCTTGTCTATAAATAGATAAATGAGATTCCTCCTGTCCCAGTGAGTAATTCTGACATCCTCCCGATGCCTCAGAGAGCTGAGTCACAGGCACTCTGCACTCCAGTCCCTGCATTACTTACATGGTCTCAAAGGAAATTTTAACACATCCAATGAATCATCAGGGATTGGATCATGTTTAAAGTTGTTCCATTGGCATTTCCCTTCCATTGTAGCAAGTCTGCCAATACCTAAAAGTTTGGCTAATCTGGACTCAAAATGCATTGAGGAAATAGCATGTTGACATATACAGCTACTAATAAAAATAATAATAAAAAGTCCTTTTAAATTTGCACCAAAAAAAACAGTGACCCTTAGTGGAGTCCCCTAGTGCTTTTGGACCTGTAATTTTGTCAGACTCTTCCTTTTTTTGTAGCTGTTTAAAGGAACTCAGAATTCGAAATGTTTAATATTCAGTTGTTAGGCCCCTAATTTAATCTCCTGCAGATTTCCTGCCAAAATATTATTTGCACTGAGATGAAGCTTGCAGCCCCATGCTCATTCTCTCTGAGAGACACACATTCCTGCTCTTACCCATAATAGAAATAAAAAGCCTGCAAAGCAAAGACAAAACCAGAGCAGTGTTCATGAACACAGGGCAGTAATACATCACTTTATGAACCTTATGGGGCATTGTCACTTGTCACCTTGCCTTTTTCTACGTGTAGTCTCATTGGCTTAGAAGCAACACAGCATTTGAAATCAGAGCATCTCTCTCTCCATCAGAAAACATCTGGAAGAGTGGAAAATTCTCCAGCAGAATTTGGGGGCTGTGAAACAAATACAGAAATATTTCTCTCTATTGGTTTTCTGGCTTGCCTTTCATATCTTAGAACTGGCTGGGACATTTCACTCATTATTACCAGACTTGGTTTCAGTCAGTGAGAAATGCTAACATTTGTTGGTTTGCTGCTGTGGTTTGGTATTCTTAGACCTAAAACCTGGTTTGATCTTTTGATAACCCTAGGAAATCTATGTCTTATTTAAATACCATTTTGCTCGTACCTTTTCACGGGGCAGTTCTCTGCCTGTGCACAGATTGTTAACAAGCGTTTGCTCCACACATTCCAGCATGAGCTGCAGTCATTCCATGAGAGCTTCTGTTAGAGGCTTGTTGGGTTATTTATCAGCCCAGCACAGCCTTCACTGCCAGTTTGCTGCCAGCTGTTAACTATACAATAGCATTGGGAATAAAATCAGTTTTGGCTCTGCCAGCAGAGTTGGACATCATTCAGCTACCTGTTGACAAATGATGATTTGTTTAAAGGCATAAACTATAATATTTTTGTAGCCAACAGTTTTCACCCTCCTCTGCAGCTGGTAAAAAAAACCTGAGGAATTCCCAGAAGTTCCTCACTTGTGCATTTTTCAAGTTTTTTTACAGCAATGCCATGTATTGTCTCTATGGAGGAAAAGACAGCCTTGATGGGCAGAGCAGTGGTGTCTGCATGCTGCTGGAACAGGGCAGCTGCATTCCTTGGTGCCACTTGGCTGGGCTCTGAAGCATCAATGCCCACTGGACAGTTGGGCAGTAGGGATGCTCCAGGGCAAGCCAGAGGCCTGAAAACAAGCCAGGGTTTCTGTAAAGCATCAATCACCCCATGCAGGGCCGGGCACTGGGAATGGTGAGGGTGCTCTCTTGCAGCACACACATGGTTTCTATCTAAGCTTTGTTTCAGCTGGATCTTTCCCACTAACACATCCTTCTTTAACACCTTGGACTCATTTACTGCGGGGCTGTTCAGCAGCACAAATCAATTAAGTGCTGCAGAAACCCACTGAGACAGGGAGAGTTCCCTGTCTCTGCTTCAGCCGGGGAGGGAGGCACGCAGAGGTTAAGCCTGTGCTTTTTGCCACACAGGGAGCGAGGGTGGAGCTCACCTCCTGTGTGGGTTTCAGCCCTCCCCAGCACCCCCAGACACACTCACAGCTGCTCTGAGGGCCTTAGAGAGCTTCTCATCTGGCATCAAACAATCAGAAAACTGGAGAGTGCCAGCCCTGCTGCCATATCCCACTGAGACTGGCCAGGGAGCCTCACTGAATGGGGCTGAGCAGTCCTGAGGTACCCAGCTGTGTCATTGAACAGGGACAGGCTGCACTGAGGGCCTCCAAGCTCACCTTCATGTGTCTCACAGGTTTGTCCATCATGAAATTGTCTGTACCCACTGGGGAAGTCACTGCTCAGTGGTTTAGCTGCCACTGGCCAGAGGGACATGCAGGGGTTTAGGAAGTAGCAAAGTCACAAAATGTGAATAGGAACAGAGTCAGAAAAAATTAATGGCTTTAAAATAATCATTTGGTTGGTCTTGTTCCAAGTCTAGCACCAGCTCAGCGTGCCAGGCAGAGCTCAGGAAGTGCCTTCCGGCTGCCGGCCCCATGGGAAGGGGATGCAGGGATGTGCCTCTGCTTCAGGCTGCGCTGGAGCTGCTCTCACACAGCACAGGCTTCAGGAACACGAGAGAATAATTCAAGCCACATGATAAAGCTGATCCACACAATGAAGGAAGATAAAGCTGTACCAAGCAGTTCCTGCTCCTCATGGGTGTCTCTCAGGAGGGCCTGAGGCATAGGACATGCCCTCAGCTCACGCTCATTAATCATGAGTGTGCCTTGGTCCCTGGCTATTTTAATCACTGTTGAAATACACACTCCTAAAAATGGTATTTGATTCCAATGCACATGATTTCCTTTGGCTTCCTTTCCTCCAATTATGTGCAAGCTGTAACTACTAGGAGGTCCACAAACTGGGATCCATAGATTTGCTTCTCACCTGTCATGGAGCAAAAACCACTTGGTACTACACATAGCATAATACCCACGACACTAGACATAAATACCAGAATATACTTGTAGTGGGGCTGTGGTCTGAGTGTGGTACCAACCTGTCCTGTGCAATGGCACACTGGAAATGTCACTGGGTCCTACTGGATCATGAGTCCTTCCCTGTTCCACTTTATTATGTAATGATTTAAAATGCCTCTTGTATATGCTGGCACTAATCTGGACGTCAGTCTGCTGTCGGAGAAGTGAATGAATCATCAGAAGTGGATGAACTGGGAGTATATTTGTAAAGGTTAGGCTGTAGAAACCAGTAGGTCTTTAATTTTTCCTTTAAAAACGCTGAGCCAAAGTCACAGGAAGTTTAAGGAGAAAACAAATTGCTCTTCCACAGGTTCAGAAGTGCAGCGAGTGTCCTTGTACTGCTCAGCTTCTCTCATGAGGCAGATGAGCAGCCTGAGGAGTCTGGGGGTGCCTTCCTTTAAGCGCAGACTAAATGTATTGTGGCCAGCTCTATGGGCTTACTGGTACTCTAATTTACAAACTGGGTTGCTACAACTCTGAATTTCTCTGCATTTTTTTTCTATGAGGGTGTTGAAATTGAGCTTAAAGAACCAGTCTGAGTTTACAGACAGAAAAAGTGAAGTTTACAGGAATATCGCCGTAAAAATATAAGGAACATTTTGCAGGTATACTAATCATCAGAGACCCTTTCAGTGTTTGTCACACTAAGCCAGGACATGGGCCCATGACACCAAGACAAATACCCAAGAGGACTCCTCACAATTATAATGTGGGATTTAAATCATTACACTTGACAACATTATTTACCTGGGACACCATAACTGTTTTTCTTGTATCCTTAGTATTCAGGAAACAGCACATACTTTTTCTTTTTTTTTTAAGCTGCATATAAAGCAGCATCAGCCTTAGTAATAAGAGGACTTTCTGTCTGTTGGGCTTCCAGGTTAAGAAGACAAATCCTGCTCCAATGACATAACAAACTTTTCAAACAAAGTTGCAGAGAAAGGCACAGTCATGCTGTTCTAGATCAGCTGATGAGTTTGTGTGCTGAACTCAGGGCCCAGGGATGTCAGCTCACTTTGCTGCAGGATTGTTTTGGTTTTTCTCTTTAAAAAGTACCAAGTATCAGCCTTTCAACCCCAGGCAATACAAACTGGGCATCAGAACAGGGTCCAGCTCATGTGAAGGTTGGCCCAGCCATCCCACTGGAGAAGTTGTAGTTTCTTTCCCACCAACTCCAGCAAATATTCACTTGGTGAAACATGGCCAATTCTGGTCCAGTTAAAAAGACAAAGCCCAATAATCACCTGCTAAAGGTAAAGGTTCCTTGAAAGCTTGGATTTATTCAGTCTTGCTGAAAATCAAATGTTTAAACTATGACAAAAGTTTGCCTAAATAACTGTATTTCCTCTGTGAAGCAGCTGTTTATTCATCACAAACTACAGCAAAGTACCACACGGCTTCAATAAAAGAAATCAATAAATTTGCCTGCAAATTTCTGCTCTAATTTTATTCCACATATGTGTCTGACATACAATTTCTGTTTGATTGAACGTACACATTAAACTGTTCTGGACAGGAGCTGTGCACTGAAAGCAGCTGATAACAGGGCAAGGTGCTTCAGCAAGTGTCCCCTGCAGTGAGACTCCTTGCAGGCATTAACAGAATTACTTGTACTTGAAGAGAAATTTCTTTTATTTTTCTTTTTTCTTTTCCCTGTTGGGATCTCACCCTGCACCCTTTGCTCTGTGCTGCCTCGGGTCAGTTCTTTGTGGGCAGTGGTCACACTGTGACCAATCCAGATGCTCTGCACCTTCCAAGGATGGGCAAAGTAGCATCATTGGTGGCTCAGGTTAAGTACACTGGCTGTTACCTATTTTTCAGAGAAAAAATGGTGTACATGGGAGGACCAGGGTGTTTTATTTCAGCAGGATCTCTTTTCATGTTCATGATGCTTAGCACAGTCTAGGGCTGGCAACTGGAAGGAAGTCTGGGGCAGTGTTTAACAGCAGTAGAAACTGAGGGCATTACCTGAGACTGAGTCTGAAAAAAAACCATAATTGCATGTACTTTCCAAAACACCTTTATTTTAGGTATTTTTGCTCTTTTTTTCAAGCTAAATTGGAGGTGCTAAGTGACACTGAACTTCGAAAAGAAAGAAAATTCAGTCTAGTCAGATTTGTTCTTCAACTCTTAGTGGCTTAGTGTGAGCACTAAGAAATGGACTTGGGTCTGCTGACAATGTCCTCAAGTGTTAAAGAGGGACCAGCAGGGCTGGATCCCACTGCAGGATGTGCACAAGGGATCCTGCATCTGAGCCCCTGGCTGTGTACCAAATGATCCTACAGACTCCACTGCACCAACCCTCCTCTGTGACAGGCAGTGTGGCAACTGGGGGAGCTGCTTTAGGAACAGATCTGACAAAAACAGCCCTAAACCACAGTGCTCTCCTATTCTCCACGTGCAGTCACTCACATGAAGGGTTTTGTCCACAGAGGCCAGAATAAGCAAGCAAATTGCAGCTTGCCACAAGGAACAAGATAAAAGGTTATAAAGCCCTGGAACAGCTTCTCAGACATTCTATAGGCAGAGTTCCCACAATACATTAAAAAAATCCACTCATCAGGGCCTGGGCTGCAGGATGAACTGCAGGAGTTGCTCTGTGCACATCCTCTGTTAGAAGTTCTGACTTGTCCTTCTGACCTTAAAATCCATGGGTGAGTTCTCTTCACAGTGGCAAAGCTGAGGTAGGAAGAGGCTGGGGAGGCATATTCCAGTATGTCAGGGCAAAAAATGTGTTTATTTTAACATATAAATATTCTTATTTAAAGTGTTGATACTAAAGATAAAAAGTGTAACAGAAACTCATCCAAAAAAGTTACAAACTCCCATTCCCGATCCTCCTGTTTCCATCACAAAGAATATTCCACAGTAGTAGAGTGTTGCTTTGCAGCCTGTTAGCAGAAGAGGTGATTGGGTCAGTTGACTTGTAGGTGTCAGAATCAGAACAGATTAATCTAATTCCATCCACCTATCTTGCCAAGGAAACATTCAAGCCCTTTCGTCTCGTTTCAGTATCCAAAGAAGACAGGAGAGTTGCTGGATACAAAAATCCTTGTGGAGAGGAGCAGCGGATCTGGGGTTTCCTAGGATGAGGTCTCAGAAATCAAAGGTGTCAGAGCAGGAAGTCCTGACACAAACAATTCCAAAAGTGTCACATTCCTGGAATCAGCTGGCATGAAGGACATTCCTGGACAGTTCTGTGGGGCCTTGAGCAGCCCAGGTTTCTTTGTTCCCTGTGGGCTGAACAGTATCCATCCTTCACTGATAGTGGTGCCTTCCTTGTGCCCATTGTCTGTCTTATCTGTCACACAGTCACTGGGACAAGGATTGTCCTTCAGGACTTGCTTACACAGCAGCTGCAATAGTTATGGCTGGCTATTGACTCCATGTCAGGATGGCTCCACGTGAACACTCATTCCACAGCCACGGGATCAGCTCCTGGTTCATACCATACCTTAAGTGGAGCAGCCTCAGTGTGTCAGTGTCCCTTACAAAGTTAAGCCAGACCTGGGACTCAGCTCAGGGTTTCTAGTCACTTCTCCTTTATAAAGAATTCAGCTTTAAGAAATGCAGTTGAAATGCTCCTGAGAATGACAAATAACAAATGAGTAAATCTTGCTCCAGAGCCATAAAACCCAATTACAAAAAAAAAAANAGCATGCACTCCTAAGCTATTGGAGTAGGCATATAAAGCAGAATTAATTGACAATCCTATCAATTAATTGGTAAAAATGTTAAAAGCCATAAACAAAGCCTTTTCAGAAAGGTAATGAATAAGTAATCCACACAGACAATGTGAAAGGACTGCTGCTGCTGTGGGGCCAGGGAGCCATTAATTTGTCTATCCATACCCCTAGAGTTATTAAAGGATAAAAACTTTGAACATTGCTGCAGAGTTCAATGAAAATAAAAACTTCTACTCAGCATACAGAAGCTCTCAGAAATGCAAATAAAGTATTAGAATGCATAAAATTGGCAAATAATTGAATATTACGGTCCTGTTTAACAAATTGCTTCTTTGCACACAATTACTTCATCATGGCCTGATCTGAGATGTGAGAGCAGGAATAAAGCTCAGAGAAAGATGCTGTGGCTGACCAGAGACCTGCAATGAGTTTGCTGAAAGAGGACTAAAACAGAATTGGGAGGGGAGGAATGGTTTGGGTCAGGGCTTTTTCTGTGGGCTTGGGGTGCATCCCTCTAGTTGCATTTATTTCTGGTGGGGGGAAATGTCAGACAGACACAACAGGGAGGGAAAGCACTCGGCTCGTTTAATTTCCCCATCTTTGTGTTCCAGTTCTCATGCCCTGAGCATCATAAGAAGCACACACTCCACACCACAGGTCACACCACCACATCCTTTTAGTTCCACTCCAGCAGAAACACTGTCCCCAGGCTGACACCCTGCTCCAACCTGCCAGCCCTCGTTCTAGAGGGCTGCCTGCCCTCGAGCTTTCCTTCCAGGCCTTCCCATGCCACAGTTGACTATTGCAAGAACAATAAGGATTTTTAGGGGCATTATGACTGGGTTAGTAAAACACAGCTGCCCCTGAAAGTCCCTCATTTTTCTTGCTGCCGCTCAGTCGGTCCCCAGGAGGGCAGGGTCTGCCAGGGTCTGTTCTCTCCAGTGCAGCACACACAGCTCTGCTGATGTGCCCAGCAGTGCCCCAGCCCCAGCCCACACCCCAGGGGAAGGTGGGCAACTGTTTTGCCATCCATATGGGCTCCCCCTAAGTGAATGCTGTGCTGAGTTTCAGTGTAATGCCAGATGGCTCATCTGTCACTTGCAAAGATGCCACCAAACGGAGCCTGGCACAGCTTGCTGCAGGCAGCCTGGAACACCCCAGCCACAGGGGCAAAAGGCAGGATTGCCTTGTCCTGCAGCTACTCCGTGTTCTGGCACCCAGGTGAGCAGTGGGCTTTGGCCAGGGGAAGTGGAGACCCCAGGGCTGGCCGGCCCCACACATCCCACAATGGGTCACATTCTGCAACCCCAGGGGCACTTGGAGCTCCCCAGGGGACTTGCAGCACCCAGGTCCCAGCGGGAAAGCTCACACCCAATCTGCAGCAGCAGTTGCCTTTATTAATAAAGCTGAGATTTTTAGGGAATTACTTCTGATTTCTTAACAACTTTCAGCTAAACTAATATCTGAAGAACATATATATATATTTCCAACTAAAAAGGGGCTAAGTATTCGGCTGAGAATTTTCAACCCTCATTTGCACATCCTCATGGAAATCCCAGCCCAGCCCTGCATGTTCTCAGAGCAAGGAGTAACACTTTGGTTTTAATTGATCAGTATTTTGATGGCAGTGGACTCAACAGAAACTACAGGCAGATTCCCACAATTCTGCTCTGTTGTTTCCCCATTAATTCTGCCTGTAGAGAGCTCGGGTGGGCCCCATCCCATAATGGGCTTGCCCTTGACAAGGACTTTGTGACATGCTCAAGGACTTCCAGGAGAGTGTGTGTCAGAGCAGGGAACCCCTAAGCTCTCTCAGGGCTTTTCTTCTTTTCTTTCTCCTAGCATCACATTGGTGCCTCAGCATCACATTTGCAGGTGCTGCCATTCACACAAGCCATCTCCAGGCAGCTGGTGTGACCAGGGATGGTTGGGGACCCAGCCCTGTGCAACACAAGATACATATCCTCACCCATCCCACATGTGATGACACTCCATGGTAACAGACAACCTGGCATCCAAAACTCCCAGAGACCCTCTCAGAACTGCACAGAGCCACACCTTATTTGCATTTACAATTTCTTCTGTAAGTCAACTGAAAGCAAACCCTATGCCCTGATTTGGTAATAAAACATGAGCCATGATTCGGATCCAAATATTATGTGCATCTTTGAGAAAGTTACAACAGCAGTGTAACAATAATAATAATAAAAAAAAAAGCAGCAGCCCTCTAAATGCTAATGACGTTGGTGTCCTAAATGAGGCATAAAAGCCAGAGCCCGTGAGAAGCAAGGCATGAGTCAGAGCATCAGCAGTCCCACCCTGAAAGCAGCACTCCTGGCTGCTTCATTCATTTAAGGAATCAATTCTTTTGGAATGAGCATCAAGTAGTTTTTAGGATTAAAATGAAAATGAGATGCATGTCGTTATTATTTTCAAAAGTTTGGTTTTTTTTTCTTCTTGCATTGACAATAAACAACTCTTTGTAGTTGAGGGGGGCCCCAGGCAGGACCAGGTCCCTGCAGCACTGGCTGCTGTACCACCATGGAAGAAAATCTGATGAGCCCCTGCCACAGGGAGAGCACAACCTCCCCGGCAGCCAGGACCCCACCACGGGCAGGCAGGGCAGACCCAGGGCACAGAAAAGCAGGTAACTGGAGTTGTTGCAGCCTGGACAGGCTGTTTCACCCCCAATTTTATTTTACTGGCATGGGTGATTGGCAGAATTGAGTGAGGATGGGTATGTGCTGAAGGGGAGCACCCTCCACAGAGGCTTTGCAAGTTCCCTCTTGGATTGCAAAGCCAGCACAAGGCTGTGCACTACAAGAAAAGTGAATATTGCCTAAGCTGCTCTTGGCTCCCTGCTGCCCCTGTCCCATTTCTAGATAAAGCACAATCAGATCCTGATGATCAAAGCACACATCTCTAGGTTACACTGACGTTAACTCAAATTATTTTTGTTTGCTGTATCTGAAACTTAGAAAATGCAAGAGCAGAACAAAACCAAAGTGAAGGTAGAAAATTATTGCAGTTTCTAGAATTCTTCCAGCTTTAGTCATGGAAGGGGATTGTTAGAAACGGACAAAAGGCTGTTTCCCTTAATTTTTTTAAGTGTGAATTTTGTCTTGACAGTTTCCTTTCAGAAACAAAAATTGAAAACAAATTGTCCCATACACAAAACAAAGGGACAGATCCTCAGCTGGAATGGACTGGTATTACCAAGTGAGTAACACCCACTCACAGGAGAGATTCTGAGCCTTTTAAACAGCAGTTGCTGATCCTGCTGTGCCCGGACAAGAGCTTCAGCCTCCGGGTTTAGATGGCAGCAGTGCTGGCTCTACATAGCTTGGAAAAGACGAAGGGCTGCCTTCAGAGCAGCTGAAAGCACACCAAGGCTCTGAGGACTCTGGGACTGTACACTTCCCAAACTTGGAGCTGATTCCAGGTGCATGAGCCAGTGGACACAACACCAAGAGAGCAACCCATATCAGCATGGCCCTGAAACTGATGATCTGCTTTGGAGAAACGCTGGCAAAACTTCCAAAAACCATTACATGGGGAGTTTGCTTTCTGGAACAGGGCATGGCTCTGATTTCTCTCAAAATCAAAATCAGGCTGATCACCATTTTGAAAATTACAGGAGCAGTCCCCAAAGTAGTATTAACTGTACAGCACAAAAGGAATGCACAGTGGGAACTGTGAGCCATCCTGGCCAGTCCTGCCCCTGTCCCTCATCCACAAAAAATTAAAAATACACACATTAGGAGAAATCAGGAAGTGTCTCACTTTGCCAAGGAGCAGACCATGTCCCCATTGTCATTGTCTCCAGCCGAGCTGCCCAGCTGAGCTCCTGTCCAGGAGAGCCAGTGCCTGGGGGGAGCTGCCTGGGACCCCAAAGTGCAGGAACACTTGAGCATTAGTGGAAGAGCACCCATCCTGTGGGGCTGACAAGAGGTGGGTTTGAACACCTCCTCTCTCTTTACAATCCTCATTTTGGAGGATCACCTTTTTTTCTCCCACTCACAACATCAGAAGAGGAGCTGGAAAGCCAGTTATTTTTAAGAGATGGTACATTTAGGCTCTGTTCATCTTGACTGGGTCCCTTTGAAAAATGGCAAGGTTGGACAATCACACATTACGCAGACTTTCCATGGAGGCTGCTTTGCAAACGAGCCTCCCACCATTCAGATACCCAGGCACCAATATTTCAAAGAGGAACTTTTAATGCTGCCCTGGTTTGCCTCAGCATGGTGACCTCACTAGCATTTATACACAGAGCCTTGGAGAACAAGCAGATTGAAGCAGCTGACTTTAAGCATATAAAATAAAACAATTAGTCATCAACAAGCTACTAGAGGCTGACACATTATCTTGAGTGGCAAGAGACCATGACCTGGCTCAGGCTGGCAAAGAAGATGGCAGTGCTGCCTGGTTAAATCACCTGTGTGTGTGAGCAAAGCACATCCAGAGCAGCTCAGGTGAGAGCTCGCTGCTGTCATGGCTGACACATCAAACTGGCTGGCGCCAGGACAGGGAGAGCAAGGGACAACAGCAGAGCAAAAATGCCAGGGGAGGAGCTGTGGCTGGAAGAGGCTCCATGATTCCTAGCAAATTAACCAGGGCATGGCCAACCAGCCCAGTCCAGCCACTGCTGTCCTGCTGAAGACTCCAAAAGAACGGGGGAAAGGGGACACATCCAAACAGCCTCTTGATCATGGTCATGCTGAGTTTCAGACAAAGTCCAGGACTGGCTGGAGGAGTCCCAGCCACAGTTCTGCCCAGGTACAACTGGCTGGTGGGTTCAGTAGGGCAGCTGTAAGCCAAGGCTCTGGCCCCAGCAGTGCTGGAGCAGCTGGAGAGGGCTGGGGGGGTAGGATAATGACCAGCAGTGCCTGTGTGCCTGCTGGCTCCAGGGGAGTTTGTTCCCACAGAGCCCTATCCAGACTGATCACTCACAGGAACAGCAGCCACACCGCTGGCCTTGACCTGCCCCCAGTGCCCAACCCAACCTCAACCCTGACCAATGAGTTAAGAGAGAAGCTGCCAGCAAGAGGCTGCCTGGGCTGGGCTCTGCTGGTCTGCCCAGAGAAGCAAAGAATTATAGGAGAGCAGCAGGGAATTACCGAGCAAAAGGGCTTTTAAAATAATTTCACTTTAAACAAACTGAGGCAGCATTAACCTAAATGGCCACACCTTGCTACTTACTCTGCTTTGCTGACAAGACCAGCTTGTCCGTAGCTATACAAATCTAACAAGTTCTGGGTGCCTAACTCACTCTTTTAAGCTCAAACTGCAGCCAAAAATCACTTTCTGATTCACCACTTTCTCACAGGCACAGTATTATTCAGAGAACGCCTGCAGGCAGGTACTGTGCTGTACAAAGTACATAAGCACAAGTTTAATTACTCTGTGGACAAGGGATGTGATTAATTGTATGCTTTAAGTTAAGCATGTGCTTAAGCATGCTACTGACCTGGAGCTTTAAGTAGATCTATCAGGTATTCTGGTGCTCTCCATTAACCAGTTCTTTGAGGTCAAATAAGTGGAAAGATTATAAGAATACTCCTGTGCTCATACACTCAAAAGGATTTGCACAAAGTCCAGTTTCTGACTTTTTAAAAAATTACAAATTTGGTCTTATTCTCCCCATTTTTGCACCAATACTGATTATGAATATTACAATATTATGTATATGGTCAGAATGTATTAGCATTAAAACATGAGCTAGTTATTGTCATTTACAAGCTTTTAAAAAGCATTTGGCTTAGTTTTTTACTCTGCCTGGATACTGCTTCAGGTAAGAACTTAGATTAATTTCATTTGCACCTTTATGAATTAGCTCCCTTATGTCTGGGCAGTGTACAAAGTCCTAAAAAAAATGCGGAGCGTATAATTAAAACTATTGCCCCTGCTAGCAGTGGACTCATCACATGGAAGAAGTCAAGCATAAAATGTGCATCAGCTATGGGTGGTCACGTAAATCCACATTTCATTAGCCACAGCTTACATGATCCTGGGGGTTTTTTTCACTGCGCTTTTCCACCTTTCCAGCAAAGGCTTATTCCTAGTTCATCATAATTTAGGAAGGTCAAATTGTGTTCATACTCTGGAGAGGAGCAAGTAGAGAAGACTGGGACCTGAAAGCTCCACTTTTTTATTTAAAGACACAACTGCATGGACAGAGCCACTCCTCGAGGCAGGCGTGTGACCTGTGTGCAGTGCCAGCATCCCAAGGGCAGGGAACACCCACGCCCAGCTACACCCACCAGCAGTGACATTTCACAGGGACAAGCCAAGAGACTTCCACTGGAGCAAAGCATGTGCAAATCAATTTTCAACAAGCGAGGGAGAGCACAGAGAGTTTGGTTACAAGCTAGGAGGCACGTGCCTCTGAAGGGAGCCTTCTTTGAGGAAGTAAACAGATACAATAATTGATAAATGTTTTGGCTTCGCCTCATCACTAATCCCATCACATGCTGTTCCTTGCCAGCATATTCATGAAAAGTGTCTATTTTGGATACTGGGGCACAACAGAGAAGAGAAAAAACCCACAGTTCCCAGAGAGACAGCTGGCTGAGCCCAGGTGCACTCACTCTTCCTGCAGCACTACTACATTGATGTCAAGCTTTTAAACTATACTGCTCTCTGCTTAAAATGTAAGCCAGCATGTTTTGTTGTAAGTTTAAGCTTTTTTTTTTTGGTACTAAATGCAGTAAAATCTTGCAGAGAAAATGAAGTTTACATTACTAGGGATCCCAGACTTAGTTCTGCAGGTGTGGGAGAATTTACATTACTTTCTCCTCTCATTTCAGCATTACTTCTTATGGGTAACTGTGAAATGTTTTTTTCAAAGGGAGCAGATTGCCCAGTACAGGTTCATAACCACTGGTTACTGTGGAGAATGCCCACTGGTTTTGGGGTCCAACTCTATATATCCAGAAGCCCCTTACAAGACAACCCTGCTCATTTGCTGAATGTCATTAATTAAATGAGACAGGATTTGGCAACATGAAGCTGAGCTAGCTGTCCTTAAAATTGCTATTACTTTAGAGCCATAAGAATAGGTTAAAAAAACCCAATTCACTTGCCACAGAGATTGAAAGAAAGTCACAGCAACATTCAGAACAGCTGGATGCTGCAGGCACACCCTGGTGCTGGTGCCTGTGGGTATTCAGTGCCCACCCACCAGACCTCTGCTACAGGAGGAGCTTCTCATCTACAAGTTTTAGACCTCTCACACCAAAGCCATCAAGCAAATCTAAGAGTTAACTGAAATATGTGGTTAAAACCTTTCCATTTGTATCAGTTGCTGGGGAGCCTCCACATCTGTGACTCAAAACTGATTGTACAAATTTCCTGATTAGTGGGGTAAGAGCTGTCTCCCAGCCTCAAGTATAAACTTGCCCTGTGAGACACCCTGACCTGGAGCCATCTCCCCTTTCCTCTGCCTTGAGGGGAAGTCCAGACCAAGGACTCACTGTTTAGGCTGATGAAGTTAACTGAACTCCATATTGGGTGAATTACAAATCATTTTGCCAAATACTTCCAATGAGATACTGCAGTGAGAATGAGGTGTTACCAGTTAATGCTTTACAAGTGTCCAGGTTCATGACTGCATGGGGCACAAGAAATGCTTGGCAAAAGTGAAAATTCTATCCCTTTAAAAATACTTTTAATGAACAAGAGGCTTCTGGCTGTCAGGTAATAGCTCAGCAGCACTGCTTACATTCAAAGCCATGCCTGGAATAGTGAACTAATAACAAATTTCATTTCAAGTAAAATCTTCAGTTGCTGTGGAAATCATTCAGGTGGGAGACTATTTCTGGAGGCTGTATTGGGATGTACTACATTTCTTTCACCTGGACTAAAGTGTTTCCATCCAGGTGTGAATTTACTCAAGCGGGACAGGAGACAAGAGAGGAAGAGCTCAGCCTGGTGACTGGTTCTGTTCACCTCCTGTGAACTGCACAGGCCACAGGCAAGAGAGGCACAGGTAGCACAAGATCCTGAGCACAGGTTTTAAAGAAACCCTTATGTTTGCAGCCCACCAGGCCAGAGCTTCAGGGGTTACAATTGCATCCACACCATCCCACAGCACAGCTTACCCTGTGCTTTGTAGCAGCCTCTTTAGAGGTATTTTCAAGCACTGAAACCCTGCTTGCTGCCTGCAAACAACTGACCGTAACCTGGCATTAATGTAACACTGATAGCTGACCAGTTATAAAATATTTCTGTTTGGAAAACACACTTCAAAGTTATAGCAGGTTTGAAAGCATCAGGATTTCCCAACAGTTCTGAGCATAGTGCTATAAAATGATAGTGTGCTCGTGACTGTTTGTCTGAAAACATTACCCGTCACCAAAATTAGAGCACGGGACAAATCCTGAGCTGGTGCAGATCAGGAGATCTCTGCTGGCTTACAGGAGATGTTTTATTTAGCACTGGGCACACCTGCTGTTTCTTTGGAGAGCTGTAAATTCATTCTGTGATGCAGCCACATCTACAAGCCAAATTTATGTATTTTAAGACAAAACTACTATCAAATGTTTTGAAATTAAATTGCAGATTGTGTTCTTTTTGAAGGCAATAATACCTTAAAAGTATAAAGACATCTGAAACTTTATGTAACTAGTATTACATAACACCTTAAACTGGCTCATAAGCATTTTCCTTACTTTGGATTTATTGCATTTTTATTTGGGGCATGTGAAACAACTCGCTATACAAGTGCAGTTACTCACATGGGGCTGGGCTGTGGGGAGGGGAGAGAGTTCATTCTGATGGAAATTCTAAAGTGAGAAACTTACTGCTATGTTTGCAAAGAAACACTGTCAGAAAAAAAAAAGTTTCACTGTTTCTCACTGCCCTTGATGGCCATTGATACAGAAATTAAATGAAGCCCTGGAAGGGGGCTAGAGGTAGCATTAGTTCTAAAGGCTGACTGCACACAGACCCTCCGACTGCACAGAGCATTAATGCCATAAATACGTGTGAATGTTCTCATTCAGGCTGTAATTTATTCCCCAAGGAGATGCAAAACTAGCTCAAATATGCTGCAAGAGAACCAAACTCTTCCAATGAAGCGAGTGCAGTATGTGAATTCTGGAGCTAAATTTAGGCTGGGACTTGGAGTAAAGTAATTCTAATCTCAAAGTAGCATTTTGAGTTGCAGTAACAAACACTGTGCAAATATTCAGGGAAGCTCTGCTCCTTTGTTACAATCTATTGTGCATGACATTTTGGGAAGTCTTTACTGACTCAGATTTAAGAAATTCAGTTTAAGTTACTCAGTTGAATTTTATTGTTCAGTGAAATTGTTTAAAACCCCCCTTCATTTAGGTTGTTTCTAAAATGTGGATTCAGGCTGGTTTTGGGGTGTGTACAGTAGCAGACATTCTAAATGTATTGAAAGCCTGATGTAAAACACCATTAACTGTAGTGCTGAATAATCCACAAGATGGAAAAAATGGATACTGTAAATATCTGATTAGGGTTTTTTCCCAAATGACATTTTTTTTTTGGTGTTATGGTCCAAGGTAAATTAAAATGGACAAGCTCATTTGTGATTAAGCGCCTTTCTGTTTCTTGTCCTGTACAACTGTTATTTGCATGGAAGGAATGTTTTCCTTCTCCAGAAATACTTTCTTCAAAATTAACAGAAGTCACAATTATACAAAATATGGCTGTCGTCAAAGCAGATTTTTAAATAAAAAATACTTTAACTGCAACTGAGACTTCAAGTCTTCTATAGTATCCTTCAAGTGTAAAATACACCCATAATGCAAGAATTGAGGAAACCTTTATCTTTCTTTTAAAAATCAAAACAGCATTTACAGTTTTAAATCGAGCATATTTTAACTGAACTGCATTCAACTTTTTTATGAAACAATCTCTCATTTCATACAAGATTTTTCATGCATATTCTGGCTCCAAAGCTCCAAATCAGTTTGCCACAACTTGTTTCACTGGAATTCATCAAAAGACTAAAAAGCCAAAAGTGCCAAGGAGCAGAGTTCTGGCTGCAGCAGAAACTGTCCAACCAATCCCTGCAGCCTGGAAAACCCCAGTTCTCAGAATTAGCTGATGCTTTAAACAAGAGATCATAATCAAAATCATGATTCCTGACAAAGTCTCAATATTTCACTCTATAAATTCTTAACTCATTTTCCAGCCATTTGTAGGTTACTGCTGGCTCCACCCTCTCAAATATCAGCAATTGCTGCTGCTCTTAAAGAAAATTCCACTTTGGGGAAATGTGATATTATTCCAGATGTTTCAGTCTATGGCAGTTCTGCCTAACCCAACCTGATTGTCACTCTGTAATGCAGCTGAGCCTTAAACAGCTTCTGGAATTTATTCCTTAAACTACTGCACTTGCATATTTGAATTTAACCCTACCGACAGTCACATACTCAAAAGCCCTGTTCTTTGTAACAACAGAGGCACCCCTAAAGACTTTTTTTCCAAAAACATAAAACCATAACTAATTTTAGCAGGCCTTTGGGCCACTGTAGATTAGTGCCTACAGCCTGCTGATTGAATTAAAGTGTTTTCAATTGAGTTCCTCACCATATTTTAAAAGTTATCATGCAGAGAGATTTTGTTGAATCTAATCTGCTTTCAAATTTTATAGTTTGAGGAAATTCCATACTTGGAACGGGAAAAGAAAAAAAAAAAAAGAAAGCAAAGTGCATTTATAGAG
This sequence comes from Rhabdornis inornatus, assembly GCA_013397075.1. NCBI lineage: Eukaryota > Metazoa > Chordata > Aves > Passeriformes > Rhabdornithidae > Rhabdornis > Rhabdornis inornatus. The sequence continues at coordinate 1,801,794 of VWZS01001738.1, forward strand.
CTTCAAACCAGTTGCAAGAACTGGAATATCACTATTTTCTTTCATCAGAGTTCACCAGGAAAAGGATGGGAAGAGATCCTGCCCTGCCTCCAGCCATCCAGGACTGACCCTTTCAGCAGACTGGACAGTTCAGGTGATGATTGCTCCTCAGAATCCCACCTGGAGCAGTGGGCATTCTCCATGGGCCAACATCTGCCCACCACTGGCCACATTCTGCACAGTGACTGCCTGAGCAGGACTCCAAAGCCTTGGTCAGGCGGGATGCTTTGTAATTAAAATAATAATAATGATGATGATGATAATAATATAAGTAATTGCAACAATGTCAGGCATGATCTAGGAGTCACAGCTCCAGTCCTGGACCTATAAATGGTGTCACTAACAAATTTGTATTGAGAAAATACTGAAATCCTGCAAATATGGGCACATCATTGAAGCACATGGGTGAATGGGACACAGGGACACAGTGAAGGACTTTCTCCCAAAAGACACAAAGAACAAAGACCTGTTGCCTGCTGCCATAGAAGGGAAAACCCAACAGCCTAAGCCTCATAAACTGACAGACCATCAAGATCCAAATAAAATTCAGGAAGTCTATCCAAAATCAAATCTACCAAGCAATGTCTTGGCAATATTTTGATTCTTCAGTTAAAGAAATATACCATGAATCCAAAGCCCATGAGTTGAGAAGGGGAAGTTGTCCCCAGACCAGCATCACCCTGGCTCATTTTCTTCAATCTGCAGCAACATTATTTCTTTTCCACACTGCTGCTGGCTCACACCAAGGTCCACACAAACACCCAGGCTGGTGATGGGATCTGAAAGAGGTATTCTGCTCCTAGCAAGGAAGGGTTTCCCTATCCCAACAGTCAGACACTCCCCTCTTCGGGATCTGAGCAGTTGTAACCCTCCTGGTAGTACAATCACATAGACCCTCCTTTTTCTTACTTGCTCCCCCAGAGAAATTGAGCCCAGGAGAAACCCCTCTACCAAGCAAGGATCACAGTGGCAAAAGGAGACAGCAAAGTGCTTTGGGAAAGTCATGCAGGTGCCACCAATTTACCTTCGACAGGGATGTCACTCAGACTGTGGCAAGGAGCCAAAGCCCCAGGGGTGTGTCCCTACCTGTGGGCCAGCACCAGCCATCCTGCAGCCTCTTCCAGGCTCTCCTTCCCTCTTCCCCTCCCCTCTGGGACCTGGCACTTTTGAGTCCTCAGGAAGGGAAGTGATGAAATCATCAGGAGCTGGAAGGATTTTCTCAAGTAGGCCAGCAGTGGGAACAGAGAAGCACATTCCCTTCCCCGTCTGGTTTGCCTGTGTGTGCTGAAGAGCTGGCCTGGAGCGGGAGCTGGCATGGAGCACAGCCTGAGCTCGGCATTTGCCATCTGCAGAGAGTGCCAAGAGCGAGGGAAAAGTGCCTGCAAGCTGGGCACACACTCACTGCTCCACTCCTGTGAGCTTCAGTCCTCTCTAAGGGTGCAAAGCTCTGACACAAGCATGTCCAGGATTCTGTGAAACGTCTGTACTGGACAATACAGCAGATCCCAGGCACGATCTGACTCCAACCTGCCCCTGACTGCACATATCTGTAACCCAGACACCACAGGCTTGCTCTGCTCTGTGCCCTCCTGCAACTTAAAATACAGCCCTGGCTCGAAGGTCTCTATTTGCAAACATAGAGGAACAGTGGTTCTTAAATTGCAGGCAAACATTTGACTTCACTCAGGGCAATTCAAAGAATATCCTGCACAAACCCCACCCTTCTGTCTGACAACTCAAACCGTAATGCCTAGATAGTTTTCTTTCAGGCCTTATCACAGATAAAATATGGCCTTTGTTTTTTTTTTGCCGAAGGAGTAAAACCTGCCAAATATTTACCAACTCTTTCAGAAGGCTGAAAATGTCACCCCTACAGTGTAATAAACTTCTCCGGAAAGGCCCTGATAAATAGAAAGCCTTGCTGTACTGCCCAGAACTAGTTTAGTGTGGCCTAAGTATTGCCAAGTCTGACTGACAAAGAAAGCATATTTGTACACACAGAAAGATTAGCAAGAGAGGCATAAAGTTTATAAGTGAAAATAAAACAAAGCCCCATTATTAACCGGGGAGGGGGGAATAATTGAATCTGCATCCCAGAGAGCACAGAACATTATGAAAGCCTCAGAGCTAAAACAATAATTTAAGAGCTTGTCCACAACTTGCAGCAGAAGCTTGAACCATCTTCTTTAGCATTTGGAAAGTGCTAAACCATGGTCTACCCCCAACCCAGCTTCAGAGCAATATTATTTAAAAATAAAATATTTTTACTTGGTAATTTGACCCACAAAAAGTCATTTGGGGCATGAGGGAATGTTCCCTTCCAGCCTGAACTTTAATTCAGAGAGAATGTTTAAACTCCACAGTGTAAACCAGATGCTGGGAAGTACATCTGCATTGTACTGTATGTTCTTTGGAGCACAGACAGAAGTTGGAAAGTGCCTGTCAATACAGTGTGTGTGGCTACGATCTAAATAATCCTAATAATGTAGATGAATGGAGAAAAACCCACATTCCTAGTACCAGCCAGTCTGTCAACAGAGTTCTCGCAGCTATAGACAACTATATCCACACTAGTGCAAACAGATGAGCATTGCTTTAAAAATGTGTCCCTTCACCTTGGCAAATGCCATTAAGAAAAATCTAAAAGTGACTAGGGAGTTGGAAGCTCAAAGGTACACATTTAACAAGCCTTGGTGACCATAAAATGCTGAGCACTCACTCTCTACAGAAGCCAACCTTCCACTGAATCTTGACTGGTGCACTCAAATGAAAAGGCAGTAACTCAAATTATGCTGTATAGTGCTCCAAAATAGGTTTCAGTGGGACAAAACTTGCCAGAGCTACTTAAAGACAGGAAGAAACCAATTGTTGCTGGGGAAAAAAAAGAATCCAGATTATATTAAACCTGACAAAAGCTAAACTCAGCTGTTTACCCAGCTTAACGAAGAACAGCACAGTTAAGAAACTCTCACATGAAAGGGCAAACTTCACTTTAGCCCACCATTAAGTCCAGGAGCCCGACCAGCAACACAGCCAACCTCCACAAAAATCACTGCTTGCCAGAGATGCCTAACAAGTTGCACAAGTTGGAAGGAGCGGGCTGAGGAGGCACAGGAATCTGCACCCGTCCCCCTTTCACACCATCAGGTTTTAATGTTAATGATACGGCTCCGCGTGCCTAAAGTATTTTTACACTATGCTCGTCTTCTTGTAGCACTGCCTTGTTCCAGGGCAGATGATTAGAATCAGATTTCTGTGATTTCACTGCAGATTAATTTCGTTAAGGGCTACAGATCTGCAGGGAGAAGAGGGCTGCAAATAGGGCGGCAGAGTGGGCTCCAAGGGGTTCTCTCCTAAGCGGGTAACAGTATCTTTGCATCTACCCCTTACTTCCACGTAGTTTTCCTTTTTGTGGCCACTAGACTGAGTTCTTTGGAAAAACAATCATATAGGGAAACGAAATGTGCAAAAAGTTTTCCTTGAAATTCTGGTTTCAAAGAAAGCTCCCAACCAGAAGAGGTTCATGAAGAGAACAGGCCTAATTAAGACCTGAGTGCATCCACTGTCCCCCAAGTTAAAAGAAGCACCTGAGGGACCACACAGGTCCACACACAGCAGATAATTCTGATCTCTCAAGGTCTGTATGTCCTGACGTGCCAGAGCAATAGCTATTAATACACATTACTGTGCTACACACAAGTGTTTGGATACAAAGGGCTGAAGGAGAAAAAAATATGCAGAGATCCGTAGCATTTGTAAATTTCTCCTAATTGCCAAAGAAATTACATTGTTATTTTTCATTGGTAATGGCTACAGAAAATTGTGCTGAAAACTGAGTTTGTTTGTAAAAATTTCATGGGAACAGGGCATAAAAGTTGTGTGAGTCTGTGTACACACACACAGAATGTAGACTCCTGCAATGCTACTTTAGAGAGAAAATGAAAATCTAAGTGACTCAAAAAAACACACAGGAAGATTTTAATTTTCCATTTACTTTTATAGACCTTAGCCATGAGAATACTGTTGCCACTTGGACTTTTTCTTTACTGGAGGTCAATATAATTGACTTTTTACAAGAGAGAAGTAAAAGCATCTCTACATAAATCAAAAAATTCTGAGGACACTAAAAATAATTCTAAGAACTTAAAATGTAATGTAACATAACGCAGAGGGGCACAGAAGTTATAAATACGACGCTATACAGGCCAAGAGTAATATATACACTCGGAGTTGTATATACACCGTGCCCAAAGAAGGAGCACAAACCAGGGTCTGCAGACGTGCAGTGTGTCGAATCGAAATCCGACAAATAATAAGAAACTCCAAAATACTGGGTGGCAAAAACGCTTAGGTGAGTAAGAGGAGAATTCCCGGGAATTCTCCCGGGAGAATGGATGTGACTGTACGGATATGACTAGACTTATTTTAAAAGAAAGAAAGGAAAGAAAAAACGTCCCGCCCGAGCGGCCCCGGGCAGCGCCGGCGCTGCCGCCGCGCTCCGTCTTCGCCCGCTGCGCGCCCGGCAGGTCCCGGGAGCCGAGAACTGGGACTTTGTAGGCCAGTTGAAGACACGAACCTCTCATCTCGCCCGCAAAGACCCAGCCCTCAGCTCGCCCATCAGGCGCAGGCGGCCACTGCTCACCGCTATCTTTAATCGAACCCCTTTTTCTGGCCGGTGCCCACCGCCAGCGCAGAGCCCCCGCCCCGGGGCCATCGGGGACCCCGCCGAAGCGGGATCATTCCCCCGGCCGGGGGAGGCAGCGATCCGCGCCGCCCCCTCCCCGAACTTGAGAGCTGTCCCGGTCCAGGCTCCCGGAGCCAGCCCCGCACCTCGGGCCGGGCCCCGACGCCCATCGTGACTCGGCACCGCCGATCCCGATCCCGCTCCTCCGGGAACTTCGTGCGCGGAGAGGCGGGAGCGATAACACCAAACGGACAGAAAATCCCGAGCCCCTCCGTTACCTGCTCTGAGTGGGGGTGGCACGGGAAAGGGGCTCACGGGCCCCCGCGGCCGCCTCCCCGCCCAGAGCCGCAGGTCCTCGGGAATCCGCACGGGAAGGGCTCGGGCTGAGCTACAGCCGAGCGGGGAGCGGCGGAGGGTGGGCGGCCGCGCTCCTCTCTCCTGCCTCCCGCAGCCCAGTGGCTCGCAGACGGGTATTTAAGCCGATATTGATCACCATGGGTTTTTTCCTACCTTTCTTCTTTGCCCTTGCAAAAGGCAAAAAATAAAAATAAATAAATAAAACGCGTTGCCACAAGGGACGTTGCAACATTTCTCTCCGCTTTTCAAACGCGGCGTTTGCCCCAGCGAGATTGAAGTGCCCCGACACAAAAGCACCAGAGAAGTAGGGGAAAGACGGGAAAAATACCAAAACCACCCAAAAGCAGAAGAAAAAAAAACCCCATTAATTAAAAAAA
>VWZS01001739.1:0-67414 GCA_013397075.1 Rhabdornis inornatus
CCTGTCCCTATCTACAACAGATTTCTATCACTGTGTGACAGTGTGCAGTGCTGGGGGGGAATGGGAAATGAAGCTATGCTGAGCAGGAGGCTTTTGATAATATTGGTGCAACATTGGAGCAGTTTTGGACCAAGGTCTGATAGAGTTTCTGATTATTTCCAAGTGCTTTTCAGCAGTGGCGTTTCAAATCTGACCTTAGTTGCACTCGATTTTCACTTTGGCATACAGGGATATTAACCAGGGATATTAAATACAAGCTGCTGAAACAACTGCTGTGCTCTGGTCCTCAGGGGTTGGACAGCAGAACTCTTTGCTATCCTGTGAAGTTTCTCTAGGCAGCACATTGTATTGCTTCTTAGTATTGTCACCTATAAAGTTCAGGAAGTTCTGCAAAAGATGGAGAAAGTAGTGGGACAAGGCCTTTCCTGTTGCATCTAGGTCGAGCTTTATAAAATAAGAGCCTTGCTACCCTTGTAAAATTGGGCCTCAGGCCTGCTACTTCAGCTGAGTATGGCTAACAGCTGGCCTGACAAATACTCATGAGAAAAGGATTCTGTACCTCTGAGAGCCATCCTGTACGCATGAAAAAAGAATGTAAACATCTTTAGGGAAGAAAGTCTTTGGCAAGCATGTACACTAGCAACTAATAACCAATGAACTGGGTAGCAACAAGTTACTAACCAATTACAATTAAACACGATGCTTTTAGAAAACCATGTAAATGTGAGCTGTGAGCAGTAAAGATAGGCTATTGCTGCATGAAGAAAAGGTGTCTTGTCCGTCTCTACAATGACACTTTCTTATCTTGAAAATTATTTTTATGTAATTGAAGTGCTACTTTATTTTGTCAGACTTTTCATAACTAACACAAATACTCTGTGTAGCTCCAAAATTTAATTTCCTTCTCCTTCTGTGGTACAGATTCCAACATGAAAACAATGTGAAGCAGTTCTCTTGAAACCTACTCAGTACCTGAAAGTATTTAGAAATCATTGAGTCTTGGTCTACAAGCAACCAGTATTCATGTCCTATGGGGGGAGAGAGAAAGGCTCCTTCACTACAATATTAATTCTGTTTGAAAAGTTAAGATGAAATAAAAGCTTTTCTAACTGGTCTTAGGCAAACTGATGTGTGACAGGTGCTTAAATTCAGATGAAGAAAACTGATACACCCTGATGATCTTAGCAGCTGCTCCTCTGAGTAGTTTTAGTTTCCTCTCCTGTACCCAAAATGCTTAATGTTCATACACTAGAAATTAATTAGATGATCACTGGTGACATTGGTGGTACTGAGTATATCTATTAAAATGAATGGAAGAAGATTGGGAAGGTAGAAATAACATCTATGACAATACCAGTGCAGAACCAGTTGACACAGAAAACCTGAAATTAATATTTTCTCCTTTTTAATCCTTATAAAAGGAGATGTGTTGTAGGTATGCAACTCTCATCCATGTGGATTTCCAGTGTGAAAAAATCTTAGGTGTTAACCTTTAACTTCTCTTGGAGAGGGAGAAGGAAAAATTTTGGAGCATAAGAATCATGGTAAATTTGGTGATCATTACGCATGGATGGTCTGTCTAAAAGACGCATTAAACAGTTAAGCTTGCTTTTAGTCTGAGATGTTTTTGAAGCAGAAATATGGAAATTTGGGGCTGTAAAATGACAAATTTAGCATTGTAAGATCAGAGACACGAGAATAGGGGAAAAAGAAGTGGGTATCTTTAAAGTATATCCTTCAAATCTGACAACACCCTAAAGATTTCTCCCCAGCCTAGATAAATGTGAATTGTATAGATCGTAAGAAAGTAAACAAGAATTTCTTTACAAAGTTGTTGCAGTGAGTTAGTAGCTTATTGTACAATATTTAAGAAAAACCCACCCCTTAATGATCTTTTTTTGGTAACAATGTATTCATCACAATGGAAATCTCCTGTGCTAAATGAATCTCACTGAAACCACTTGCTTCTGCTTGCTTGTCATACCCAGTAGAAGGAATCAATATGAAAAAAACCTGGCATAACTGGCATGTATTATAAATAAAGCTGTCTTGGGGAACTACATAATGATTCATCAAAATAGACTTACAAGTGTTCACTATCATCAATCATTTTACTTAATCTCAGTTTAGGAAAAATATATTAACATATTAGCATACAGTATTACAGATGAAAAAAGAACTTTAAAACATCTTTGACTTAAACTTTGAAAAATGTACAGGGTCTCAGACTACAGAAATATGATATGTGTAATTCAGAGCAATGCAGATTAATGATTTTGTAGCTTTATTTATAGCTGTTGTCCATTTTTGTTTTGCTGTTTAATTTGACCAAGTGAACTGTGGGTTTAATTTTCTTTTTGTGTTTTATTCAGTCTTTTAATATGCTGATGACATTTTAATTTTACTATGTACTTAATATTTCATAAAACTGTTCAAATTGGAAAAGACCTTTAAGATCAAGTCCAACTGTTAACCAGCACTGCCAACTCTACCACCAAACCCCAAGCACCACATCTACACATCTTTTAAGTATCTCCAGGGAGAGTGACTCAACCACTTCCTTGGACATCCTGTTCTCATGCTTGACAACCCTTTCAGTGGAAGAATGTTTTCTAATATCGAGCCTGAACCTCCCTGGCACAACTTGAGAATGTTTCTGCAGGTCCTATTGTTTGGGAGAAGAGCCTGACCCCCACCTGCTTACAACCTCCTTGCAAGGAGTTCTAGAGAGTGATAACATCCCCCTGAGCCTCTTTCTGTGCAGGATGAACCCCTCAGCTACCTAAGGTGCTCGTCAGCAGGCTCTGCCCCAGAGCCCATGTGTGGGACCTTGGCTGCTGCTGGTCCTGTCCTGTCCAGGTCCATCCCCTGCTGCTCTGTGAACTGGGGGCTCCTGCCGGGGCCCTGACCTCCCCTTGGGGTCCCCCCTGTTTGGCAAAGCCCCCTGTACACTGTGATAGAGTGCTCTGCTGTGAACTAGAGGGGAGAGACTCTGCTAGAATTAGACCTAGACTAGTGAAAAATATAAGGATTGAAAACAGTATTTCTTTAGAATAGCTGTAAGGACTCTTATGAACAGATGGTCTGATTCTGTAAGGGTAATTATATCATGATCCTAATTAAACACAACAGGACTGACCTTTTACTGACTCATAAAATAATTTCATTTAGAGAATCTTCTGTCAAACTTTGGTTTTTATTTTATTTTTGCCTTTATTTTTCCTTAGGTAAGATACCCATATGCTCTGTATGCAGTAGAGCAGCTTCAAGAAATAAAAATGTAATCATGTGTTGGCAAAGTTGACACCAGTTATTGCATCAGGTGAGATCACAGAACTTAGAGGTGAACTTTTGAACTGGTGAGTCAAACCCTTTGTCTTCTCGACATTTATCCCATGTCTGTGTTGTATTCTCCACCTAATGTCAATGAATTTTATTTCCCAACAATATATTCATTAATTCAGCAAGTCGGGTTTTTAGTAAATTATTTAACTTCTGGTATGTCATGAGGAAATTTGATCACTTTATCTGGGGTCTAGGTTAAGTTATGTACTTCCAGTCATAAGACCCAAGTAATTTCTTTGATCATTTCTGTTAAGAGTTTGCCTGGAATTTTTCTGTTAATACTTCTCAAGATTGGTTATACTCTTGTGGTTAGGTCTTTATTTCTTCAAATATCAATGCACAAATGCTATCTGGTTATTCACTTTAGTGCATTTTTTGCTCTAATTATGCCTATTGGGAACTTTAATATATCTTAAATGTTATATTTTAATGTCAAAATACCACGTAAATTACTGCTTCCTATGGGAAGCAGTATGATTGTTTACTACTCTGAAAAGTCATGAGACGTGATGATAAAACTATGAAAAGAGAAAACACAACTAAAGCAAATATGTAATGTCTATTTTCATTTAAATAAAAACTACTCTGTAGCTCTGAGGGGTTTTTGCTTTTGTGGGGTTTTTTTCCCTGTTTTTTTTTCCCTGTTTTTTTTTTTTCCCACATTTTATTTTCCTTTGTTCTTTTTATCCTTTGATCAAGTGTTCCTAAGGGAGTGACATGAAATGTATGTTGCTGTTGCTCTGACTATGCTTTTTTGTTGCTGTTGTTGTTGGCTATTGTGTCTGTTTTAGTCTGAAACTCTCCCAAACTTGTAAATAGTGTAACATAATGAACTGGTCAGGCAAAGTGCTTCAATTCTTGATCTAGTAACTACCAGTAATGAGAAATGAAATGCTGTAAATAATCAAGCCCCTTGGGTAGACAAGATGTCTTTGAAGAAAATGGAGCACTGGGCCATTATTTGGTTCATAATCCTTCTGTCATTTCTTAATGTGCCAATATAATAGTTAGACAGAAGAAACTTGCTAAAGTATATTTTGTGTGTTCCAGATGTTTTACTGAGTGACAGTGGAAAGCATTCAGCTATGTGTGTTGCATTTTTACATGGATAACTCTAAAATATTCTGAGGATCACAGCAGGTCCCAAACAATGAAAAGAAAAAGTATTTTCTATATGAACCCATTATGCACACATATAGCATAAATAATTTTGTTTCTTTGATCTTCCTTTAATTTTGGCTCTACTGCATATTCTCCTCTTTTAGAGCTGCAGAATTCTGCCTGCTATTGTTTATATTTCTCTTGTCTCATGGGGGATCCTCAGGAAGCAAATTTCTCATCTTTGAATTAGAGAAAAGAGGCCACAATGTCTGTTCCTATTTGGTAGGTTTTGTCTTTTAGGGAGTATTGTTCATGCTTCTTCCACAGATTTCCCAAAACCTCTCCTTGATTTGATACCCTCACTTTTCTAGCATAGTAGAAATCTGTTTGTTTTTTTTAATGTGTAGATGGCGTGACAATGGAATAAAGGTATTTGCTTTTGATTTCTGTTCCCATTTTTTTCAGTTTTTAAAATTTCTTTGTTTTTAATTCAGAGTTTCCTATTCTCTTTGGGGTTTTTTTTGACTCAGAGCAGAATGCTTATACTTGAATAAATAGATGAAAAAATGTTAATTTTTGCACATTTAAAAAAGGGGACTAATTTCCCATTTAAGAAAAGAGATTTTTGATAAATTAGATGAAGACTATTTTCAAAATTGAGAAACTTCTTTTTTGAGGAATAATAAGTAACTATAGCTGGGAAATGTAAAACTTGGGTCTTCGTGTTGGTAAATATCTTTATGTAAATCTCTTTAATCTCACAAATATCTTTATGTAAATTTCCCCCCTCAGATTAAGAACCTGGTAAAAGCTCTTAAATAAAACTTGGAAATCTCCACATGTAATTTGTTAAAATCAAACAATGTTTCTATAATATACATAGAAACTAAAGTATTTTTAATATTTCTTAATGTTTTAAAATACCCTCTATTTTACTGAAGAGCTTGGTTAAAACTATTGATTGATTTGAATAGCTTTTATCTCCCTTTCATCTCTCTTGTTTACCTTCCTGAGAACAAAGCACAGCTTTGTTCTGAGGTGCTGGAAGTATGTAAGGTTGCACAAACCCTGTTAGTTAGTGGATGCAAAGTGAGTGTACCTGAACCACATGGATGGTGATGGGGTTTGATTGTGCCTTTGCAGGATCACATTGTCTGGCCATCTGCAAATACTTGTTTGCTGCTTGTTTTTGCAGTGGAAAGTTGTTGCATCTCTGACAATGTTGTATCATGTTCTCTGTGCTCTTTCCATATTCTCTGTCAAGGCAATAACATTAATTTGTGTCGATTTGAATAATATGCATTGTCACATGGAAAGAGATCTTGAGACAAGCAAGGGATTTGTTTATCAAAAACACTTTTAAGAAATCGCAATTTTGAGAGGCTTCATTTTACAGGAAGGAATCAGAGCGGCTAAACAATTCAAATCCATGATTTTTTATCTCAATGTGACCATTTGCTGATGCACTGGGCATAGGATAAATGAAATTCAGCTTCCATGGTGCAATCTAAATGCTTCATACATACAAACTTTGCCTCAATTTCTGATGCTGATTACAGCTTTTTTATTTCTTGAGTGATCCCGAGTTCTTCAATGCATCTTTGTGCTTACTGCAGGAGTGCTGTTTGTGCCTGGTGCTTTGTCTTCATGTTTAATGCCACTGGCACACAGAAATGAGCCTTTCAGTAATACCAAATACATCAACCAGAAACTAAAGAGATCCCACCTGTAAAGGTATTGCTGCAAGAATGTGGTTCTGATCAATGAAGGAGGTCTGAAGAGGGGGCAGTGTGATTTGACTGCTTTGACTGAGGCTGCTGCTGGAGCTTCCCAGGCTGGAATTAGTGGTCTAGAAGTCAAAACTATTCTCCTTAATTAGGCAAAAGATTAGAGTATGGTGCAGACAAAATTGGAAAATTCTAAGAACTATTAGGAAAAAACCCACAATCCTCTCTCCAAAATCAACCCCAGCAATCCATTACCAGACTAAAAAGCCTTGATGACCCTGCACTTAAAAATTCCTGAATTAATCTGAGGTGATCAGACAAGAAAAAAAAGAGATACTTTGAAGTTATTCAAGATCAGCTATTTATGTACCCATGAAAATGCAAATGCAGCCCTAGGAAGTATCAGCCTTATAGGGTTTTCTTTACTTAAGTGTTGTGACATAAGCACTGAGTAGCCATTTTATGGGCATCCTTTAGAATGAAAAATAAGCATAAAGCAGAATTGAAAGAAAGGTGGAAAAGGACCGTAACCAGTTTCATTTTACAGGGACACCAGTAGCTTTCCTTTCTAATGTAGGAAAAACAAAGCATGAAAGTGGATTTGATTAGTTTTTATATGTATCTGTATTTAAGTGTGATCTGAAAAACCCCAAGTCCTGTTTATTTACTAGGAACCAACGCTGACACCACTTTGTCATACATTATAAAATATACTTAGAAGCTAACAAAAATTCTGCTAAAGCAGAGTTTACAGTTAGGAGATCCATGCTGCATCTTGCTGGCAGTCTTCAAATTGTATTTATTTCAGAGTGTCATTGAGGCCAAAGAGCCAAATATTAGCACATTATCAGGAAATGTTACAGGGATGTCAGTCTGGTACCTAATTACCAAGGGGTGTCAAGCAGGAGGAAACTGCATAGTCTTAAGCTCCATATATAAAAGCTTCTGTAACTGGGAAGATGGAGTGCTTAGTATACAGACTGAGGGCTATTCTGTGTTTTCTAAGCATATGAAAACATTTCTTGTGTTCTAGAACTGGAAGTCCTCGAGAAGAATTAGCCACTGTTGAATAAGCCAGAATACCAGCCCGCAAAGTTTGATGAAAATGTTTTGATCAAGACTATGACACTTCAGCTTGTCCTCAATAGACAGTAATATGCTAGGAGGTGTCCTAGCATTTTTGTCGTCTTGTTTCTGCCAAGGTTTTGTAAATATCAGCTACTCCAAATGTGCATGAAAACCTGCCTGTTTGAGCTGACCTTTTAAAGGCTAAAGTATTTCACATTTTCCTTGGTTGTTATAGCTATCCTTCTTCCAGAAGTTTGAGGTCTTCAGTTTGAGGAGCTTTGATTTTCGTAGAAATTATTCAGGAAATCTGTAAAAGCATTTGGAGCTATCACTGAATATAATATATTGTCTTTTTTTTATTTTATTTAGGTCTGCTAAAGACTTATGAGTGTCTTATAAAAGGCTAAGGAAAATCTGACTTTCCTGTAAAATAAATTTTATTATTTCTTACCTCTTTCTGTAGTAAGTTTAGTAATTTGTCAGAGTGAGTTGTGCTTTTAAGATTATGTTCTTTCTGTTCTGGCATTTTTATTGAGAATTTTCAGTTGACAATCAGAAGGATAAAAATCTTTATGCATAGACTCAATTTCAGGATGTTTGAAAGAAATAGATTATGTATGTTAATTAACTAGTGATGTCAGAAAATTTTGATAAGGATTAAGTGGATTCAGGCCTCCTTGATGGATCTAAATTTAAATGGAAATTTGACCAAACCAGAAATAATTATAAAGAAGCAATAATTCAGCTAATGTTGACAGCAACTCATTTGTTGACAGCAGCTCATAAAGAGATCTCAGATTCTTTAAAACTGTAAAGATTTCACACAAAAATTAGCAGTTTTCCAAAATAATTGCTATTTTTATTTGTTATTATCTGTAGAGTAAGGCAAACTTAGTAGGATACAAACTTGTAGGAATGCTCTAGTGAATAGGAGCTAGATTATGATACATTTCATGTTTGATACAGTGGAAAGTGAATCCAATGGCCAAATTCTCCCCTGTTTTATTTACTGTGAAAGAAATACTTATTTGAGGTTAGGACAGTGAATATTGACTCAGGATTCCAATTACATTTGTGGATCAATTACAGACTTTCTGTGCTATTGCAGCAAGCAATTTAAGTGACACCCTCCTTCAGCTTGTCCTATACGTAATACTTTGCTGAGGCATTGCAAAGATGAAATCCAGTACTAATTTGTGAGCTGCATTGATTCTGCAGTGTGAGGGCCATATTATCCCATAAATGAGTTGTTAGAAATCTAATTATATAAAATTATATAAATGTAATTATGTATTATCTAATTATATTTTCCTGAAGAACTTCACACAGACAAACTCTTTCAGAAAATAAACATGTGTGCTGGGTGCAGGAGAGATGAGACTGGGAGCCAGTAAAGTATTGAGTTGGAGTAAAACCATTTTGTGCATTCCTTAGAAAAATGCAAGTTTCTTTTAATTCAAATGAAATGTGAAGCATAGCCTGCAAATGCAGGGTGTTTTATTCAGAAGTTCTTCTTTGAATATATGTTCTTATTTAAAAATTGATTGTCTAATACATACTTTAATTAAATATGCCTTAGGATATTTTCTTGGCTTTTATTTTCTCAGGCATATGTATTGATTGGCTGTTCTCCAGCATGGAAGGAAGTGCTCTGAGTTGTGTCTCAGTCACTGGATATCTAGAAATGGTGGAGACAACAGCCACGTTTCTTTAGATAAGGACGTATTTTTATACCTTCCTAACATGTTGCCAATATTTGTGATTTCCAAGGATGTAGCTCTATGAATTTCCTGAGCCAAATGATTGTAGTAAAATACAGAAAATTCTATAACATCTTCCCTGTTACCATTTGTGTGTGAAAAATATTCTTTGCTCTTCTACTTTTTTCTTCTTTTTCCATAATGTTGTGTGGTCTTAATTTTTGAACACTGAGTATTTTTTTCTGTTTTGCAGCTTGGTAGTTAAATGCTTAATCAAGCTTTAAATCAAATTGTGATTTGTTTCTCAGTAAGAGTTACTGATAGTTTTAAGTTGCAAAGAAAATGTTTTGTAGGTTCATAAGGAATGCTTATGATCAAATAATACCCTAATTATTAAGATGTTACAGAGCTAATTACCTGTTCATAGTCATAAAAAGGTTTGGGTTGGACTGAGGAGGTACCCTGAACTACTTTCAACTCCAGTGTTATATTATTTTACCAGTTATTTGCAATCATGAATTCAGCCATAAGATGCATAGCTGTCAGCTGTAAATGTTTAAAATAATCTTAATTCACCCAGGGACACACTTAAAAAGAATGGTTAGCTCTTACAATGCTTAGAAGGGGACTTAAACTTGGATGTTAGGCATTAGTTGGAGGTTTCCTCATTGCAAATAGCACCATTGGACTGACATCTTTTAAGCATAAGAATAATCTTTTGATTCAGAGACTCAGAGAAATAAGTCCTATGTATGGAATACCCACTGCATGGAATAAATTCTATTAAAATTTTTTTTTAACATGGTAAATGTTGCAGAATGGCAGAGAACGGATTTTGAGGTCTGCTGTTCTCTTCTTCTTCTGCCATAAGGCAGAATAAATTGTCTTATTAATTTCTTCCTTAGTAATTTCTGATACATTTGTCCAAAATACTATTGTGCTCCTGATAGCAGTATAGAATTCATATAAATATTCTCCAGTAAGTCACAGGTACTGGCTCTTTATAGGCGTTGATAGAGATAGCATTAAAACCAAAACCTTCATTTAGGTATTTGCAGCCCAGAATACCCAAAACGACTTTAGAAAAGAAGCACAAGAAGATCTATTTAAGAAGGATTGGGGCCAAGTAAAGGTGCAGAGCTCTGTGCACATCTCTGATTTCTGCTAATCTTTTCATAGCCATTTCGCAGTGTTTCATTATAGGGCATGTGGATGTGATAAGCCTGAATACTGATCTTAGGCACGGAATCTGTATTTCTTATTTATGACTGTGAACTTGGCTTTAGGGGCAACAGCAACTTTAGTGGGAGAGAAGGATAAAGAAAATTTGGAAGTAGTGTAATGAGCACATTTCCCTATCAGTGTTGGAAGAACAGACTTATAACTTGTAAAACTGTGCCCTTCCAGTCCAGAGCTGGACTGAATTCTCAGTGGGGGAATATGCAATTGCCAGGCAGAATCAGATGAAGGTTTGTTTTTTAAATCCACCAGACTCTGTGCTAGCCTCAAAACACTTTTATGGGAAGCATGGATGCAGCTTAGTATTTGGTACCCTAACAGTGCTGGCTCCAGTGAGATAGATACCATGTAGTCTTTTATGGACAGACCTGTCAAAATATTTCACCTGTGCTTTACACATCTCTGCTTTCATCTTGAGCCAAGACTAATATCTGTCAGATTGTGTGGTATAGGAGAAATGTGATTTAAAGGTTACAAGGGTGAACGGGATTCTAGATTTCAGATGCAAGTGAATGGGAAGGTCCTTACACAAGTAAATGAATTAGGTTTTCTCTTCAGCCTATTGAGAAATGTTTATGAAGATTAAAATTTCAAATAAAGAAGAAATAAATGGAGAAATATAGATTCATAAAATACAGCAGCAAAAGGCTGATTAAACTGATGAATGCCACAGTCAGAATGAATGCTCTGTTCTACTGATTCCATGTATCTGCTTAGTACTTGGGAAACTTTATTATAATTTGGTATCAATAATATTAATCAAGGTTTCATAAAGGAGTAGTGGTACTAGTATCTAATAGGGCAGAGAAAAATCCATATTATTGTTGCAATCATTCATTTTCAATGTTGTAATTGAAGATTCAAAAAAATTGTATTAGCTGTTATTATTTGTACAAGAAATGGTTTCGACGTGAGTTTTATAGTATTTAGCATGGAACTCTTCATTTCAGCTTCACCAAACATAGGGACTAAGACAGTACATGTTTTTGTTACAAGCCAAAATTTAATTTGATATTGTAGACATGAAAACTTTCGTTATAATACTAAATTTATTGCTGATAAGTGTTTATAGTAATGCATTGTCGTGGTTTAGGGCAAATTTGGGAGGAAACCTCTGAATGGGGTCCCTCTAGGAAAAAGAATCCAAGCAGTCCCTCCCCCAATCGGCTCGGGAAAAAACTTCCACGGAGAGAAGTGGAAAAAAAAAACCAACTGTTTATTCAACAGGCAACACACCTCCCAGCACAAAAATGAGCAATACCAAACAGCAAAACCTTTCGCTGTTCTGAAGAGATGACAGATTCAGAAGAGTTCTTTCCGTGGGCTGCCCGGTTCACTCAGGCTGGCATCAGTCCCTCCGGTGCTGGGGAATGCTGCGGCCCAGGCTGGGCCCGGGGGGCCATAGGTGTGAGCTCCCGGTGCTCCCCCGGATTTTCCAGTCTAGAGTAGGTTCAAACAATTCTAGGAAAAAGGAAAAGGAGGGAAAAAAAAAAAAAATCTAGGGAGCTTCTCTGCCTCAGCTAGCCAGAAAAAACTAACCAAGAGCAAAGGAGAGCTGTCTTTCACTGTCCACCGCAGACAACACAGTCCGAGAGCAGGAATGCGGGGGAGCCAGTGCAGTCTCTGATAACACACCCTGCACTTCTTCTTTCCCCCCCCTTCACTCCTGGAACCAGTCTTAAAGTTGCAGAATTTAATATTCAACACCAACAGAACAGACGATTTGGGGATACAGGCATNAGTCCGTTGTACCTTTCTACTTTTTCTGCAGCTGGTGCATGGTAGGGGATATGGTACACCCACTCAATGCCGTGTTCTTTAGCCTAGGTGTTGATAAGACTGTTTTTGAAATGAGTCCTGTTATCTGACTCAATTCTCTCAGGGGTACCATGCTTCTAAAGAACTTGTTTTTCCAGGCTTAAGATGGTGTTCTGAGCAGTGGCATGAGGCACAGGGTAGGTTTTTAACTATCCAGTGGTGGCTTTCACCATGGTCAGTACATAGTGCTTGCCTTGGTGGGTTTGAGGCAGTGTGATGTAGTTAATCTGCTAGGCCTTCCCATACTTATATTTGGACCACCGCCCCCCATACCAGAGGGGTTTCACTCGCTTGGCTTGCTTGATGGCAGCACACGTCTTACAGTCATGGATAACTTGAGAGATACTGTCCATGGTTAGATCCACCTCTCGGTCTCGTGCCCACTTATAGGTGGCATCTCTATCCTGGTGGCTTGAGGCATTATGGGCCCATCGAGCTAGGAACAGCTCTCTCTTGTGCTGCTAATTTAAGTCTATTTTTGACACTTTTATCTGTGCAGCTTGATCTACCTGCTCATTGTGTCTGTGTTCCTCATTAGCCCGACTCTTGGGGACATGGGCATCTACGTGACGGACTTTTATAGGCAGCTTCTCTACCCGGGTAGCGATATCTTTCCACTTATCAGCAGCTCAGATTGGTTTTCTCTTACGTTGCCAGTTAGCCTTTTTTTACTTTTCTAGCCAACCCCACAGAGCATTGGCTACCATCTATGAATCAGTGTAAAGGTAGAGTTTTGGCTACTTTTTTCTTTTAGCAATGTCCAGGGTCAGCTGAACAGCTTTGAGTTCAGCAAGTTGACTCGATCTACTTTCTTCTTCAGTAGCTTGTGCAACCTGTCGTGTGGGGCTCCATACGGCTGCTTTTCACTTCCGGTTCATCCCCACGATGCGGCAAGAACCATCGGTGAAAAGAGCATAGCATGTTTTATTTTCTGGCAGCTGGTTATATGGTGGGGCTTCTTCAGCCCGGGTCACTTGTTCTTGTTTCTCTTTGTTAGTGAGACCAAAGTTTTCACCTTTGGGCCAGTTGGTAATTATCTCCAAAATTCTAGGGTGATTTGGATTTCTAATACGGGCGCGTTGCGTGATGAGGGTAATCCACTTGCTTCATGTGGCGTTGGTGGCATGGTGGCTAGAAGGAACTCTTGCTTTGAACATCCACTCCAGCACTGGTAGTCGGGGTGCCAGGAGGAGTTGTGTTTCTGTGCCAATCACTTCTGAGGCAGCTTGAACTCTTTCATAGGCGGCCAAGATCTCCTTCTCTGTTGGAGTATAGTTGGCCTCAGACCCTCTGTAACTTCGGCTCCAGAATTCTAGAGGTCGCCTTCGAGTCTCACCAGGCACCTTCTGCTAAAGGCTCCAGGACAGACCATGGTTCCCGGCAGTAGAGTAGAGCACATTCTTCACCTCTGGTCCTGTCCTGACTGGGCCAAGGGCTACCGCGTGAGCGATCTCCTGCTTGATCTGGACGAAGGCTTGCTGCTGCTCAGGGCCCCAGTGGAAATTATTCTTCTTATGGGTAACCAGGTAGAGAGGGTTCACAATCTGGCTGTACTCAGGAATGTGTATTCTCTAAAAACCTATGGCACTTAGGAAAGCTTGTGTTTCCTTTTTACTGGTTGGTGGAGACATTGCGGTGATCTTGTTGATAACTTCAGTGGGAATCTGGCGCCGTCCGTCTTGCCACTTTACTCCCAGGAACTGGATTTCTCGGGCAGGTCCTTTGACTTTGCTTTTCTTAATGGCAAAACCAGCTTTCAGGAGAATTTGGATGATTTTTTCTCCTTTCTCAAATACTTCTGCTGCCGTGTTTCCCCACACAATGATGTTATCAATGTACTGCAGATGTTCTGGAGCCTCACCCTTTTCCAGTGCAGCTTGGATCAGTCTATGATAGATGGTGGGACTGTGTTTCCACCCTTGGGGCAGCCGGTTCCAGGTGTACTGCACACCTCTCCAGGTGAAAGCAAACTGAGGCCTGCACTCTGCTGCCAGAGGAATGGAGAAAAATGTATTGGCAATATCGATAGTGGCATACCACTTTGCTGCCTTGGACTCCAGCTCGTACTGGAGTTCCAGCATGTTCGGCACAGCAGCGCTCAACGGTGGAGTCACTTCATTTAATGCACGATAGTCCACTGTCAGTCTCCATTCCCCTTCAGATTTACGCACAGGCCAGATGGGGCTGTTGAAGGGTGAGTGGGTTTTGCTGACCACTCCTTGGCTCTCCAGCTCACGGATCATCTTGTGGATGGGGATCACAGCATCTCGATTTGTCTGGTACTGCCGGCGGTGCACTGTTGAGGTGGTAATTGGTACCTGTTGCTCTTTCACTCTCAGAAGTCTCACTGCAGATGGGTCACCCCAAGACATGCATATTGAAAGACTGAAAATTCAGTTACATTAGCAATGATGTATCTCTAAAATTAATGTCTCTGAACATTCATGAGCGAACTTGTATTACTCAGATTCAGTGCAGGACCAGGTTATGGTTATTATAGATCTGGGGAATAATCTTTCTTTTGCACTTTCTTAGTGAAAAAATATATGTATGCATACTATGTATATGTAGTTCACATGTCTGTAGTCCACATATGCCTCCTGCAGATGTAGGATTGCTCACATTCCTAAAATACAACCCTTAAGAAATGAGAGTATAAACTACTTGTACACTTGTATGGTATAGAAAACTTAGGAGAAGTTCATTGTTGGGCAAGGCTTGAGACTAACTGAGCATTATATATGGACTGCTGTGTTCAGCACTACATGAGCTGTCTGCCTGGCTGACTTCCCATTTGCTATCAGCTGTCTGTCTGTCCTCTTGTGCTCACGGAGAATGAAAGTTTGAGTGGTGTAAGACAAGCAGAAGTGTTCTTCTGGTATGTCTAGTTTAAATAATTGTTTTTTTCTCCTAATGAGGTTAATGTTCTCAACTACTTCCACATGAAAACACACACTGAGCCCAACACTATAGGAAAATACAGAACAGTGAGACTGAGATTCTAAGGAGTTACCAATAGGGAGACAGAAAGTCTTAGAATTTTTTGAGTGTTTGCAGTGTTTATTGAACTGCTAGAATTAAGGAAAGAGTTGAGATGAAGAACTGTTACTGATATTGGTTCAGAAAGTTGCAGAGGGATTGGTGGGGGAAGTATGGTGACATCTGAACTGTTGCTCTAGAATACTGAAGCAAAGTGCTGTTACAGGAACAATACTGGATGGATTAACTGTGCTTATTGTATTGCAATCCATTAGCTCAGGTGGGAGTGCATTGCCAGATATTTGGTTGAAAACAGCTCTACTGACATTTTGCAATGTAGAGAATCATCAAAGCAATCTCAGCAGGCTTCTGTTCCCCAGTTCTAAACTTTGCAACTTCCACCTAACTACTGTGATTATTGAGCAGAAGATGTGTAACTTCCAAGACTTTTCCTTTAGATCCTGTGGACTGGACATTATTATTGCTTTCTTCTGTTGCTGTTGTGTTGTGTTCCATGCTTATAACCGCACACAGACCTTGGGTATGGTCTGCTATATTCCTTTGGTTTTGGTTTTTGGTGTTTTTTTCTGTGTCTGCCTCTCTACGCTTTTTCTCTGAGTATTTCGTAATGTAAAGGACCAAAACTTCAAAAAGAAACAGCAGAGCTGCCTTACCTGAAAGCATAAGGCCAAGTGTTGAACTACAGAAATTTCTCAAACTATTTTCCAAGCAGCATAAAAGAAAATGTGTTTGATGACAGGGATTCTTTGTACAATTGGAAGAGGGTGTTTAATTTGGAAATATGTAAAGAATGCATGATGTGGGATAAATCTATATTCTGTAGTGTGGATTTAATAAATTCATTCAGATTCAGCAGTATTTGCCTTCCAAACAGAAACTGCAAAATAAGTTTTTAGTTCTCCTTTTGCGGAGATAGTTTTCCTGGAATCTAATTTCTAACAAATCTTATGTTGTTTACACCTACAGTTTTTGATCTTGTGTCCATATACCAGCTGTCAGGAAAACACCAAGCCCACAAATTACTGATTAGACACGAGGCACAAAGAACACAAGCCGCTACTGTTTGGAAAGCTCAGCACTCTTTCCAAAAACTTTGCCCCGGTTGAACCATACCAGTTTTACTTTCACTAATGATATATTGTATAGCTTCTTTGGCAGCGTGGGAGTTTATCATAAGTTTCTCTTTTGTTCAGCCCTGAAATCAGGCTAAAATATGTAATTACAGTTACTTGTCGTCAGAGGTCGTGTTTTTCAATAGAGAAAGTGCTGCAATGCCTCTTAAATAGTTCCTTGATGATAATTTTTATCAGCTGCCCATAAGAAGCAACAATGTGATCATGCTGCCTCAGAAAAGCTTTTAATGAAAGGTTAGAAATAATCTTTATCATTCAAGAGACAGTGAATTTTCAATGAGGATGGCCAGATCTTTGCAGTCTGTTTGCCAGCTTTCTCAGGTGTTGGGTTGGTTTTGGTGGTAGTGTATTTTTCCATTACTAGCCTCAGCTTTCAGGCAGCAGCATCTGCTTTATGGAGGGGGAAAGAGAACCCTGTGTCAGGAAATCCTTTGTAAATATTGTAACAGATGATGCATTTTTCATACCATGCAAGTTCAGTTTGGTCTATGCCAGCCAAAGCCCCAAAACGGGGAGCCTGCAGTGGTTGGCCTCCCAAATCTATCATTTGGCACCTGCACGTGTAAGAGATCCTCAAATTCATAAGTTAGTTTGCTCAAAACCTGGTACTCATCCACCTTTTCTTGGAGCAGAAGAAAGTTTGGAAGGTTTTGTTCAGGCTAACAATTGCAAGATTAGATCATGGTCAGTTAGACTTGTGTGAGTGACTGTTATGTTTAATCATTTTAGAGAAATGAAGTGAAAACCTGAGGAGACAAGGGAGGCTAATGCATTTGTGCAATCCTGAATATTTTCTTCACTTCTCTAAGTAAACAAAACAGGAGAACACAGAGGGTTTGGATATGTGGGTAACTAGCAGTCTCCATGACATAAGTAATTAACTTTGTTATGAAATATGCTTACTTTGAGACCCGAGTATTTCTAATAATTAATGCAACAGTTTAATTATGTTGGCAAAAATATAGACCCTTTCTAAGATAAGCATTTTTCTTGTTACGTCAGCATAATTTTTCTTCCTATGGAACAAGAAATGCTTTCCTATCTTGTTTCTGACAATAAAAATATGTTATTTGTATCTGAACATTTTCCATAGACATGAAACTTGGAGCCTACACATAAAACCCATTGTTTTGTCAAATTTGCAGTACTCTTAAAATTTAAAAATCTATTCCTGCTCCTGAAGGTTATTTATATCAATTGATAAAACAGTGCTGGCATTTAGATTAAAAGTACCTTGAGTTACATTTACATTCTTTTTTCAAAATTGCACAGCGAATGCAGGTCTTCAGAAGAAATTGTGTGGCTATGTTGGGTCAGGAATTGAAAGGGAAAAATGAATATTCTAGAATGATTTCTGCTGGTTCTCATTTTACCTGAATGCAGTGGCAATGCATACACACATAGTACTAGAGCAGCACAGTTAAATACCAGTGTTGTGACTAATGAATCTTGATATGTATGAAGTAAATTAGAGATATACAATAAATCCTGCCTAAACAGACTAGAAATTGAGTTCTGATTTTGGTTATATCTTTGCCAACACTAATTTTTATCAAGATGTTTTATAATAAAGGAAAACACCAAAATTGCTGTTCTTCCCGTCTTCCCTTCTGTTCTGTTAGTGCTTTAACATTAGGAGAAAGTAGATGGCAATTGACTTTCCAAGTAGGGAAGTTCAGCATGCTGAGAAGCACTTGCTTGAGAGCTGAAAGAGGGAAAATCAATAAGGAAACGAGAAAGTTGCCATTTCTAGCACTCCATTAGCTGCTATGTGCTAAGATCTCAAGATCTCATCAAATAAATCTTATCAGCAGAACAAGTGCATTTAAGAGCAGAAAATTTCACAAATGATGAGAGTTAGGACTGTGGCTTTCTGTTATCTCATGTATAAATAGTTTAACCACTGCTGAACAAAACAGTGTCTCAGCTTGGGAACCAAGATCTAACCAAAAGTATATATTCTATCACCATCTGATAAAACCAGGTGGGGCAGTGATCTTTATCTTTTCCACAACCCATCCTTCATCCAGGAAGATATCTTCTGTTAATGAGCCATTGAATCCTACTGCATGACTGATAAAATTACATCATCCCACTGGGAGATGCTCCAGCCAGGGAGAGAAGCCAAGCATTTCTTACCTAGATAAAATCTGAGATTTGGAACACCAAGGCAGCCTTTTTCCACTGTATTCCAGAGGAAAACTGGACCTTTCCACATCATTACTGGACCTTTGGAGGAAAACTGCACCCTTCTGCAGGACTACTGCTTCAACTGAACCACATCTGTCACTCCAGGAGGACTGCAGCCACCATTTAATGGGACTGCTACCAACATCCTGACTGATGGGGTGTCAGGTTGTACTCTGACTCTGTCAGTGTTTTGGGTTTGTTCTCTGTAATACTGTATTTCTATTTTAATTTTTCCTAGTAAAGAACTGTTATTCCTATTCCCATATCTTTGCCTAAAAGCTCCTTAATTTCAAAATTATAATAGTTTGGAGGGAGGGGGTTACAGTTTTCATTTCAAGAGAGGTTCCTGCCTCCCTTAGCAGACACCTGTTTTTCAAACCAAGACAAACAGTCAATATGTGAAGTACCCGTGCATGTGACTGGACAGATTGCTATTGATTTTGGTGGGGTTTGGGTCAGGTGTTAGTAGACAAAAATATCAGAACTGGTCAGCTGAAAATGAATGATTATCTAGGTCATATTTTCTCATTCATTTTCCTATTGCATAGAGGGAGAGAGAACAGAGGGAAAAGATTAAAAAAGTACACAGTGATGCTTGGAATATCTGGTATGCTGCTTTATTTTGATGTGACATCCAGATGAGGGTGATATTTTATATTACTGTAGGATAAACAAAAGTATTGATTTATTTCACTCATTAATAATATCCATATTTATTAGAAGAATATATAGTAAAAGCATCAACAAAGGAGTTAAGTGAGGAGAATCACAAATCTATATATTTGATATTAATTTCATAGTGTTTAATTTTATTGTAGGAATGGTGTTTAGATGATAGTTACCACTTCAATTCCTGCTTCTTTTCCTTACGCAGACGCTTGTTTATTGGTCAGCTGTAACTGGTGATTAAATAGTGGTAAAATGATGGTCAAATGTTGTTAATCTTTCCTAGACTGTAATTTTTATCTTTTTTTTTATTCCTTCCTAGTGGTACAGAAGAATCCTTATGTTCTTGGCTGAGATTTTTTAAAATACTTGTTTAGAAAGCTTCATAACTAATGTAAGGTTGATCTTCATCCTGCCTTTGTGATACAGGATGCATATTTCTTGCAGTAAAGATGATATAGTCAGATAAGATTACTCTTACTTCCACTGATCTCAGAAGGGTTATTCTATAAATATGTGAGGAATTGCTTATGAATTAAGAAACAGTCTTACACTGACAAATAATTTATTGGTCAGTCTAAATCAAACTTGGGAGACTGATATTTGCCATATTATATAATTAATAAAATTATGAATGTTAAATAAAGTACTGTTTTTCTATCAGGATGTTCACGCTGTTTTTCTGTGTTGTTTTCTTCTGTTCATTAAGTGCTTCATAATTGAGTTCCTACTAATTTTATATTCATAAAATTTTAGTTATATGGGCTTTCCTCCTGGCATGCATTAATGTGGTAGCACCTACAAAGCTAATAAAATATCCATTCTGATAATAAATTTCAGTCACTTTTGGAATAAAAGTGTTCTAGATCAGTTAGAATATTACTCAAACTCATGTTTTCTAGGCCATGGCAGTCTCAAGCTTTAGATTTAGTGTAAAATTTAATGCAATTTGAACTGGGAAACAGCTCTGGGAGTAGAAATGCTAACTTAAGACTTGTTCCTCCCAACTTTTTATACCCAGCATTCAGGCTTACAGGGCCTGCTGTTGGCTCCAGTGGGAAAGATGGGGAATATTTCTTCCCAGTTTCTGGACAATAGATGGTTGGCACTGCTCTCAGCGGTAGCGATGAAAGACTGGAAAAGTGTACATGGAGGAAAATGTTTCAGGCAGGTCTCTCTACTTTTGTTGTCCTTGGCAGGCTCTTTCCTGACCTACTTCCAAGCCCATGGTGGCTGAGCCTTCATTCCCTTTGGTGATGGTGCAAAGTGTGAGTTTTTCTGCAGCCCTCTGAAACAGTCTATCCCTAACTGAGCCAGTCCTCTGTGCTTCAGAGACGTCCTGCCTGCTGGGGCCAGCTGGCTGATGCCAGCCACATAAACAGAGAGCGTGTGAACACCTTGGCATTTGGGGTGGTGCTTGAGCTCAGTGTCAGCAAGGACAGGCAGTCCATGGGTCCAGCTGAGCCTCCTGGAAATGCACCAGGAGAGTTCAGGTTTGCCCACGTGAAAGGCTCCAGTTCTAAATGAGGTGCGAGAACACGCAATTCTTAAACACGGCTCAGTTTTTGATGTGCTGGACCTGGTCATGTGGATGCTGTAGGCATCTGACTCTGAAGTGACCTTGTCTCCATCTCCCTGGCTGGGCTGAATTCACATACCACAGATACTTTCCAGCACTGCATGCAAGAACCTGGCCCGGGGCTCTGCCACCCCCTTTGGGTGCGGTGGGACTGAAATAGTAAGTGTTACAGAACTTAATTTCTAAGACCCTAAATCCTTTATTTGACCTTTTACTTTCAATATAAGAAGGTAAAGAGTAACAGATACAATGGAGAAAGGAAGAAAGGTGTTGGTGCAGGTAGCAGGCAGCAGCTGGATATCCCTACCCATTAAGCACTGTCAAGAAGCCTGTGAGGTATCTTGCTTCAGGCTGGCATAGTCAGAATTTCTTTCTCTTGTATTGACAGAGTCTTTATATATATATATATATAAAATCAAACCTGTTATTTTATTCGAAGAAGAATGTAGAGGAAAACAGAATCTGTAAATTCACTTTGACTCTTGGTTTTTTCAGGGTATAACTTGCCATTCGGCTGAATCCTTAATGTGTCTTTCACTTGTAGGCTTTATTTAACAGCTATTTCTAGATGATTAATGAAAAAGTATTTTACTTGCATTTGATTTGAAAACAACAATTCGTATTTTTAACTTATATTGTCAGAATACTTTCATTCTCCTTGCTCAGAGGAGAATGGGAAAAGATTCTCCCACCCCAGCTCATTGTGGATTTAAACGTGTATATTTTTGTGTGTGTGCATATATATTCATACACAAAGAATGTGAGAAAGGTATTCTGAGCCACTACTCTTCCAGTACTGTAGAAAAATGTCTTTTAACACTCTTTTCATGGTGGTTGTTACCCAACACCACCAGGTGAATGTATCCTTGAGGCTGAAGTCTCTGCCTTTTGCATCTCCTCCGCAGGTAACATTTCTTTTATGTTCAGAAATGTACATGGGTATGTGACTATATGAGGACTTTGTATTGCATTTGTGTGGCAAAATTTTGGCAGCAGTGGGGATACAGGGATGGCTTCCAGAAACTTCCCCCTGTCTGACAGAGCCAATGGCACCTGGTTCCAACATACTGCCACTAGCCAAAGCTGAGCCCAGCAGTGATGCTGGTGGCACCTCTGGGATAATGTGTTTAGGAAGGGGTAAATTTACTGTGCAGAAACACCTGCAGCCTGACAGAGGAGTGAGAATGAGTGAGAGAAACAGCCCTGCAGACACTGGCCAGTGCAGAAAGAGGGGAAGGAGGTGCTCCATGCACCAAGCAGAGATTCCCCTGGAGGGGGAACCGTGTCTGCAGCCCATGGGGAGCAGATATCCATCTGCAACCCCACACTGGAGCACTGTGCTCCTGAAGGATTGTCTCCTGTGGAAGGGACCCACACTGGAGCAGGGGAAAGAGTGTGAGGAGTCCTCTTCCCTCAGAGAAAGGAATGGCAGGAACAATGTGTGATGAACTGACCACAACTCCCATTCCCTGTCCTGCTATGCCACTGGAGGGGAGGAGGTAGAGAAATCAGGAGTGAAGCTGAACCAGGAAGAAGTGGGAGGGGGGAGAGAAGGTATTTTTAAAATTTGTCGGGTAATATATTAAACTAATTTTCCCAGACTGAGTCCATTTTACCTGGTAGTTGGTGATGATCTCCCTGACCATTTTCTGATCCACAAGCCTTTCTTTCTTTGTGTCTCCTGTGCAGCTGAGGAAGGGAGTGATAGAGAAGCTTGGGGGAGCATTTGGAGTCCAGCCAGGGTCAACACATGACAATGTCAAAACCTGTATGAATACAGGTTTATGTATGAATACATTTATTTTGCATTCCAGAATTAATATTTGAGTTTGAGTTTGAATTAGTTGAATAGAAACTATTGTGTACACAGTAAGTTATACTGTAATTTTAAAACCACTTCAACCTCTGCAGTGTGTACATCCAAATCTAGATTCATTAAAAACATTGGTCTACATCATGAATCTCAAACACCAGCAGTGGGCTATGAGCTGAATGGGCTTGAGAAGCACATATTATATAGTTATTCTTATTTTCCTAAATGGAAATATTTTCATGTGTGTGACCTATTTCTTTTAGACCTTTTAGTTACAATTTGTCATGTGTTTCCATGTCTGATTGATTGAAATTAACAGAAAATTAGTATCAAATAAAAAATCAAGCTTGTAAATTATTAAAAGGTGGAAACATTTTACCTGTCTTTGTCTAACTAAAGTTATGTGAAATGTATTCTATCTTTATTACTCTTCTGAGAATTTATTTTATTTGGAGAATACAGTTTACTGAGAAACAGAAGAATAAAGTTTTAATTTGTTTCTTCCTATAAGCAAAACTGCAGTTTGCCGTGCTAATTAGAGCAGCTGGATTACACAGCCTGCCTTAAATCCCAGAGCAAATCAGGAAAAGAGGCTGGATTTAAGCATTTCTTACTTTCTCCAAGGTTTTAAATTAAAACCTCTTTTGGTTAATGAGAAAAGCTTAGAGATTCAGGTTTTATTTGCGGAAGGAGTGTCAGGGAATTCTTCTCTATTCTAATCCTTTTGATTTAGAAAAACTGCTACAGTCAAATAGTGGCCAACAGTATTTTTAAATTTATTGGAGCAGACTGAGGTCTCTGGCAGGTGCCTGAGCACAGAACGGAATTGAATGTAGAGAAGCTCTTGTAACAATAAAAGATATGTTGGTTCTCTCAGATTTTTTAACAGACATATGACTTCCACTCAAGGTAATTAATATATTAAAAGACTCCACTTTGGGAGATGCATTTGGGCGTCCTATCAGATACTGGTTATACTAAGCCTGGTCTTTATTTGCCTTATTTTTCACTCTAAGTTCAAATCATAACTGCTTTGATTATTTTTCTCCCTATCTTTTAAATCTGATTGTGTAAGTCTTGTTTAGCCATTAAAAAATACACTGTCACAGCTTCTGAGGTTTGATTTGAAACTTTTTATTATTAATAGCTTGACTGCAATGTAAATGTCTGGATACTAATGCCTGTCAACCTCAAACACTAGAAAACTTTAATGTGCTGACAAAAACATGGGCTAAAAACAGCCTTTGAAATACTGTGGAAAGAATTTACTTAACTAGTGAAGAGAAAAATGTCAGTTTGTCTTGAATCATGAAAATTAATGAGAGTTGCTACATATGTAAATGTATCGCTTGAGATCTTCTCTCTCCATATGCAGTGAGGAGAAAAAATCCATAGAATTTGTTTTAGTGAATCATTAGGGAAGCATATCTAACAGCAATTAATGGATAGAATAGGAAGAGCAGTTTTATGTTAGGGCAAAATTTTACCTTCATCAGCCAGGTTTTTCTAGATTGTCACCTACTCAAAATAGTAAAATAAACTTACCTAGCAGCAGTGTTATGAATAATTAGATTAGATTAGATAGGTGCATTAAGAATAAATAACTTTTACATTGTAAACACCTGTATCCCACTGTTTGGATATCAATACCCTTTCCTAGTAAAGAGCATGGTAATACAATGTGTTAATCTTGTGTGAATCATAATTTTTTGTTGTAAATCACCTGATTTCTGATTACTTGAAATCATATGGCTGTGATTATTGATGCATAGATTATATTTCAGTAGCCACCAAATGCTGAGTTAATGATAGAAAGATCACATGCAGCTTAAAAGTAGCTACAGAGTTGGGAAAAATCAAAATGTGCTAATTGCTTTAATCACCTACTGATTTTCTTAGAATTAATGAAGGCTTAAGTCAGTTGCAATGTAAGGAAATCAAAGTGATTTTATGATGAACCCACAATATTGTCACTTTGATGTGCAGGATTAAAACTACTTGTAGTTGTGTGTTTATCAGGTTGCAGATACACAACTGGCTCTGAGCAAGGCTGCCCAGATCAGCAGAGAGGAGAGCTGCTGCCTGTGTGGGTCACTCCACCCTTCACACACAGGGGTGATTACCAGTGCTGCACCATGTTATAACTATTATTTCCACAGGCAAGATGTATTCTGTTCTCTGTGCTATTTCAGGTCTAAATCTACACAGTGGGAATCCTTCTAAAAACTAAAGTAACTGATATTTAACATGAACTCATACGGACTTTCAGAAACACATGGGGCATGTTGGCTTATTTAGGTGGAAGGAGGACGTCACCCTCATGCAATCCTTACCACGGGCTCTGTGCTAAATGGTGTCTCTTTATTTAAATAAGTTTATTCTATTGAGAGCAATGGAAGGCAAGGCAAACTTTTGACATGCCAGGAAAGCATGAACAGAAGATTCCCAATGTCCTTTCTGGGATCTCATTATGCAATCTACCTGGTAATACATCTAGAAGTTTTGCTTTTAAGTACTTAGATATTTGTAATGTTAATAAAGGATGCTGCAGCAAATTCTACACATTAACACTTTACTATAACTACTTGCTGTATTTGCCTTTCTTTAAATTAATACGTGGTTTCATTTTCTGGAAACTATTTTGTTTGGCAAAATGGGATGATTTTTTTGCATGTTAATTGTCATATAAAAACACCATAAAAATGATACAGTGTGACCAATGTTCATTTGGAGAGAAGTTTTTCTCAAAAAAATTTACTCAAAATTATCTGAAATACATTTTATATTGTGTTCTTACTTTCAGTATTGAGGCAGAAAGCAGGGTCACCCAGAGCAGGTTGCACAGGATTACATGCAGGGAGGTTTTGAATATCTCCAGAGAAGGAGACTCCACATCTGGAATTTAAATTTGAAGTGGGAATTCATTGCCTTAAAAAAAGGTCATTATGACCAATAGTTACAAACTGATGAATCGACAAAGCCTAATATGCAGAGAAAAGCATCTGAAATTAAAACCCACCACCTGGATCACTTCACCAGCAACCCAGAATTAAATGAAGCAGGCATTCAAAATTTTAGTACAAAATTAAGTTTTGCAATTCATTGACACCCAGTATTCTCAGCATTAAAAAGTCTTTACAATTAAGGGTATAGATCTGTATCAAAAATAATGTTGACATTTATACTCATGTATCTAGAATTCAGTGAAGTATTGAGTATTATGCTTCATCTTATAATCTAAAAGCCATCTGAGGTCCAGAGAATTTTTTTCCATGTTATAGAATCCTGGTGATTTTTATAGCCTCATTATATTAGAAATATTCAGTATAATTCTGTGTTAATGATAGACCTGTAACTAGAGAAGACATTGGGATAATGTGCAATTAAGGTTCTTAATGTGTTGAAGATCCACACATGGACTGAAGACATTAAAGAACCCCAACCTTAGTTTGTCACAAATATGAAATTAAGGATCTTCATCACCCCAAACATGCAGAACTTCAGAGTTCAACAACCACTGTGCCTCCATAAAACCGAGTATGTAATGTGTAGGCCAGTGATGAATCAAATAGAAAATGCATTTATGGCTGTTTCAGTGAGTCTAGTGTGACGTTAATGCTTATCACTCTACATCTCTGGTTTAAGTGTTGCAAGGAATCAAAGACAAAGCTTTATACAAATTAGCACTAAGCTGTCCTAGTTTAGAAACTTGTTTCATAGTTTTGTTAGTCATAAAAGGCAACAACATTTTACCAGTACTTGTAAAGAAACCTTTTATTGGCTGCCTGCCAGAGGCAGGCTGGTGATCAAATACAGCAACAGCTTTGCCTTTCTATCAAACAAAGCCAGAAGATTTTTAAATCATTATAAAGTGATTACAGAAAAGCAATGAAAGAAATAGGTAAAAATAACCATTATACCAGCAGCTGAGGTCTCTGAAATTTGATAGTTCTGATTCCCAGAATATCTTGCATTCAGGGAAACCACTACTGGTGGAACATGAGCTTCTAAAGTGGAAGATACTATGGAAGTGCTGTGATTTATAATTAATACAGTGCAAGGGCAGTAGCGTACCAATTCTTTCATGCTACTTTTACAGAGCTAGTGAACTACAGAAGATACTGAATTTAATCTTGGAAAAGGTGAAAAATTTTAATTGTTCACTTGCAGACTAAAGGGTGTAGATAATGATTTTTTCTTTTTTTAGTTTATCTTGTAATACAGAACTGTGCTTATATCAGCTGATGAGAGGAATCTCACACTGACAAGCAGTTTTACTAAAGGCTTGATATAGAAAGTGTAGTTATTTTATAGCTGTAGAAGGAAACATGCAGGCAATGTCACTCCCAGGAGGGTTTCTGATTTGAAGTATTTGGAAATTTCTCCTGGTGTGGCATTACTGTGCTCATGTTTATCCCCAGATGGGCAGTGACAAAATGGAAGTTTTGCAACTTTAAATGTTGGCACTTTCATCTCAAAATCAGAAGTTACCAAGAAAATTTGGCAGTAAAAGTTCAAAAGGTTTAGGACTTGAATTGCAGAATTTGTCAGCCTGCAGCAATGTCACCAAAGTTGGTGCAAAATACACTATTGCAAAACTGCATCATGTGAAATTCAAATTAGTTATGTAATTTGCCAATATCTTACCAGAGAATAATCATTTAATCAGGAGTTGAACCTTAAGGGTATTGCAAAACTTTTATTTTTGTGCCATTGTAATGTTTAGAGTCAGTCATGAGTTACCAATTATTAATTGCAATGCTGGAGACAGATGATCTGCCTCAAAATAGGTGCACATGAATACTGGTTTCAAGCTTTGGCTAATGAGAGCTGATCCAGATGCTGCAAATTCAGAAGAAAGACTGAAGGCCATTTGGAAAAAGTCTGACTGTTCCTATTCATTGTGCTGTTTCTAAGGCTTTAAGAAAGCTACCAAAATTTCCTGTGTGGATTTCTCACTAGAGTCATATAAAAAAGACTACAATGTCCAGGAAACTTGTTCATCATATTGTATGTTTGCAAATGCTGGCATTCAACACTTACAAAAAGGTATATTTGGCATGCCACCCACATTTCCCTATTTTGTGATGCTGTTCCATTTGATTCCACTCCCAGCCATGGATATCCCAGTGCTATTAAACACATATTAATTGGTTCAGTTTACACACTTAGTCCTGCTAAGTCCCCAGTCAATGTTTATAAGGCAGAAGCCATCATATACATGATAATTATATCCAGGGTCCTTTCAATATACTCAGGCTTAATTTATTCCTTTCAAGGCTGGAGTACCTGTAACTTATGCAGTGAGACACAAGTAGCTACATTTTATACATCCCCTATTTTCATTTTTCTCATGTAATTTGTACTGGCTCCAGGCTACAGAAAATGTTGTGCACAGACCTATGTGAGTATTGTCTAGTTGAAAGTGACTCATGGTTCTGGCCTACTTTAAAGTGTACAAAAGGTAGGAGATTACCTACCTGCTGGTAAAACTTGGAAAGGAATATTAAAAGGGCTGGATTTAGAAATCTTGCAGCATTCTGCTCAGAATTTCCTATGAGATGCCATTTACCTCTGTAACAAAGTCATTGAAGTGGATCAAAAGAGTAAACACATTATTTTTACTGATAATAGTCTAGGATTATATTGAAAAGATGAGATACATTCTGCATATTTAATATAGAAGAGAAGATTTATCAGTACTCACTTGTTGTAGAGCTTCAGAGTTCCCAGGAAGGTTTTCTTACTGGCAGAGTTATCTGTGGTAATAACAAGAACTTGTATTTTGGGGTAGGTAAAACAAATTCTTGGTGCTGAGTGAACTACAGCATTTTTCACTAAGGAACAGTGGAGAACATTAGTGGAGTAATGTCACATAAAATAGTGTAGTATGGGCATGTCCTTCTCTGGATAATAATTGTATTATGATAGACTACAGCCTAATTTTGATAGGGTTCATTAAGTGTAGGTTCAAAGGGTGGAAGGCACTGCATTTGTGCTGATTTACAAGAGTCAAGATCTTTCCATTCTCTATAACCAATCTCTGAGACTGTATTAAAATGTTCCAGTACTACCACAGTACACCAATGAAAAATAAGCAGAGAATTTTTTTATTATCCATGCAGGAAAAGGAAGGTTTATTGAGTTTGTGTGGTAAGCTTTTGGCAGTGAGTGGTGCTGCAAGGTTGGAAAGCTGCCAAAAGCTTCCCCCCATGTCCAACAGAGCCAACACCATTCAGCTCCAGGATGGACCTGCCACCAGCCAAGGGTGAGCCCAACAGTGACACTGGCAGTGCCTCTGGCATAACAAATTTTGGAAAGGAAAAGAATTGCTGTGCAACAGCCTCTGGAAGAGAGAAGTGAGAATATGTGAGAGGAACCGCCCTGCAGACCCCCAGGTCAGTGCAGATGGAGGGGCAGAAGGTTCTCCAGGTGCTGGAGCAGAGGTTCTCCTGCAGCCCCTGGTGCTGCCCATGGAAAGGCAGCTGTGCCCCTGCAGCACATAGGGGTCTGTGGGGAGCAGAGATCCCGCTGCAGCCTGGGGAGGAGCCCACGCCAGAGCAGGGGATGCTCAGAGGAGGCGGTGCCTCAAAGGGAAACCCATGTTGAAGCAGGTCTTTTGTCAGACACATGACCCCAGGGAGAGAGGACAGCGAGCTGGAGCAGGGGAAGAGTGTGATAAAGAGCGAGCTTTGAGTATTTTGACTTTTCTTTACTAAAGTGGAACTGTTTGCTCTCATAAACGGGCAGAAATATTGAGGTGCTCTGCAGTGAGGGAACTTGTTTGGTGTGTGGCAAAAGCATGGTGTCATAGTCCTCTGTATGTATCAAATCTGAGAATTCTATCAAAGTCTAAACTTTTACCAGGATTGCACATTTTTGTCCAGACCTACTGTGACAATTTTAAACATTAAAAATAGTTGCTTCTTCTGAGGTAAAAAAGTATATTCCAGACAAATTTTAGTTTTACTTACTTTCATTCAGAATCACACACACACTCACAAACACACCCATGAGGAGGTGTATTCAAAATAATTACTCCTCACAAAAGTGCAATTGATACTGGATGTTTTACTTGAAAGTCTGTTTGTGTTTTCAATCTTCAGTGCTTTGAAAATCAGGTACTTTTCAATATATTATCTGTCAAATATAAATTCAGTGTGTAATCAGCACTTGCTGGTTACTGATTAGGCCTTCAAGTTTTGTATTCTAAAAAGAATCTCTTGATAGATATGTTAATTATATGTATGTGTAAAATTCTGTATAGAATTATATGCGAATATACTCTTGAGTTTTTTAAAATATGTAATTAAAAGACAATAAATATTTTAAAATATAATGCTGGATTTTAAACATGGCATCCTTAATCTTCTACTAGTTCATGTAATCTTATACAATATTCTTAAACATGTAGTGCCATCTCAGACTCAAAAATATCAAATTTTTCTCAGCCTCCCCACTGACCTATTTTAAAACAATTGTCCATTCCTCACATCCTACAGCAGTACAAGATCAGATAGTCCAGAAGCACTCTTGGTATTAAATGAGAGGAGACAAGAAGGACTGAGTCAGATGCACTTTTAGATAATATTCTTCTTTTATTTTTGTTTGCTGGGTTGATTTTGAAATTTTGAATTTTGAATGTTCAATGGTGCCTCTGCAACACTTCATTGCCATGATTCTCGATACAGTCTTTCACACTTTTAAACCTAAAAAAGTAAAGCAGCCATGGGAAACTGAAGGCCTTTTCCAGAGGTATTAAATGTATGTGTATTCCTAATAAAGAAAAATCATTACTATAATAAACAACCTCTGATTTATAACTGTGGTCAAGTTTTACCTCCAACATTACTATTCTAAAGTAGCATATTTGTCAAGAAATAAATTTCAGTAAATTTTTTGTAGGGGAATTAAATCACTTTGAAGCTCTTAAAGATGCTTCTGTTGTGCAGTGAATATGTTGAATTGTCTATGCAGCCTTTTGTATAATCCTACAAAACTGGCATCTTTTTTCAATACCAAGTAAAAGTTTTTCTTTGTATATATTTGTATACTCTGTGGTTTGAGTAGTTGAATATTGTATTGAGCAAAGACTGAGAAGACTCATGCAGAAGTGAAATAAATAACCTCTAGGTAACAGAGCCCACTCTATTACTCAATGGCTCAAAAGAAGTTTACAGATTTTAAAAGCAAAATCATGTCGCACTGAATGCAGTGTAAGTAGTAAAAATATAAAAATGCATGTAACATCTTATGTACCAAGAGCTGAACATCAGAATTATAATCAAAGAGAGAAACAGAGCTGGAATAGCCTCTGATAGCGATATAAAATGGGAGAGATAAATGGTTGTGTCTGAAGTGGACAAAGAACATGAGGTTCCTGATTTCAGAATAATAATAGGGTGGTCAGACAGAAATTGGAGAGAAAAGTGAATTTCATTTGAATCCTTACAGTGCTGCATTAGTAATTCTTTAGGAGCCAGTGAGAATGGCAGCTTCTAAAAGGAATTAAGAAAGGAAAAACTAATGAAGAATCTGACCTGGGAAATGTTCCTTGAACTTCTCAACTGTGCCTAAATATTTTTTTAACACAGTGATTTATCTGAACTTCAGAGAAAAAAAGCTGAGTGCAGGAATGAAACACCAAAGGTTCCAGTATGAGAGAGGTTTCTCAGTGCAGAACATTTCTGTCGGTAAGACACTGAAGAAGAGCATGTTATGTATTTAAGCCTTGTTCTTGCTGTGCTATTTTTCTGTCTGCCTCATCTGGCTTGCATCCCATGTCACAGGCAATGTTCCTAATGTACAAAAGTAATTATAAAATGAAGTCAAAAGCAAATGTTTGACATGATATTTATTGTTCAAGTGTTTTGACTTTCTGATTTGTTAATCAATTTTTATGTATGAGTAGAAGGTTAATGTAGAACCTTTCATGGAAACTCATGATAGCTGGCCTCAAAGATTTTATTTGTACTTTTGGAAAGCAAGGTAATTTCTAAACTTCTTAAAAGATCACATTATCTTTTAATAGTGGGGTTTTTTCAGTTATAGCTTAATAAAAAAATGAGAGTTGTAAAGTCTTTCCATTCAGACTTAGTGTTACCATCAATGTAAAACTGCATTGCTGTGATATCTTTGTCAGTTCTGAATAGATTCAGGTAACTCTGTGCAATGTACTGACCCTGCAAAGGCATGTTAAAGGTTTTCTAAGTTTGGATAAACTGGTTACCCTTCACACTTATGCTACCTTCATTATGAAGTTTTGAATTACCAACCGTGCTTTGATATATATTTCTAATTTCATGTTCCTTTTGTTTTTATAGATGCACTTTAGAATCTCATTCTTTAGCACAACCTTTTTCATTTTACAGTATCCTGTTTTTAAATACCCATTCACTAGCTCTCTGCACCAGATAATCCTGATGCTGGTGTAAATTGGTGGTGACCTCTTGGAAATCCATTGGCACCACCAGAGCAAAATTACTGAGAGTAGGAGGAGAATCAGAGTATGAGATTCTAACATATTTAAATTAGCTATTCTCCAGGATAGAGAGCTTGCAATCATTTCCCCACTAAGTATAGCAATACATTAATTTGAGCTATTTCACTTATAAGGATTCCTCCTTCATTGAGAGTAATAAACCATCAGCTGTAATTTACAAAGCAGAGTGATTTAACTGCTTCATCTTTATGTAATTCTTAGTCTTATTATCTGTGGGCAAAGCATCTCTGATTAAAGTCTTTTGTAACATCACGTGATGGCAGAATTAGCACTGAGATCTTGCTCTGAGTTTTACTGATTGGGAAATATGAGTATTTCAGTAGTGAAAATAGTTGAGATCAGCTAAAACCATACATAAAACAGCTCTGTTCCCCTGAAAAAGGAAAGAATTCAGCATTTGGGGGTTTAGACTGCTACAAAAGTGACAGTACATTCACACATTCAGAGTGTTTTAGAACCACTGTGGTTCTCATTAAACCAGCATATTCTCTACTTTAGGCTTTGCTTTGAAATCTAAAGAACTCACTGATAACAGAAATGATAATCTTTTCCACTTTGGCCAGGAGTTTTGTCAGTCTCCAGATCTTGGACTGAGTAATAGAATGTTGAAACCTTCCCACTCTACCAAATTGGTGTAATTTTCATAGAACACAGATGGGAAGGTAAAAGTAATTAGCAGCCTTCCTGCTTTGGCCTCATGATCAAACTTTTCGAGGTAATAAGAGAAAAAGTCACCACAGCAGGAAAATGCTACCATAATCCCTTCAATTAACATAGTTTTAATTATGACACAATTATCTGCAAACCCTCTCACATCTAGTATGCAGTTTGGTTCTATTCTTGCCTGATAATCAGCACTGGGATAATTTGGCCAAGTAATGGATTCCACTTAGAGACAACTAAGAAAGTAAACTGTTCCAGAGAAGATTTTAGAACCACATCTGACAGATAACTCAAGTGTCCTTTCATACTGCTTTACTTGTTTTTTCTCCCTGCAGATCTACATCTCTATCCTGTCTCCATTCTATCAATATTTTGTGTCAGCAGGAAGACCTTATTTACCTCAAGAAGCAAAATGCTACTGCTTTTACTTCTAGTGACAGAGTGGAAGGAAACTTGCAAAAAACCCCATCTCTTTTATGTCCTTGAGATCTGAGTCCTGTACTAACTTGGAAATGCATATTTATGATTTCTGAGAAATTGTCTATGACTCAAGCTCTAGGAGAGAAATAAAACAGAAAAAGCAGATACACTCAAATGATTTCAAGATTGATTGAATATCAATAAAAAAATCTAATAGAATAACATGCAGCTTTTAAAGAGAAAGTGGAGAAAAATATGGATTACTGTAATAGTCCAAGTGACATCTAATTTTTAATCTTTGAAATTATTTTGTTCAAAAAGAGTAATATTTAATTTTAATTTCTTTCATTTCGGTGCTCGGGCTTCTCTGACTGCAAGGCATCAATGAAAACAGACCTAACTATTTAACTATGTGACTTTTCCTTAAGGTGCTGTCAGTAAAGCCAGCTATTGTGGAATTATTAAATGTCTTCAGTAGTTGTCACCACGCAAGAAGTTTTATTGAATTAGACTATCAAATCATATTGTGGAACCCTTCATTAAAGGGATAACAAAGCTAATGATCCCCATTGACTCAATTTTATTTCAGATAAAGTACAATTAGTACTTGGATAATAAACTTAATAAGAAAACTGAAACTTAAGAATTTTTTGTCTCGTAAGAGTTTAATGTTACATACTTTTGTGTGTGCATGGAGACTGTGAATGGCACTATTTTCTGTAAATCAGGCTTCTGTCTGATTGCAAGTCTTCAGGTGGTGGTGCTCTCAAAATCAATATTAGTAATATCTTGTGATAACACTCCTGAGAAAGTCTAACATACATTCTTCAGTAATCCTTGTTATTTTCAGGTCAAATAGAACCTATTTCCTTTCTCACTCCATAGAAAAGGTGCCTCTCTTTAAGGGTTAAGGATGGGTGAAAAGCCAGGGCATCTTTGAAAAGATTTCTCTTCCGCATCTATCTTATGTGACTTCAGGACAAAATGATCTCCTATAATATTTCTAGATTCAGTTTCAAAATGAATGGCAGATTATACTAATCTTTCACTAACCATGCAGAGTAGAAAAGTCAGTATCAGTCATACCACATCTGTCCTTTAAAAGGCAGTGATTGTGTTTAACTTCTTGGTCTTAATGTGGTCCTGTAATGAATAACCTTGTATTATTTTTAACTATGTCCTTAAGCAGAACTCACTGAAGCCAAGCAGAACACTTTTTATGATTTTAGAGTACTTTGGATCTATCCGTTATCTAAATATAGCCTTTTTATTGTTCTAAATCAATAAATCCATTGCTCTGGCACATTTTCAAGTGCTACCCTTGAAATAGTTGCTTATTCACTGAATGGCCTCTTTATAGCAAACCATGTTGCCAAATTGCTTTGGGTTTACTTTGGCATTGATAAGTTCCAATTTTGTGAGTATAACAGATCTTTAAAATTAAACATGTCTTGCTGGCTGGCTGGTCCCACTCAGGGTTGCAGTCAGTGGCTGGATGTCTGAGTGGGGAGCAGTGATGAAAGGTGACCTCAGAAGTCAGTGCTGGGCTGGCACTGTTTAACAGTGGCAGGAATAGTGGCATTGAGGGCACCCTCAGCAAGTTTGACAGCACTGAGATGTATGAAGTGACCCACATCCTGGAGGGAAGGGATTCCATCCCAGAGAGACCTTAATGGGCTTGAAATGTGGGCTTATGGGAGCCTCATAAAGTTCGAAGTCTTGCACCTGGGTCAGGGCAAGCCCAAGCACAAACACAGGCTGGGCAGAGAATGGATTGAGAGCAGCCCTGAGGAGAAGGACTTGGAGGTGCTGAGGGATGAAAAGCTCACTCTGACCTGGCAGTGTGCCCCTACAGCCCAGAAAGCCAAAGGTGCCCTGGGCTGCACCAGAAACAGAGTTGGCAGCAGGTCCAAGGGGGTGATTCTGCCCCTCCTGACATCAAGAAAACTCAGAGCTGTGAAAGTGACAAAGATAATTACTTGCTTCTTCCTGCTTCAGCTGTCAAAAGTAATTGATAAAGAACAGTGGTACTTTTGAATTGTTTTTGAGCTTTGCAAATTATCTTGTTTGGATTTTTAATGCCTTGTGTACAGTTTCAATGGCTTAAAGACTTAAAAAAAATAAAAAAAAAATATATATATACACTTTTCCACTATACAGCACATGACTTGCTCAGATAACTGACATTCTCTCTGGATTTTAAACCATAGAAAAGGACATTAATACTCTTTATAGGAGTACTTGTCCTTGGTAGAAACAGTATCTTGCTATATTTGAGTTGAATGCTTACCAGCAGATATTTTTTTGCCTTAGCTGTGAACTGGAACATCAGCTTAACTGAGAAAAATTGTACCTCCTTGAGTAAATAATGGGAAACTCAATAGTGCCTGTGACTAACTAGGTGGGGATTTCTACTTTCCAGGAACATGTCTGAGTATTTCTAGATCTGTAGTAGTTTGTAGCTGAATGGAAAGTTTGTTTCCTGGAAAACATTCAACAGGTACAGTGATGGCAGCCCTTAATGTTTAGAAAGGATTTTTTTTTGTAAGTTCTGAAGTGTTCAGCATATTGAAGCAGATTTTCTTACCTTTGTATTTAAAACATTGTGTACTGTATGCATATTTATGGTAGCTTAAAGCTTTCATGGTAGTGTTTTATTCCATGAGTCGATTTTGGGTTTGAGACAGTGAGTGCCTGTTCTGAACTGTGGGAAGGAAAACACTCACACCATCTATCCAGGGAAACTGCAGAACAGATCAAAAGTGAGGACTTAAACAGGAGGAACAAAACCATCTCCTTTGGGATATAACTTCTGTAGTATCAATTCTTGCCAGTACAGCGGTCCAGCATTGCTCAGGCATTCTGTTTCCAAAGCAATCACTTTGTAAATAAAACTGAACGTAGTTTTATTAGTGATTATTTTGAAGTGTGCTAGTTTATTTCAGAATGTTTATGAATGTTGCACTTCATTATGGGTTTGATCTTCCTTTTTCCTCGTATTTTTCTAGTTGCACACATTAGACTAGAAGAAGTGACCTCATGAAAAACTGGGTTGGAGTTTGGGTCAATATCTGGAGCTCTAATTTTGACAAGGTTTTTTGTGATTCCGCTCAAATGTAAAACATAACTAGAGGATAGCAAACCAGAGGTGACTGTCATGAGCCATGTAATTTCCTACTGCTGAAATTCCTGCTACTCAGTACTATTTTACTGTCTTAGTGACATGATTTTATATGAAAAGCCCTTATATTTCTTACATAGCTTTTATTCATCCAGTAGTTGTTTTGGCTTCTGTGCCAGACAGATTTGTGGAATAACAAATATAATATGCTTATTCTTTTTTTTTTTTTAATCTATGAAGCTCATCTGATTATAACAATTCTTAAAAATGTGAACCCCAAAGACAAGTTCATCTGCAAATGGTAATGTCACATGGACTGCCTCTGTGTAATTAATATATGTGTGATTTTACCAAAAATACTGTGAAATTCTGCCGAAGCAAGCAAAATGTTACACTCTTGGAGTTTAAAGTAAATGAGAGTTGCTAGCTGTTGTACTGCCAACTTTGATTTGTGTTCTTGTGACTTCATCTAAAGTGCCAATTTCTCAATTCAAACCACAACAGCAAAAGTGACACAAATGTCCAGCTCTTGGTCTGAAAATAGAGGTGACTTCACTTGGACTACTTACCTGAAGAGAACACAGGGTTGATAGTATTTCCAAACACTGATGAATGGGTTTATGAGCAGATTTTGCAGGATTATCTGAAAGTGTATTTTGGCCTTTTCAGTTGCTGGAACACATTTCCTTGTCCATAGCAATTTCACTAAAGAGGAGAAGTGACACGGCAGCCTTGACCACTCACACCTGGCAAGCCTAGCTAGCTCCACTGGCTGCCGGTGTCAAGAGTGGGCTGTCTCCCAGCTTCCGTGAAGCAGGAGTACAGCTAGGGCTCTCCACCCTTATCATGGCCATCTCCGTATCCGAGGAGAAGTAAAGGATCGAGGAGGAGACCTTTCCAGGTTCCGGAACAAGATTTATTGGGAGGAAAGACAACTGCACAACGAGGGAAAAAACCCAGAAAAGCTGTGAGAACAGGCTTACAGCAACTTAAATACGGGACCTCCCCCATGGGAGGGTACAAAGCTTCAGCCAATGAGGGGCAACAAGGGGTGTAACATAAGGCGGGATTACAGTCTCACATAACCAATAGGGAGTAATTTAGGCGGGGATTCATACAAAATAACGAATAGTAAACCGAGGAGGGAATGATTGCTACAGAATGTTCTGGAAGAATGGGCGGGGCCAGGAGGGATTGACAACTGTAAGGGCAGGGTTTAGGGTGAAGGACAGGGGTAAAGGCGGGAAAGGGAGAAACCATTTTGTAACAACACAGGGATACAATTGAGGGAAAAACCATTACAATAAGGGAACAATACTACTGAATATCAACCAAATTAAACATAAACTGCAACAGAGAAGGAATATTTGTGGCTAGAAAATCCAATCTTTTCCTTATTTTCCCCTTTGTTGATACAATAGTTTGTTAAAGCTAATCCAACCTGACACCACTTTGTGTCATATTTAATTATTCTTCAGATTAGCATCAATTTTGAGCAAACCCCCCAGGTTAAAATCCAGAACAATTCAATTTTTTATGTTGCAAATGAATGTTGAGAGATTCTACAGAAGATCAGAATGTGCTTGTGGTTGAGCACAACGTAAGATTGCATTCCTTCATGTACTCTAGATCTTATCTTTGCCTTAGTGTCTTGGGGTGACTGTACGATGCCTGTATCCCCAAATCATCTGTTCAGTTGGTGATGAATATTGACTTCTGCAGCTTTAAGACTGGTTCTGAGAGTGAAGGATGGGGGGAGAAGAAGTGCAGAATTTGTTATCAGAAACTGCACTGGGTCCCCCGCATTCCTGCTCACAAACTTTGTTGTGTGCAGTAGACAGTGGGAGAGAGCTCTCTTTTGATTTTTAGTTAGTTTTTTTCTAACAAATTAAGGCAAAGAAGTTCCCTGACTGTGTTTTTCCTTCTTTTCCTTAAAATTGTTCAAGCTTGCTCTGGACAGAAAACCCAGGGGAACATGAAAGCCCACACCTGTGGCCCACCAGGCCTGGCCTGGGCTGCGGCATTTCCCAGCGCCAGAGAGACTAAGAACAACTGAGTAAGCCGGGCTGCAACCTACGGAAGGGACTCTTCTGAACCTGTCATCTCTTTGCCATCTCTTCGCAGTAGCGAGAGGTTTTGCTGTTAGTATTGTTCATTTTTGTGCTGAGAAGTGTTTTGCCTGTTAAATAAACAGTTTTTTTTCCCCACTTCTCTCCAAGAAAATATTTTTCCCTGAACCAACTGGGGGAGGGACTGCTTGAATCTCTTTCCAGAGGGACCCCATTCAAAGATTTCCTCTCAAATTTGCCCTAAACCAGGACACTTAGATGTGAGTGTGGGGTGGGCTGGAAGGAGAGGGAGATGCATCCAAAGCAGTTGTCTGTGAAATATCAGACCTGGGAGTCCAGCAGGAGAATGTGGTTCCAACTTACTATTGCATCACTGACACATACTCAAGGAAATACTAGCTCCAAAGCACCTTTCCCCCATCATTTTAATTGGGATTGGTAGGAGATGAAGGCTGTGTTTTAGAGTAGTGTGGGCAGTCTAGACCCACTTAATGAAATTCCAGACCCACATACTTGGTGAAATTCTAGAAAGGATTTAATTGGCTACAATTTCTGGGGAAGTCTCAGTTGATAGAGTTCATTAGCCTTGACTGTGATGATTTTAGTAAAGACTGAGGTTAGGCTCTCTACACCTTTCAAAAGCTGACCTGAGAAGTGTGGCTATACAAGGTGGTAATTTTGGGGCAACCAGGAGGTTGCTTTGCCTTACTTCAAAGTAGTTAAAATTCAGATTTTTCAATATTTTCCATTGTGAGATGATAAACATTTCAGGGCTACAGCTTCAACAGAACATGTAAACAGAGGTCAAAACAGCTGTTGCTTATGTAGAAAATGTGCTTTGACATCCATTAGATAAAAAAGGGAAAAGAAAGGCAGGTAGCTGTTACATATGAAATTATGATGAATCCAATGTAACTAGCCAAATTAACTGTAGCATTAGAAATGTTAATGCTACAGTTAATTTGGCTNGAAAAAATAGGTTTGAATTTCTACAGGAATACCGAGAAATTTCCTACTAGATTCCTCCTGATTCTTACTTCAGTTTTTCGGATTAAATTGCTCTGATTTTACATTCATTAGTGGTGGCTTCCTGTCAGTAATGTCAGGATGTGAAGTTTATAGCATATAGGAAGATAAAACAG
Organism: Rhabdornis inornatus; assembly: GCA_013397075.1. Classification (NCBI taxonomy): domain Eukaryota; kingdom Metazoa; phylum Chordata; class Aves; order Passeriformes; family Rhabdornithidae; genus Rhabdornis; species Rhabdornis inornatus. The sequence goes on from VWZS01001739.1 coordinate 39,297, forward strand.
TGGTGTCACAGAAGGCAGCATAATTAGAGTGGATCTTCTCCTCAAGACAGGAATCCTCTTCACTACAACCAAATTTTATTTAGCTTGGATTTTTTTATTACAGGTTGCTTGAGGCATCTTCACTCATGAATACAATAAATTTATGCTATTGTTCAACAATATCAGGTTTTGAGACCTCTGCTACAATTCAGTGTAATAATACTAATATCTGTTGTCAATACACTAAAACATAGACTAAAACTGTTTTAATTTACATTCCATTCTATTTAGTTTTTTGGTTTAATATTTTTCCTCATAGGTTTCCATATGAATTAATTTAAGAGATAGAGTACCTGCTGCAGTAAGTGCATGAGGGAAATCTTTGGTGATGAATCATACAAGAGAAAAAGGAGGATAATGGGATTCCCATCTGGTCATGAAAAAGAAAGAACACTAGACACAAGACTAGAACATACTGTGAACTGTTCTTAGATCTTTCTTTTAACAGTGAGCAATATGGTGTGATCAAACTGCTATTGAGCAACTATTCATGAATTCTGTAATATTTCCCAGAAATGCAAATTATCCTTTGGAAGGATATAAAGGAATAAGAAGATGAAGGAGAAAATACTATAGAACAGTCTTGGAGTTGTGGACTATGTCAGAACTAGCAGTAAGGTGAAGTAAGCACAAAATTCAGATACTCCTAATTCTTTTGTACATGTGGTCTTGTGGCTAGATACAGAAGCAGCTAGTCCTGGAAAACATTATTTTGCTCCAAGTAATTTTATTATTTTTTTTTTTGTATCACTGCTTCGTTTAAAAAGAATAGTCTAACAAAATCAAGACAAGATTTTGGCCCTTTTAATCTAACAAATTTGGAAAATAATGAATTAAATATTTCTTCCTCCTAGTAGGAAATATTTAGTACTAAGAAAACCTGTTTCTGAAATGATTGAAGTAGACAGAAGAAATAATTTCTGTAGTAGGCCAAACTAGCTTTGCTTTGATGCAATATTTTCCTTTAAGGGAAATCATAAAAAGACTAATGTACACATAGTCATTAAAAACTCTGAATATGTAGTTCCTTGGTGGATTGCCCATGCTTTAAGATAATCTAAAGCTCACAGTTTTGCATCAGAAAAGCAGAGATTTCTCTCTCATTAACCCACACAATTTTCTTAAACTGCAGGTGAATGTATCCTGACAGGTACTTTGCTGGATGATGATTCTGTGTTAAACTGCATTTAAAAAAAACACATCTCAGGGCTGCTTGCTGATGTTGAGCAGGACTGGTAAGGATAAACTACTAGAACAAGTTGATGCTGCAGAGAAAGCAAGCTAGTCCCATTTTTTTTACTTTTACATCTTGCTACTGGTACAGTGGAAATTAATGATTAAAGCATGAAGAAAATTCAGCTTATTTTTTTGTGTATGTTGGAATATTTAGAATTTTATGTAAAGGTAGGCAGAAGTGACTTGAAGTATAGCTTTGGCAAACTTTGAATAGCTTGATGTATGTAACAAAGAGATACTATAGTCATCATATTTCAGCTAGACATGGAAGTAGGATGCTTGAAATTGGTGGGGTTTCTTTGGTTTGGGCTTTTTTGTAGTGTTTTGCTTTGTTTTCTTTTTTTTAGTTAGAGCCCAGCAAAGGCAGAAAAAACAGACAGGCAGCAGTAATAATTCACTATAGTTCATAACTTTACTGCTCCTGATTAAGGTAAGTTTAGTCACAGATTGTGTTTCTCAGTGGCTTAGTCTGCATAACACATATGCTCAGATTTTTAACAGCAATCAGGCACTCAGTGCTTATAGGATCTGACTACTCAATACGTTTTAAAAGTTCCATATTCATCCTTTGTTTCAGTTTCACTTTGTAAGGCTGAGATAATATTATTACTGTTCTTTACAAGGATATTGTGAAATAAACACATGAAATTCTACAATGTGCTTGGGACGTATGCTAATTTTAGGTGTCTAACACAGTCTAGTAAACTAAGTACCTAATGTGTCTAGATGTTCTCATCTTGCAGAAATTGCTTGGGTAAAACTTAGCATAATATGAATTATTTTTGTAAATAAGATGAAGGTTTAGGTGCTGATGTAAATACCAATACCAAGGACTCCAAACGACTTGAACGCACTTTGATTTTGGTCCATTAAAATTTGTCATGAACAATTTTCAACACTCAGGTTCTGAAAAATTCATTTTTGTTCTGGTTGTGTCTTGTGTTGTGAATAATCTTGTGATGTTTTTCATAGGACTATTATATGCTCAAGAAGATTTGAGTGTTGTATTTATGTAGCTGTAGTGACTGTGACCATTTCTGTCCAGGTCAAAGGAATTAGGTTTCTGAGACAGTAAATATCACCACTATTAAAGGCAGTCATTTATCTATTTACAAGCTGTCAAGTGTCACAACAGATAACTTGCCTTTTCTGTGTTAGGAGAATCAGCAAATGTTTATTCCTTTCAATGTTTATTCCCTCCAGTGCTGCTCTGTTAACCCCTTTCACCTGTTCCCTCTGTCCACTGCACCTTGTCCTGAATGGAGTGATGCACTTCATTTGAAGGAGAAGCAGCAATAAATCTTGTTAATGTGAAACACTGACTTGACAAAATCAAATGGTAAATGTGACAGTGCTTTAACAAGGTACACTGACTATTTACTGCCTAAAGGACAAGGTCAGAAAAAGCTGTCAGGGAGACTCTCCCATTGAGTCATGAGGTTCAGGAAGGACCCCCTTGCTTTCTAGACTACTTCTTAGACTGCAGCTGGATCCAGTCCTAGTCTCAGACTTGCCCAGTGGTTTATGTCCAAAGGAATTTATGTGCACAGTCAATCCTTTGTATCATTGGCTAAGATTTCAAAGGTTAGGATACTATTGATCACTTCCTGAGGATCTCTTGTGGCAAGGAACCTTTCAGCCTTGAGGGTAACCTTGAGAGGTGTGCCTACTCAAGGAGAGCTCCTGGAGTGCAGCCACTGCCACGTGGGAGAGCTCAATGGGCCCTGAGCTGTCCAGTATTTATAATACAGTGATTGACTGATAGTGACATTTGCATAGTGGCAAGACGTCTGGGTCACCGTTCCAGACAGCCCTTGGCTGCCTGAAGCTATCTGTCTCCAGAGTCCCCAGGAAGCTGGATGGAGGCACGAGAGCCCTGCTGGTTGTCAGGGCAGGAAGGGGGACAGCACATTCAACACAGCCAGCAAATTAAACATAAAGCCTCTTTGGGGAAAATGCAATGATACTGCAGGATATGGAAGTCCTGTCCTGGACACTGCGTTCTTAATCAAATTGGTGTGGGTCTGTGCTTGCAAATACTATGCAATTCTACCAAATCATACACTTTTCTACCACCAACAAAGTTATCCACTGGAGTTTTTGTGGTTTGAAGCACTTTTAATGGCTATACATAGACCATCATGATCATGTTTGGAGGCTTTATTTTGGAAACAGTATCTGTGTGAGCAAAACAATTATCATTGAACTAAAAGCCCTTACAGGAATTGGAAAGAAATCTTACAAAATTTCATTGTGAAGTTGAGTTTTGAAATATACTTCAGTAAATTTTATGCATGGCATTTCAAGGGATAGTACTGAGACTTTTTAACAAATTGTAACTTTCTGAGCCTTATGTTTTAATGGAATGTCCATGATGGTTCACATAGCTCTGAGTGCCATAGTAAGAAGCAGAAATTGAAGCAGGTTTCTCCATTAAGAATCCTACCCCTCCAAGTGAGTTCAAGTGATTTTTAGATATAGACAAAAAAAATAATTCAATAGTTTCATTATCAGTAAGTACTAGAAATCATTTTATTTTCAAACTAAATCTATGGAAATGAACAAAGCTTATGAAATGAATACATATTACACATATTTAAAGTGAATTTATTTAACTTTTCTAAGGGCAAGCAAGATAAAATGAGTGAGTTTAATCTTTGATTTATCGAGGCAAATAAAATTAGGATTCTTTACAGTTTAATGTTAATACAGACAAAATTTAAATAGTTATCTTAACATTTATTATGACTGCTGTATCTGTTAGATAACAGCCATTAATTATAAGTGCCAACGATATAAGATAGGAAAGTGCGGACACTTCTGGCTAAAGAAAAGATGATTCTAAAACTCAATCCCTTGTAATGCGTAGAGGAAAGTGCAAATTAAATTTTGATCTGAAATGTTAGTGATTACAACAATCTCAATTTTCATTCCCCAAAGCTAGCTACATGATATTTGCAATAAATAAGGGCCAGGAGACTAGCTCCTTTTTAGTGCCTTTATTGAAAAATCAGCTCTGGGTGGGGGCTCCAGGGGTCACATGCTCCACCCCTGCTCCCAACGGACGATCCGGAGAAACACGAAATCAGCTTTGCTGCGCAGCAGAGCTGGAGCTTCCGTCCTGACAGGAGTCCCTAAGATGACAGATACTCGTAGTCTAGGGATGTCATGTCGACTGGGTGCTTTAGGGTCATGGTGACAAGGCAAAAAAGCCCTGGTTGGTGATTTCATTTTCTCCACTGTTTTCCCGACCTGAAAGTACCATTTTTAGTTCTGGATGTTATATTGGCTCATTGTTTTTAGGGGTTTTTTATTACCGGATATGTCCCATGAGCACTTGCTGTTCCCCTATTTGCTGGGTGCCATTTTGGGAGCAGTGAAGGCATTACCTGACAGGAGGGAAAGAGCATAGGGGTAGGGCAATTCCAGTAATTGGGAACCAGAACAGAATGAGGCCGGTAATTTAACATTTACAAATAACATGAAAACAGGGTGTTCTCCACAGTTAACAGAACAAACTTAGGAACTTGTTCCTAGTAGTATTGATTCCTCTTGAAATCTGAGGAGACAGAAGCTGAGGGAACTGAAGAGCAACTTAGTTAACTGTGGTTGTTTAGGCTGGAGAAAAAGTTCTTCACTGAAAGCATGCTCAAGCATTGGAGCAGTGGAACAGGCTGCCCAGGGAAATGGTGGAATCACCATCCCTGGAAGTTTTCAAAAAATGCATACATGAGGTGTTGTGGACATGTTTAGTGGTGGACCTGGTTGATTTAATGGTTGGGCTTGAGATCTTAGAGGTCTTTGCCAGCCTTAGTAAATATATGATTCTATGATCTTTAGTTAAAGTAAATCCAGTGTCATTTTGACAGAGTTATGGCAGTGACCTGGGGTGACTTTATGATGCTTGTATCCCCAGTCGTCTGTTCTGTTTATGCTGGATATTGACTTCTGCACCTTTAAGACTCATTCTGAGAGCAAAGGGGAAGAGAAGAAGTGCAGAATTTGTTATCAGAGCACTCACTCCTCTGCGTTCCAGCTCCCGGACTGTGCTGTCTGCAGCACGGATGGACAGCAGGACAGAGCTCTCCTTTGCTTTTTAGTTTTTTTAGCTAGCTGAGGCAGAGAAGTTCCCTGGACTGTGGTTTTTCTTTTTCTTGGAACTGATCAGCCCTGCTCTGGACTGAAAACCCAGAACACCAGGAGCTCACACCAATGGCCCACCAGGGCTGGGAGGTGGCATTTTCCAGTGCTAGAGGGACTGATAAGAGATGAGCTACACCCCATGAAAAGGACTTTCTGAATATGCCATCTCTTCAGAGCAGCAAGAGGTTTTATTATTTAATATTATTCTTTTTGTGTGTGTGTGCTTATGAGTGCTTTTCTTGTTGAATAAACAGGTTTTTTTCCACTTTTCTCCAAGGAAATATTTTCCCAAACCAGTTGGAGGGTGGGTCGCTTGAATCTGCTTTCTAGAGGGACCCCATTTGGAGGTTTCCTCCCAAATTTTTGTGCTAGACCAGGACAAGCAGGACACATTTTATCCCATTTACTGCACTCAACTGTAATTATATTTTTAACACGCTTAGTTTGTTTTGTTGTGATATTCACCAGTACAGTTCATAGGTCCTCTTTCTCTAGAGGTTTTTTAGGACTTATATGTTTGTTTTCAATGGCCTGTTTCAATATCCTGTCTTACTAAAAGGATTGGAATAAAACTGTATTCCCAAGTAAACCAGAATTGCAATATATACCCTCCTTAGATGCATTTCAGATGTCTCTTCTATACAATTTACACAACAGAGTATCTGACATCTATAATAAATTCAGCTGGAAAGGCCTCTGGGTAAGAGAGCTGTCCTGCTTTTGATTTTGGCTGTGCACTTAGACATATTTTGGCCACAAACACACAACTGGAAAGAAGAATGTGCCTGAACTGCCTGAACTTTATAGTAGTCTTGCCATGAACATGCATCGCAGTGTAGAGGCTCATAATCCTGTCTAAGGAGCTGCCGGTTCGCCAGGAAGTGGTGCCACACCATCTTTGTGGCACATCCCATGTGATCATTTCCGATCATGTTGTCTCCTCTTGTATCTGGTGTCTGATAAGGCAAACCTCATGTAAATGGCAAACGTAAAATAGAATAAGAAAATGTTTTCCATGGCTTCACCTTCTTTTTACTACTGTGTTTTTGTCGAAGGTTAAACCTATGAAAGCAAAATAATAATAAACTATATTTTTAAGCTTTCTACTGAATTGTTATCTCAAAAAATTCATAAGCTCCATTTTGTTTGTCCAAGTGTCCTTTTCAATGGCTGTGACTTCTAAACTTGTGGCAGTGGAAACATACTATGTTAATGTTCTCCTGTCACGAGCAATGGGTGCTAATTAGAGCTGGATCTGACTTTGTCTCTCCTTGGATTATTTAAGCTAGTAAGAGCTCTGCTGAATGGCTGTTTGTACAATCCATTTTTTAATCCACTCAGAGGCAGAAGACTATTCAGAGTAAGATTTGTAATTATTCCAGAGTGCGTTTGATTTCTTAGCATCAAAAATAATCTCTTACATTATTAAGCAAAAATGTTTTTTGTTTTTTTTTCCAGAATAGATTTAGTTGTCCACACTTACTAAATTCAAATAACAGTTTAAATTATGGTCAGTGTTTTTTTATTTGGTGGCTTTATCGATGGCAGTATTTTATGTTTCATATTTTAGCACAATATTTTGATGGGAACAGCATATATTCTGTAAAGACTAATGGGTGAAATAATGGATAAACATAATTTTTGTCTTGTCAAATTGTATGTTAGAGTACTTTTTGACACGTTGTTACCTTTCAGTAGCACTTCAACTCTACTTTCTCTCTATTTTATAAAGAGTTAAACATAGTAGCCTGTCCCTTTCTAAGCAATACTAAATTATGAATAGGTCATCATTTGTGTGCATGACATTCTCAGGTGTTGGATAGATCCCTTGTAGATCGATAACTGGTGAAATATCTCTGGCCAAGCAGACCCATGAAATTATTTATTTTGCTTTACTTTTAGTGACAGGCAATTATTTGAGTACCAAAGAATTGAGTAATAAAACTCTCAAAGTCTCCACTGGGATCAGATTTTACCCACATGACATTTTTTAATGTTTTTCTGCAGGAAGTGGTGGGACTGTAAATGTATGCTTGTATAACTTATCCAGTTGAATCAATCCTTCGGGATCTAGAGGTAAACAAATGTATTAGACCAGTGGGACAGGAGACTTCTTTTTTTGAAGGCTTTTAAAAATATCCTTGATTGGGACTACCTTGCAGGACTGAAATGCAAATAAAATAATTAACATAATTTTTAAAGTTTTAGGCTAAACCATAGCAATAAGCAACCACAGCATTGAAGGTAGATGTTTTATTTTTTAATGTCAAACATAATATTTCTTGCTATAGAAAAAAGAAATCTGTTATTATTCATGCATGTCTTTTGCTCAGCCAATAAGTTTCAGTTAAAAGGCAGCTTATGTTCGGATCTTTGTTTTTTTTCCCTTGCTAATTAATGAAAACTCTTTCCCCATTCCTGTAGACTTAAAACCTGTGTTTAGTTGTTATGGTACAACTGATTTGTAATCCTTGTTAATTTTTAAGTATAGGGAAGTGGTTTCCATTGCACAGTTTTTGGTTGAAAGACTCAAATTTGAAAGAGAAAATCAGCTAAATTTTAACTCATAAGCTGTATGTCTAGGCAGATCCTAGAGTATTGAAATAGTTATAAATTGTTATAAAGTGCACCAGATATGATATTCAGAGATATAAAAAAAATGCATTGTCATGTTTGAAATACATTCGTGCTTCAAGTATTACGTACAAAGCGTTCCTCTGCAGTTTGTTTACATGTTCTAAAACTTTCCTCCCTCATCATTTCCCTCTGTCGTTCACAGTCCTGACTTTGGCAGTGTTAAAGCTCTTCCTTCAAGCGCACTGTGTGGGAGCGGGGACACAACTGCCACATGGAAGTTTAGACAGGTTCTCTTTAATGTGAGTTTAAACTAATGTGGTTCACAAGTTAGGCCAACGCTGTGGTCCTGTTAAAGGAAAGTATCCTTAAGAGGATCTGATTTCTTCTTCCACTCCTTACACTTACGCACAATGGGATTTGCCATTCTGTTGTTTCTTGGGCTTTTCTTGCCACAGGCTTTGGGGTCGCCCCCTCCTGCAACTGGCAGACCGTGCGTGAGTTTTGGAGTCTGCAACCAGGGATGTCTCAAAACTTCATCTATGCACAGCCTCTGAGACACATCAGGGTGGAGCAAGTGGACAATGAGGTTCTTGCACTCTGCAGAGAGATTTTTTGACTTGATGAAGGGAATCTTCCGTTGTTTCTGAACTTGGAGCATTTCTCTGACGTTGGAACTATCAAATGGCTGTGAAGCAAAAACCATTGCATACAGGATAATGCCCAAGCTCCACATGTCTGAAATCCTGGGGTCACAAGGAATATGCTCGAGCAGTTCGGGGGCTGAGTATGCAAGAGACCCACAGAAGGTGCTGCTGAGAATAGTTTTTCCATTTCCATCCCGAGCCAGGGGTTTTGAAAAGCCAAAGTCTGACAGCTTGAAGTTAAGATCATTGTCAAGAAGGATGTTGTCACATTTCAGGTCCCTGTGGGCAAAGTCCAAGTCATGGCAATGCTTGATGGCAGAAGCCAACTGCTGGAATTTGCTGCGAGCAATGCTCTCCTCCATCGCACCCTGGCTGGTGAGGTAGTTCAGGAGGCTCCCCTTTTCCCCCAGCTCCATCACGATGTACACTTTCCCTGCTGATGTCTCAAAAATCTCATAGGTTTCGATGATTGAGGGGTGGTGCAGTCGCATCAAAGCCTCCATTTCCCTGGGGAGAAATTTTTCCAGGACATTCTGAGAAATTTTCTTCTTGTCAATGATCTTGATGGCCACTTTGCATTTCAGTCGGTGGCTGTAGGCAGCTTTCACTTTGCCGTAGGAGCCTTCTCCCAGAGTGTCACCAAGGCTGTAGCCCTTCTTTTTAAGCACCACAGCATCCATCCTGAGTGAGCTGCAGGGACCTGCCCCAGCGGGAGCTGCTCTGCATCCTGTGCTGCTGGGCTATGCTCCACGCCTGATGGTGCTGCCAGGGGCAGTGCTGGCCTGCGTGTGTGGGCAGTTACTGGGTGATCTCATGAACAGTTGCCCTGGAAGGATCTTTCTGACATTTCATGGAACTTCTCTATGACATCATAGAGGCCAAAACTCAATATGGAGGCACTGGCTGCTCTGTGCTGTCACTGATGTTTGCTCCCAGAAAACTGAGATCATTTCTCAATTATATATTTCTCTTTTTAAGATGGTCAGAGTAGGAGGACCATTTTATATCTTAGTTTGGTAATGCTGTTTTTCAGTTGTACATCATTACAACAATATACTCTGCATTTTTGGTGGATTTTAGGAAAACAACTAAACTTGCCTGATGACTGAGACTTTGTGGAGCAGTGCACAGTGCATTCAAAAACCTTTTTTTTTTTCTTTCTTTTTTTTTTTTTTGGTGGTGTGATAGATCCTGGTTTGTTAATGAGTGCTCTTCGTTGAGTTTGATTGCAATAACAGCTGACCAACCTGAGTCTTCCAGGGAGTACCAGGGAATCTCACCAGTTCAGTATTTTATGTCAGTATTGTTATGAGAGTTCTAGAAGTCTGTTCCTTATGTCAGAAGAAAATAATTCTATGGAAATTCAAAATTGACACTGCAGATAATCTCCCTATGTATGCACATTTCTTTCCTTGCTTTTAGCACTTAGTGCTAGTAAACTTCCCAAGATTGTAGACAAACATTAATTTTTTATTGGCCACAATAACATTGCAGGGTACAGCCACATAACCAGATTAAAGAATTGAAAATCACAGAAAATTACAACAACAACAACAACAACAACAATAACAACAACAACAATAATAATAAATAATTTATTATTATTATTATTATTATTGTTATTATGATTATTATTTTATGGTTCTGTTCTTTGATATTAGGTAAGATACTCTGAGTTGCTTTCAAACTGACGGCATTCTTTTAAATTGGAGATTTTATTCTAGAGTCGCTAAGGTTACTATAAATGTCAACAAACCAGAAAGTTAAACTGTAAGTCTGGAATTATAGTAGTTCTCAAGGGCTTAAACCTGGGTTTTTTTCCATGTAAAGTGGTGCATGTTCAAGTGTTTTGAGTTTAAGGAGGATTTGCAGTGGATATTTAACACATGCTGCTCTGCATATTTTTGTTTTAGTCTTTCAACAGGCACAAGGAAGAGGAAAATATTGGGGAAGGGGAATAGAGAAACTTCCCGATGTTATTCTGGAGCAAGTGTTCTTAAGGATATGGACAATTTCAAATTATAGGAGTAACAATTCAGCATCATGCCTTTGTCTCTCCTAAAGGTGATCTGAACTGTGAGAGGAAAGGCATAAACCATTGTCATGACATCGGAAAGAACAAAGAAAAGTCTTGAAAATATATGCAAGAATGCTTAAAGATTTACAGTGGAGTATTACACGTGGTTGTTTCCAGGACATTAATTTAATTGGTTATTTTCAGGTGTAGATAAAAATGTGGCCTTGTATTAAATGTTGGATAGCCTCATATCACCTACTCATGCATAAAACCGCTTCAACTTTTAGTGTAGATGTCTTATCTTCATGTCAGCCTGTTAATTCTTTAGGAAATCTGTTTTTTGCATCTAGGCATTTTTGTAGTTGGTGCAAGGTACCCAAAATGTATCATGCATGCTCCGCTTGTTTGTGTATCTCCTTATAGTAATTCTTTTGAAACTTATATAAAGGGATGCAGAAAACTGTTAGTTATGATGAAATTGTTAAGCAGTGATTTCCACCAGAGCTGCGTGGCAGTATTAACTGAATACTACTACAATCTTTTTCTTCTCACAGTAGTTTAAGGAAATGGTAATGGTTCTGTGGGAATGCTCATATTTTTACTATTAATATAAATTAAGACAAAACTGAGCGTCAAATCCGAGTGTATCAACTTATGCATAATTTTTTTAGTAATTAACTGCTGGTGTTGTCACAGGCAATGGATCTGGACAGTGGTAGGTGTTTGTTCCCTGCTCTGTAAGATCAGTCACTGTAAGATAATGTCACCTTGGAACCAACAGATTAAGAAAGAGGATCTATATTCAGCAAAGCAGTTAATTCCTTTGATGTTAATGTGGTTAAACTTAATCAAAAACTAAGTAAGAAGTCAGATCTATTATCAGTGAAATAATTTTTTTGTCTCTGTTGGTGTTAATGTAAGATTTTCTTTAGCTAAAGCAACTTACTGGTGTTTAATTAGAATTTTGAATAATACTTAGAATCATCAATATTAGAAATTTACCAAATTTATACAGAGTTTTTTTTTCTGGTGCCCATCTGTGTCAGTTGCAAATGTAATAGACTCAGGGCTTTAATGATGCAAATTACATTTTCCAGTGAGAGAAATGCCAATATAGGCTGAAAATTAATTCTGAATCCAAAGGGGGAAGAGCAAACTATTAATTCATTACACCTGGCAGAAGCAATTCAGTAGTTTCTTCTCTAGTTACTTTAGTTATATTTGTTCTTAAAAAAAAGGAAACCAACTCCTCCTCTCTCAGACAGACCTGGTTGACTGTTGCTTTATTTATTTTTCTTGCTCTGCTGTCATCCCCTTTCACAAACGTCTAAGGTTAGATGATGGAGAGAGAGCACTGAAATTCCCACTGCATCAGTGTAGCCCCAAGTGTACCAGCAGTGTCTTGAAAATCACGTGTTTAACACTGGATCAGGGATCAGTACAATAGGAACTGTGTGGCACACTGATAGTGGGGAGAATAGCTAGAAGGTAGAAACATTTTAAGCCCTGGATGAGTATTTCCTTGCCTGCTGTATCTTCTAGCAGACGATTTTTTTATAGTTGTATAACACCATTTTATAAAAGTGGGGTACTTGGAGCATATTATTTTCTGGAACGGAATTAATGATGGAAGTCAAAGGTCCAAACTGCTAGGACCTCACCTTGGCACAACTTTAAGTCCGCTTTTTAAAAAAAGCTTCTATTTTCTTTGCCTTTTTTTGCATCAGAAAGCTTCATTTCAAGTTTATTGATTATGCTGATAATACATTTTTTCAATAATATTTGTGCTGGTTTTAGCTGGGATAGAGTAAATTTTCTTTACAGTAACTGGTATGAGCCTATATTTTGGGTTTCTGTTGATAATTCAGAGCTGTTTTCATTATCACTGAGCAGCACTTACCCACAGCCAAGGCCTTTTTGGCTCCTCACCCACCCCACCAGCAAGAGGCTCCACAAGGAGCTGGGAGGGGACACAGCCAGGCCAGCTGACCCCAACTGACCCAGGGGATATCCCAGACCATATGACACCAAGCTCAGCATAGAAATGTGGGGAGAAGGAGGAAGAGGGGACATTTTGAGTGATAGTGTTTTGTCTTCCCAAGTCACCATTACAGGTGATAGAGCCCTGCTGTCCTGGGGATAGCTGAGCACCTGCCTGCCATAAGAAGTGGGGAATTAATTCCTTGGTTTGCCTTGCTTTGTGCATGTGGCTTTTGCTTTACCTGTTAAACTGACTTTATCTCAACCCATGTGTTTTCTTACTTTGATTCATTCCCCAATCCACCAGTGTAAAGTGAGTGAGAGGCTGTGTGGGGCTCAATTACCGTCTGGGGTTTAACTATGAGAGTCTTGAAAGCATTTTCCAGCCTTACCAGAATTAGGTATTGATTTTTAGTATTTATGATTTTTTTTTTCACCGAGATTTCACAACACATTTGTCCTGGTTTTCTAATATGGAAGAGTTATCACACAATAAATTTAATGGATTTTTTAGAGTATTGTCATGGGAAGTACTCTGCTGGCATCAAAATCTTTCTTTGCAATTTTCTGGAATATTTATCAATGTCTGAAGGAACTCTAAAATATGGTTTATTTGTATAAAATAACTCTGAAATAAGAACTTCAGATTGACTTTTAATTCCAACCTTGCATGTGTGGGTTTCTTGTTCCTAAAGTGCAAGATCTTAAATGCAAATCCTAATGTAGAATTGCAATGTGTGGTCTGATTTCTCCATGGCTTTCTGTTCTCTGTAGTTCTGCATTGTAGGAGAGCTGGAGTTGCTGACATTCTGTGAAAATGTTAACATCCTGGTGATAACAATTCTGCCAAAGCCATTCATCATATTTTACCTAAATCTGGCAAGAACGGGGAAACTGAAAAACAAATTGCTTATCTTAGTGAGAGGAATGGGTTTTTTTTGGTGACCCAAAGGTTAGAATTGGGATGAATTGGGTCAGAATTAGGGATGAGGTAAAATCCTTTTGTTTCATGTCCTTCTCCACTGTGCAGACTTGGATGCTGTGGATGTTTTTCTGTCGATTGACAAGAGTTTATATTCTAAGATCTATCAAAATAGTTTTCCACAATAAAAGTTCAGTGAATTAAGACTTCAAAAACAAGCAAAAAGAAAAAAAAAAAAAAGAAAATTGTCAAGTCCTTATTAAATTTATTAGGTTAGTCATTTGAGTGTAAGAACAGCAGAAAGTGATTTTTAAATTTCCTAAATATTTTGCTTATGAATACAGTTCTTGGAATAAGTACATGTTGTGAATATCAAGTGTGAAAAAAGTTTAAGTTTTGTAAGAACAGTTTTCATTAAAAAAAATGAGAACAGACTGTTTCTGTGAAATACCCACAGTTATTGGCCACTGCTTGGGGAATGTTTTCTTCAAAGTATGTAAGGCCATTTTTAGGCATTTAAATTGAAAATAAACAATTTAATTAAAAATAAATCCCACATGCTGGATGAAGTACATGGCTGCTTGGGTGGTAATTCTTTTAGGTTTATATTCTATACAGAATTTGAGAAATCCCGCCTTACCTGTCATGAAATCCTGTTGTATCAGAGTCAACCTACACGAGAAGATAAACTGACGGAATAACTGAGAGCACACAAAATGCTAGCTTAGGTAAAATGCACACTGCTGATAACCCACTAAGCCTTCCTGTGTATGCTAATCCTAATTTATGTTAAATCGTAATTAAGACAGTTTTGTTTATTGCTTGTAGCCATGAGCACCTGGAAGACTGACTAATCCCATCCATGTGTTGGGGACAATCCAGCTGCTTTTGTTAACTCAGAATGCAGAAAAATTTGTATTTGTGAGTTGTTTTTGTTGGTGTTTTTTCAGGCAATTATAGAGGCCCTTTTTCCCATTGCATCAGGAACTGGAACAGAAGAAGCATCCTAAATAAAATGGATGAAGGGATTTTTGGAGCAAGAGGACAAAATCTAAATAAGCTCACTGTGTTTCCAGCCAAACTTTATATCAGAATATCTCTGATATAACGATGCAAAAATAGATTCACAGCTTCCATTGTAGCTGTGTTTCTGTTTGGTGTTGCACATATAATTAGACACAACTTTCAGATTTTCAGGATTCTGAAGGATTATATTTAGGAGGCCATGGATGGTATCACAGAAGTGAAATGATAAATGATGGGCAGAGGAAAAGGGGCAGCATAAATGGAATTTCAGGAGAATAATGCCATAGGAATGGGGAACACCTAAGCCCACTTTTTGCAAAATTTCATGTTTTCAGTTGCGTCCTTTTTCTTATTATAGGCTAATAATAGCGTATGTTCTCACAAATGTTGCTGTATATGTATCAGGTACAGGTTTTTGACCTGATACATGTATTCACACAATTACATCTGTCATGGATTATGCCATCAGCTGGCAGAATTGTTTTCTGTTTCTTGTATAGCATTTCTTCTTAAACTGTAGGTAGGAGCACCCAGGTCAATATTAAGTCTTACTGTGAAAGATTTTTCCTTTTAGAAGAATTCCTGCCCTGGAAAATGTATTCATTCTAATGACTTCAAATCATCAACTTTAAAAATCATGCAAGAATGGTAGTGTTTTTCATCTTCTATTTTTAAATTTTTGAGCTGTTTAGGGATTTCCTGTACTTAAAATTTCATTTTCTGCCTTGTCATGATGGAAAATATGCAAACTACTGTTAAGTGGCAGTTATATTCTCTGTACTATTTTGAAGTCAGCCCATACAGAGATCACTTGCAGTGTGGAAATTTTGACCTAATTATCCATTCATTGCATACTGTAAAGTATTTCTTGAATGAATTTTTCATCAGGTTGTGGTAAAACAGAAATAAAGAATTAGGGGCTAAAGGTGAACATATATTTTACAGTTTGTACAAAATTCAAGTGTGAGTGCAAGTGCTTTGCAAACCTTTTGATTCTCTTCATGTTTAACTCATGATATTTGCAATTATGTGGATTTTCTTGCCAGTTAAAGTTAGATTTGATTTTTGTAAGAAAACAAAATTAGAAATGAAAAATTTGCAGTGTACATACGTGTGTTATGGAGCTTAAAGTGATTGCCATATCTCTAATAATTTAGTGTGGATTCTTCTTACAGACAGCAGAGAGCAGCAATGTGATGACCTGAATCGGAAGGAATGATGTTAAGGCGTACTGAAACTAACTAACAAGTTAAATGCTTCCAAGAAATTATTCCCAAAAAAATTCCCAATTATTCCTTTGATACTGGTGCAATTCTTTTTTTGAGACACTTTTGCAAAAGAAATTAGGAAATTGTGGGGAAAAAAAAGACATTTCCAATAAAATAACTGTTATGAAAATAATTGTCAGACAGGATGCTTTCATACAGTAAAAAGTGACAGCAGAGGGTGGGTAATTAATTAAAGGAAATGAAGGATTATTGTCTGAGCTGTGTTTAGAACTGTCCAAAATGATGATGTAAAGCAAAAGACAAACATTAGCTCACACACTATAGTTTAAAGAAAAAATTTACTTGAATGTGCACTTAATAGTCTGAAAGTTGGTAAACTCAAAAACATGAATTTTTGGAAATCACTAGCTGTGTCTACAGGTAATTTGCAAGTCAGTATTTTTGTTTGTCTTAGGAGTTCATGGGTACAGATCAAACCAGGTTAAATCATTCAGGGTAGAAGTCATCAAGTGGAACAGGAAATATTATTTCTAAGGACTTGAAATTACTTTTTTTCATGTATCTCACTTCATTTGATATTTTATTAACTCAAAGCCCAAATTTGCAATTTTGGATTTTTTTACTAGTGCTGTGTGTTTTACCCTCCATTATTTTCCGTTGTAAAAACAGGATGAAGACTCTGATGGGTAATGAACATATATAAATACCTATGAGTCAGACAAATTATGCTGTGTCCCTTCATTCCAGGGAAGCTGCTGCCCTGAAGGATGTAAACAGATGCTGTTGCTCTGATGACTGTTCTTTGGAGTCTGGATTGCACCAGGCCTGCATTCGACACTTCTCTTAGGTCTTTGCATTTCTGTAGACAGCTCATGTGGACAAAGGTCACAAATTAAATGCAAAGAAATTAAACAGCAAGCATAGAGCATGAATGCGATGTGTTGAAAATGGCATATGGTTTATAAGGAGTATCACAGTGTTGATCATCTTAATATAGAACTAAACAGAGATGCACAAAATTTCTGCCAAGCTGATCTGAGGGCCTGGGTTTGTGTGTCCCATCTGAGTCAGAAGAGATAGCAAGTGGCATTTTCTGATGGTTGTATTATTGAGGTGGCTATGTGCAAACTTTTTTACCCATCTTTTTTTTCCTGTTTCTCTTTGCTACTTTAGGCCCCAAAATCTGATCTGAACTGCACTGAATTAAAAAGAAAAGCTGCTACTTTTCACAAGTTATCCTCTGAGCTCTAAAAAAAAATACTGCTAATCATGAAGTTTTTATTATCTGAATTTTTTTCAGTATTTTTCCCTCATACTGAAACAGGCTTCATTTTGGAAACAGGTGGTCCCTTGGCTATACAGAATTATTTGTTTTCTTGAATTTTTGTTTTACAAAGGTTTTGATAATACAGACTATTCTTAATGTCTTTGTGATCTTTATATTTTGAGCTTTGTGTACTCCTCATAGCGTGTTTCTAAGATTCTTCCCTTCTTCAGAGAGCCTGAAATCATGACTGAGATTCTAGATTAAGCTGTTATGCAGAAAGTTGCTTTTCAAACAGATCTGATCCTGAAACTTTTTACTTTTCTATTACGTAATTTCATGCTCTCATGGCAATTGTTTCAGCTTCTATCTCCCTCAAATTGGCTGATAATGCAGAAAATTTAAACCATGTGTAGAAAATCAATAATTAAATAATTTTGGCTCTGCCTTCTTCACTCTCAAATCCTGCAACCACTGCATCAGCAAAGAATATTGAGCATAATCCTTTCAAGGTATTGACTGACCATATATGTTAACATCTGCTTCTATCGGCTGTCAGAAGTCAGAATGACTTTTCTGATAGAGCTTTTTATAAAATAAGAATTCTTTACTATTTTTATCTATCTGTAGATCTGATTTGACTGGTTTACTTGAGTGATTTAAGGTCAATAACAGTGCAATTTCTGAGCAGTTTGGTGTATGACACTTTTTTTTGTTCAAATTCTTGTTGCCTGCACTAAGCAGAGAACGATTTACTAATTGGCCCTCAGTGACATAAGTAACTCAATGTTCTGAAAACCACGGTAGGGTTTTATTGCAAATGGGGTTTGGGGAACACTTAACGTCCAGATAACATTAAAATCATGTTAATAGTAGGCAGATTTTGTTGTTTCTCCTTTTATTTTGTCCTTTATCTAATTGCTTCTTGGACCTCTGTGCAGTTTATTTCATTGATGAATTATGTTTGTATGGAATAAAGGCTTGTAGCTGCAAGTTTATTTCTAGCATGTCAATGTTATAATTGCATATAATTGCTAGTATTATTAACTAGATTTTCTCAGTGTCTTTTCCTTAGGTGTAGTCAAATGATTCCTGAGAGTGCTACCACTCACAACTTAGACCTGTTTTGATTTTATTTGCCAGAACTGCCATTTTTACCATTAATTCCCCTTTTAAATGATAAGTTTCCAAACACCCAGAAGGAAGGAAGTATGACTCTAAATGTCACTTAGGAAAGTGATGGAAAAATATAAACTTCCATCGTAACTGTACTTTATTACCTGAAAAAAGCTGTTTTTTCCCATAATGTTTGCAATGGAGCTTGTACATTCTTAAATTCTTTTGTAATGTTTTGAAGATCAAAGGAAAACTACCCAAAAAGCAAAACCCCCAAATTAAATTTGCTAAATGGAAAACAAAATCCACAACAAGGCAAAAGCCTCTCTTCCAGGGTATCCATCAGGTTTCCTCTGGTATGGAAGGATGTAAGGATACTGTGAATGTTGGGTAACTTTGGGGAAGACCACGTTACCTCAGTGGTTGTTAGGAAGGCAACTGACATCTCTTTGGGCAGAATTCAGCTGTTTCTCAATATATCTAAAATGAGAGGAGAACATAGAATTAGTTATACCTAATAAGTCACAATTGTTGTTTAAGTAATTTTGCTACAGCAATTATTGCCTAATATCAGCATTCTTTCTCTAATATACATTTTCTGTCATTTAGCTCACTATTACAGGATAATTATTCCAATGGAACCACTTGTGCAGACTTGATACAGCATTATAGTAATAAAGAAATCAAAATAGACTTTTAAAGTATTCCTAATTCCCTTTGAATCATAACAAGTTCTTAAAGCAGTCTGTAGATGGATTTCTGGCATGTATTTGTAGTTGTAATATTTCTTTCTAAATCAGAAACACAGAAAGAATCTAAGAAATAAGGGGCAAAAAGAACCAACAAAATTGTTGGACAGTGTATAGTAAAAGTATCTTTTCTATTATGTCACTGGTGATTTCTTTCTGATCAATGGCATATTCCTGATCATCAAGTTCCCAAATCTTGTTTTATATTTTAATGTGTTGATTGATTTTTCTTCAAACTCATTATTGTGGTAGGTGTTAGCTAATTGGTTTTTAGCTTTAGAAAGAGCTAAGCTCCTTTTCAGGAGACAGCTACTAATGCAGTTCTTCTATTTTGCACTACAAAGTTGTGTGATGGTATTAAAAGCTGTGTGACAGGGAGCTGAGGCTGGGTCTGGTATGACAGTGACCTTATTCTGACTTTTTCCTTGCAAGACTGAAACAGACTTTATGGTAAATTTTGGTATCAGGTTTTTGACATAGCAGTGTAAGTACCCCAAAATCACTTTGAAATTTCCTAATGATCATACAGTCTAGTTTGTGAATGAGTAGTCCTGTGGTTCTTTGGAGATATTCACAATGTTGCATAGAAATGATGTAATAATTATGTCAGAGACTGAATTAGTAGAACGCCTCTGTGTTGTCCCTGAATTGCAAGGGCTTCCTCATTTCTGTTGAGGTGTCACAGTGGAACAGTAATTTTGAGTAACCCAGAGAATACAGGGGAAGAACAATGACTTAAGATAGGAATTGTGAAAATAACATAATAGAAGCCAAGTCAAGCTAATGAGGTTTTTATTAAGAGGTAAAGCTTATTGAACTTCTCCTGCCAGATGGCTTTTGGATGATGATATTAATTATTTTGTTTGGCCATTGCAGGACTGGTTTTCCTGGTGGACTCAGAAATAGCTCTGTTCCTTCAGAACTGACACTTTCTGTTAAGTATTCTACTTTCACCCTCTACCTGCCTTCATGAGACTGCACTTGCTCAGTAAATGGAAAAGCTTATTAGACAATGGGAGCCTTGGCACCAGCATGGTTATTCTAACAGTTTATTGGTGATTAATGCCTTCCAGCGCATTAGGAAGAGTAAGACATACATAATTCACAGAGCTAATTTAGGACCTATTCTGCCTTTTCTAATTGTGTCTGTGTGTATGCTCTTCTCAAAATCAGTGAGAGATTTTAATATAAATTCAGTGTGATGTGAAACCTTTTCTGTGTTTGTGCTAAGGCAGTCAAGTCTTACCATCATTTTATTATGTTTATTCTGCTTTACTGCTAATGTGCTGCTGAAGTGTAAACAAATATAAACAGGGTTATCAGGCAAAATACATTAACATGAACAGTTTAGTATCATGCTATTTCTACATCTTCAAATGGACTAAGTATTTAAATGAAACATTAACTCTTACAAGTGAAACAGAAGTTTTACTGTGTTCGTTCAGTAATATTATCCCCCTTCCCACTATGAGACTTTGCAGTGTGTATTTTGCTATGTTCAACCTTTGAGAAGTGAAAAGCCCCAATATAAATAAAAAGTTCTTGTGTTCTAAGAATTTAAAAGGCAAGTTAAAAATTTTGACTTGGCCCACATGACTTGTAAACGGAAGCATCTTGTATAAATGAATTGACAACTTTGATCCTGTTGGGAGAGGGACAGAAATCAGTGGGCATCTTGTATTTTTTGTGAAATTCATAAGAAAAGGATCTGAGTTCCATTCTAGTTCACATGAAATTACATTAAGATGGAAAATATTTACTAAGATTAGAAATTGGAATAAACAATCTACCTTTGGGGTGTTGTGCATACAGGAAAGGGATTCTGGCACTTGGAAATGACACAGACACAATTTATTTAGAATATAAGTGGATGTTCATGTTGTGCAAAAAATAATCATTTGCACCTATTTTTTGATACAGAGTGAAAAGAAAACAATGTGGCAGAGAAGTAGTGCCCATATTTTTTTAGATTTTGTGAATAAAGTCGATGAAGTGACTTTAGGACAGATGGACAATTTTCAAAAGCTGAATCCTTGGCCACAGAGAGATCCAGAAAATCCAAGCACAGACAAAGCAGATTAAAAGCTAGAAACAGTAAAGAGTTTTTGAAGCAGATTTCTAGATGAAAAAGAAAATTGTCTCTGAGATGTGATTATGATACTCTTAATTTCATTTTAACTCTCAAGTTTTTCATTGGAGTAATGGTTCACTTTTTTTCATTTTTCTAGATTTCCATTAAAGTAGATGAGGTGATCAGATGTGACTATGACAATGCGTTTTTGAGTAAGTAAGAGGACTAAGCCTAGAAAAAAACTTCCCTGGGATCCAGCTACCTGAAGAACCTGAAAAATTTTATATCTGGACTCTAATTACACATTCAGAACGTCTCCAGAAGTATCCAGAAAGGCATTTCATTTTCGTTGTCGCTCCTCCTCAAAACACTTCCGAAGCAGGTCAACAAAGTAATATAAAAGAAGGGAGTCAGTAAATGCAGTTAAGACAACTGTTGTTAATTGAAAGGTCTTGTCAGCCCCAATTAATTAAAAATTAATTACTATAATAATATGCATTATTATACCGACAGATGTTTCCTGATGACCAAGAGAGATAAGAAGAAATTGGACTATGAGAGAGTGTGTCATAAACTGCTAGGGATCAGTCAGGCTGGGTGGGAGCTGCACCTACAGGTGTAAGATAGGAACAGAAGCCAATAAGGTAAATAAGTCCACAGGATGCAGCTCAGCCTGAGCTGTGAACCCTGAGCTGTGGAAGGGACTGATAGAGGGAGTCTCTCCCTGCCCTTGCCACTCACGTGCTTTTCTGAAACCTTAGAGTGGTGTCTACTTCAGACAACACTCACTGATTTTCTTAGATACAGGTGGAGTGAATTTTTCTGTAGATATATTTTAGAAAGGCCCAAAACATTTTAATTGCCTCCCGGATTTTTTTTTTTATGTGTGTCAGAAATTATGCTGATTAACAGTGTTCATAAAGGGGCAAGATCACAGGCATGGCTGTCTCTGAACATTACCAAAGTTATAAAACTATTAATTTCTCGGTGGTATCATTAAAAGAAAAATATTTTATGCAAATATATTTAAGTTTAGATAATTATTCAGATCAGCTGTGGAAGTTACATTTTCCCTTTCTATCATTCTGGACATTTTCACTTGACTCTATTAGAACTGATAGCTCTGTTCCATGCTAAAAAACAGCATCTAACTTTAAGTTTTAGTTTCCTTAGTTAATTATATGACAAACCATAACCATCAACTAAATTTTAAATAGACATTAAGATAAAATTAGCACAATACTGAAGGTTTCAAGTGTTTATATCTATGTTCAGCTCACAAAGCTGTGCTCTATTCAAATAAAAAAAGAAAATAGGTAACAAAAAACGCTGTGAGCAGGACTATTGTCTTTGCTGTCCATTGAGTGCCTAAGTAACCAATTGTAAGAGTCAGTCCGGAGTTTCCCTCATATGCCTCATGACCATCACGAGGATAGAGGCTATCCCAAGGACCCCCACTTCTGGACAGGAGTTCTGGCCTGGTCGAGGTGGATGCTGGCCAAGTAACTGTTTGCTGGTGCGCTGTGCTCGCTGTTCTGTCCATGGTACAATACCTTCGAACAGGTACTATGCCTACACCTGCATGTTCTGTCTCGGAGCACCTCACAATGGCCCATAAATCTCCCCACCTCTTGGCCAGACACCACTCGCTTTGGAAAAGGACTATAAGAAAGCGACTCTCTGGAGAAGCCTTTGAGATCTCCCCACAGAAGATGTGTCTATTGGCTGGGACCACGAGGGCACTGGAATCTATTGGACCAGACCACGAGGACATCCATCTCGTCTGTTGGTAGCTATTCCCCATTCCCGCCTTTCTCTCTCTCTCTCTTTTTACTTTGTTTCTTTTAACTCTCCCTCTATCGCAAAACTGAGTTATTGGCACTCAATAAAAGTGCATTTCTGCTTTGAGCAAAATTAATTTGTCCCTTGTTGTTGTCTTTTGCACCCATTGAGATCAAAACGAACCATCACAACTCCCATCTGTACTAACAGTGGATAGTGACACCAATAACCAGTTTTATGTATTTCTTACCTTTGTATAACTCAAAGACAGCAAGGTTCTGTGTGGTTATGTACAGTCTTAGTGATGTAACATCTCAAATTGGTAAATTGATTCAATACATGCATGTTAACCGAAATTTGGTAAAACCAGTAAAATCAGTCTCTTCTGTTATTCTCTTGGATACAATGAACTGTATTGTGAACCAGATTTGGCTGAGTATATGGAAACAGCCTGATACACCCTATTGAATTAATGGATGCCAATTAAAATCTTTAGAGATTAAGAATATCTTCCTGTTCAATAGCATTTGTTAGCTTAGTTTTCAAAGCTTGGTATATTTTTCCTATTTCTAAAAATAGTAAGGATGTTCCTAGTGATACATACTCACATAGCCTCAAACCCAATTTGTTTCAACAATTTTTCTTTGCCTTCTTACAACTTCTTAGTCATACATTTGGCATATTTCATGGCAGTATAAAAAGCCATCTTTTCTTTCTTGCTGTCATCTGTGTGCTCTTCATCTTACAAGCATTAGAAGAGCCCTCTGGCTGGAACGTTAGGTGATCTTTATCCCCATTTCATCATATCAGTGAAAGAAAACAAACAGTATTTTTAAAATGTAATTGAACTCTAAAAAAAAAATCTAATTACCCCAGGCAGTAAATGAGAATGGGCCACTTAAATTTTAGTTTGAATGCATTAATTTTTTTAGTATAAGTCTATTTCTGCTACAGTAGGCTCCAAAACAGATGAAGTTTTCAAGGCATAATTTTTTATCTATTGTAATAAGTTTTCACAGTGTTGCAGGTCAAAATGAGTTCTGTAGTTTTAAATTAGTCTTTGGATATTAACATCTTAATGGCTATGGAATTTATATCAGGATCATGATAATTTTTTAAACTTTAGGCATGCTATAAAGGCAATATAAAAAGCTGCTCAAATTATTAAAAATGGGTCTTTTTGCATTAACACAGAAGCAACAGAATTAATGAGATATCAGAAAATCAGAACATTTGCACAAGGTTATATAAATATATTCCAGAAAGCAGGTTGCATTCATTATGCTTTTCATCAGTAAACACTGTTGGGTCTCTTTTGCATTTCAGCGCCAGCTGAAGTTCAACGCCAATAAAAGGTCATCGGGGAATGAATGGATTTCAACACTACTTTCACTTTATGAGCTATTGCTCATTTCACTACTTCAACATTGGGAGAGATAAATTTTCTAATCCTGAAGTTTTTTGAATTATCTCCTTAGAACCTTTTTGTAAATTATGATACTCTGAAGCACCTCATTTTTACATTTTTTGTGCTAAGAACTTATTGAAAAAAAAAACCAAAAAAACAGTGTGTACTGTACATGTGCCAAAGCAGCCCATGGGAGGTTTGAATATCTCTGAGTGGCTTGGTGCCAGTGACGTCTTGAGCTGACTGTGCTGTCCTAAAGTAACAATCTAGAATCAGTTTTAAGCTTAAAAAATAAAATCTCTACTGTATAAAGCTCTTGCTATTTATAAGCAGAATAAAGGGAAAATATTTCAGTTCAGTGGGCTGGCAGGTACAGGCTGAGATGATGAGATTGCCTGCTTAACTTTTCTCAACTAACACAGTGAAAGGATGAAATGGTTTGATAAAGATCCAATTGCATACACTTAGAACATGCCTTCTCTGGGGTAAGTTCCAATCTTCCATAGGTGACTTTGTTTTGAAATAGGATTAATAGTCTTGCCCAGTAGGAAAGACATGTGGGGATTGTTGCTTATGATGTATTACATAGTTGAGAGTTATGAACAATTTATCTACTGAAAGTAAATGTGGTACTATTGTAACTGTGTTCATTTGCTGCCACTGTTGGTTCATAAGGTATCAATTAGGCTCAGTGGCACTGGTAATGAGTAAATACTGAAAGTTATAAGTGCAGGATTAACATTTCCAAGTAAAGGAAGATAAATTTTTTAAACTTGGAGCATTTAGACTTCAAGTGTAAAGCTATGGACAGCACCAAACTTTCTAGATAATTTCTGTGGAAAGTAAATAAGGCTTTGAGGTCTATTCATCTCTCTCCAGTTATCAACCAGTGGTGATGCAAAAATCAAAGATGATTTTCTAAGGCATTTTTCTCTTCCAAATTCAAACCGTATTTTGTATGTTTCTAGGGTGCTTTTGTTTTTACTCCAAAGCTGTGGAACCATCCCAAAGAGGCATGTACAGCTTAGCTTTGCTTTTCACGCTTGGTGACATGGGCTTCATTTGCATTGTCACAGGCTTATCCTCATGGAAATGTAATTCTGCATGCAGATGCCACATGTCCACTCAATGACAGATGCAAGGGGTGTGACAGATGCAGGTTAGGTACTGATTACCTGGATTATTAATTACTAGGATTGCTATTGATCCCAGACAAAGCTACTTCTGGCAGATGGATATAGCTCTAAGAGCCATCTCCCAGGTCTCTGCGATGGGCACCTGTCCAGGAGCACACGTTGGCCTGTTGTTGCATTTCAAAGAGAGAGAAAAGCCCACATTAGGGACCTCAATGATTTATCTAAAGGAAAATATGCACATGATAAAACCAAGCTGCTCTGTTGAGGCACTGCAAGAAAAAGAGCACAGTGTCTGTGAAGGACGGTGCTGCTCATGGTAAGTGCAAACCACACTTCTGTTTTGGCAATGTCAGATTGAGGCATTGAGAAGGCATCAGGTTTAAAAAGAAAAAACCAAACTGATGAAATTTAATACATTACATTGGTAGAAGTTTATCCTTGATTTCGGTTGCTGGATGATTGGTGTCTTTCAAACTTTTCTCTGTACTTTAAGTGTAGGGACAGGAACTTTTTTCTTAATGAAAGCTTAAAACCAAAGGACATAACTTCATTCTAGCTACCAGAATTTTCAAATGTGAAGGGAATAGCTAAACTGCTTATGGTAAAGTAGCATGGTCAGTCAGCACCAGAAAACTAAAAGAAATTCTAGTGTGACACAACTAAACTGTCATAAGCATGTGGATATTTTAAAATTACAAGAACAGATATAACACCCACTCCAGCTCACCGGAGTCATAAAATGGGACTAAGACTTATTTTGTTCTTGGAGAATGGCAAACTTCAGTTTTCTGTCAGTGGTTTCAGTGGAGTACTGAAACAAAGAGATTATATTCTGTAGTATAATTAACAAGGGAGATTTATGTGAAAAAAAAATTAAAAAGAAGCACATTAAATAGCTCTCAATAGATTATTTATTCAGTGCTTAGAATGACATTGATTCCTCATACACCCTCTAGATAGTAAAATAATGGAAACAACATCATGACTTTGAGGAAAGAAATGACCATCAAATATGAAAATAAAGATACTTCTGGCCCTACACTGTCAGATTTTTGATTTGAGATCACATGAAAAATATCAAAACAAAGGGAAGTGAAGGAGCATTGGCTATTTTAATCTAATAGAAAACCTCCTCTATTTGTTTATTCCCTGTAAAGCCAAAGCAAGATTAATCTTCAGATGGCAAGGGTTCTCCATGTCTTTCTGTAGAGTTATCATTGCTAGATTTTTCTTCAAAGTAAATTCAATGGCATCATGAAACTTGTGCATTGGAATTGTGCACTCTGAATCTCAAAAAGCAGCAGAATATTCCCTTGAAACTTTAAGTACTTTTCCTCATCTCAGCACATCTCAGCACCTAGTTTAGAAACTTTACATCCAGCATTTTTTTCCCACAATCCACTTTTTTGTTTTATTTTGCTCATGGTTTGTGCATTTATAGGGGTCTGTAAATACCACTTGGTAGCACAGTACCTGAATACCTTCCACGTTTTCTGTATCTAGCCTTAAATACTTTGCTGTTGCACCTCCCAGAGCAAATCTTGCATACTTTAGTTCTTTCCAAGGAAAAAAACATCAATGTCAAATTAAAATGGATTGCAGAACTTTGCTCTTTTATTCTCTGTCAGGTATTTCTTGACAGCCTGGAATTTGCACTAACCTCTGTTTGATCCTTGACACTCTTGACAACCTCAAACTGGAAGTTTGTTAAAGGGTGCCAACCTATCTTGCATATTAACATCTATATTAAAGTGAGGTTTTAAAAAGAATTTTAATAGCATTTTGCACCAGATAACTTTTAAATGGTGACAACTGTATGCTGTTATCATTGGATATATAGTTCCTGATCATATCAATTAACATATCATTTGGCAATCGTTCTTGATTTCTCTCTGGGAAAAGCTTCTCGTGCAGTTATACCTGCACATTCTATTTCAGGAATAGTTAATGAAATTACTTATTTTTCAGGAGGAATTTTTTTTTTTTTTGCATATTCAGGTTGCATATACATTTTATTGGACTATAGCTGAACACTATGAAATGTGATGGACAGAATGGTAAAATTTCTATGGTATTTATTTCAGTGTGAGAAAGAGCTCTTGGCTAAGACCTGTCTGGTGTGAACTGCCATGTACTACACAGGAGAGAAAAATTTCCTCTTGTTTATGAGCTGGTTTGATCTTGGTCAGCACATGTTGAGTATGAAGGCCCACTGCCCCACCTATTTAATCCCAGAAGTGTGGTCATGTCCCACTTCCTGGGTGCAAGGACAGTACAGAAAAGTAAAGGTAGTTTTCCATGAACACAGTATCACCTACTTCAGCCCTAGCAGCTGTTAGCAACAGCACTGTCCTGACTTGGCAAAACACTCAGACAAAGCCATGGACTCTCTGGGAGTCTGTTATCATGTTTGGAATGCTAACAGTTTAACTGTGGCCACTTTGAAAGTTTAAGAATCATTTCGGATAAAAGACCATGCTATGATGCTGTTTTCTCTGGAGGGGTCATCATAGTCCTCAGATTCTTGCAAAATTGGAACTTGCTGTCTTTTTATCAGACAAATTACCAGTGATTACAACAGAAGAAAGACTGCAAGCCATGACATGGTAATTATTCTAAGAGATAATTAGGAAGCAGAACAGAAAAATATTACTGAAGAATGAAGACAGCTACATTATAACTTAAAGCAAAATTGCTGAAACTCATACCCATATTTTTGTGGTATTTTTGTGTGTTAGATGTGGAAAACGTAGTCATCTCACCAAATATCCACCCCCCC
>VWZS01001739.1:67438-127484 GCA_013397075.1 Rhabdornis inornatus
TTTTAACCCCAGGAGGTCACAGTCATGAGAATTTGAGTCAGGAGTGTTTCTGAGAGCTTGTGTTATTCCAACCATTCAATCATCTTTTCCTGAATCAGAACAGACTGTAACTAAAACTTTCTCTCTAAAGTTCTCCAATGTGTTATTGAAAACATACAATGATGGGTATCACAGTGTCACTAGTGACTTCTATCGATGTTCACTGCCCTAATTAGAAAACGTTGCAAAAGCCAATACAAAATCTCCTTGCTGTACTTTAATTTCCTTATGACTACTCTGATGTAATAGACACAGAGAACAGCTTAGAGACTTTTTCTTTGCAGTAGCAAATATGAAAAATCATTCTTGCTTTCCTTCAATCCTTTTATGAATTAAGTCCTTAAAAGAAGTGACCAATCCAAAGAGAAGTTAATTCAAAATGATGGGTGTTGTTGAGCCAGTTAACTTCAGGGCTTGATCTGATGCTGATTGAAGTGATGGGAAAGTGATCCTGAATCACAGGAACTGCATTTTTGCCACATAAGGTGCAAGTGCCCTCATTCCTGCTGCAGCCAGACACGAAGATTTCTGGGCAGCCCAGAGCTGGCTGAGCTTCTCAGATACATTAGCAGTGTTAGCTGCACCATGTCCCAGTCCCTTGCCAGCTGGACAAAGGGGACAGAACCATCACACCATCCAGGACACCCAGATGGTGTTCTTTACTTTTAATTCCCTGTGCTTTTGCTCTCTGCTAATGTACTTTCATGGCCATGTTTGCCATCTATTTATCCATGTGTGTAAAATTAAATTTCCTTGTTTTCTCCTCCCCTTTTATTTCCTCGAGTTGTTTTACATGGTGGCATCTGTGGAATGTTGTAACTTAATTACATGTTTAATGTGCAAATTGAGGACAAGCAAACTTAAAAGTTCTAGAGATTTATTAAAAGTTCCTACCCTTTACTTTGGAGCTTGACAGCATCTATTAATGTTTTTAGTATTGTTGCAAGGACCTATGCTTACATATAAAATAAGAAAACAGTTTGAATACATAGAAACATACAAGGCAGTTAGTATTCACTCCCTCATTCATCTCTGAAGTATATAATTCTATCTTAGAAGCTTTATATTGTAATATTAAGAGTAGTCATTCCAGATCAAAGGAGTGAAGCTGAAGTTATTTTGAAAATATTTTTATTGATTATCTTATTTTGCAATTTGGGTGACATTTTATCACATGCCCATTCTGCCCTTTTTTACTCTAGATTTACCTTATGCTGGAGCACCTTATTTTAGCTTCCTTTTTCATGGTCTGCAAACTTCAGAGTCAAGTTTTATGTGCACTGTAGGAAGCAGAAAGACAACAGCCTCTGAAGTTAAGGGAAAGAAATTGCAGGCTCTAAATGCATTTTGGGATAGCTCTGCTAGTCTTTATCTCCAGATAATCGTGGGTATTCAGGAAGCATGCACATTTATAAATACTCAATTTATGATTTTCTGTTATTTATATTTGCATTCACGAGTACTGGGCAACTTCAGATTTTTCCATGCTGGCCCAGTCTGGAAAAAGATTGACCTGGGTACCTCCATGCAAAAGGAACAGAAACTCTCTATGTTGGCACACAGATAATGAAATGGTATGGCAGCAACATCACTTGCATAATTATGCTTCAGTTTATGCTGAAGAAAAAGCAGGCATTTCCAGCTTAATTGTTACCCTTGTTTCTGAGAGGTCGGTTCCTTCCAAATTCCTTTTCTGTTAAGAAATTTATCTACAGTGTAATTAGGAACACAGGAAAACCAAGCAATGAAAATGTGTGAATATGCAGGCAGCAAAAATACTTCATGAAGTGTGTGGCATGCAGACATTTTATTTCTCCTTCCCCTCATGTGATCCAAATTAATGACTTTACTAGTGGTGTAAATAAATGTTTCTTGTAATTTGTGATTAGAAACTGAAATTTAGAGTGTAAGGCAGTAACTGCTTTACAGGTTTATATCGATTCGTATTTAATACCTACATCCTCCCAGATGCAGATATTAAATACAGTGTGCTTCAGTACCAATAGAAAATGCCACTTTTACGATTGTTTCAGTCATGAGTCTTTGTCCAAGATTATGGCATTCAAAAGAAGATTAAATCCTGTATAAGGCTAGAAATAAAATACAGTAAATATTTCTTATTTGTTATTAAACCATTGGTAGATCATTTAAAAAGTGCAGTCCTTTATTCAGGCTGCTAGAGTGGTGTTGAAATCATTAAAGCATTCAGATGGTGCAGTAATTGCACACATCTGATGCCAAGACTGCAAAACTTTGATGAAAGCTGTGGCTTTGTTTTTGCTGTAGATAGATCATGTTCTTTGCTGCAGTGAATTAAAACAAAAAACTTCAGTAATGTCTTTCCATGTTGCATCAAAATCTAGCACTCAGAGTCCAATGAGTCACGTCAGCAGCAGAGCTAGTAAGTGAATTTATATTTGTGTCTGAATAACCATCCCTTTAAGTTTATAAATGTTTCTCCTTTTTAAGAGCTGCTAAGTATGCAGCAGATGCCTGAGTTATATGGACTTCCTCACTAAGCTGATGAACTCCAAAGCAATTGGGGTTCCTTCCAAGTATGAAGGGAGGGCACACAATGCATTTCAACTGAAGTTAAGGATAGAAAGCACATTTTAAAAAAAGTTCCAAGTAATAAATTTCTTTTTCAACTAAAAGAATGTATAATTTTTTCTCCAGCAAGTCATTCTTTTCCCTTGCCATTTCTGATCTGCAGAATTAAGTTTTACTTGAGTGAAGGCCTTTACTGACCTCATGTGTGTCAGATTTCCCACTGTGGAGTTCAGAATAGGTACATAACCTATGAATGAATTCTGGCCACATTTTACTGCAGACAAGTATTTAACAGTATTTCCTTTAATTTTCAGGCTTCTGGATTTTATTTTGCTGTAGTTTAACCATAGTCTGCCCAAGTCCTACTGGGGTAATTTAGATTTGAAATCTGTTTAGTTTTATTAGAGTTAACATGTAAAAGATTTTCAATAGATGGCCTCTTATTTTCCATTTTAACAAATTTCATTCTGGAGGCAGATTATTTTATTGATTTTAGCATTAAGCAAAGAAAACACAAATTCTAATTTAAGTCTGCTGTCTAGGAATGAAACCTAAATTTTTGGCAAAATGTGAACTTCATGGACTGTAGTGCAGTTGTCTCAAAGTTATTTCAGGTTTCAGTCCAAATTAAGTGCAGGACCCAGCAGAGTTATTTCCACAGGATAAAATTCTCCACTGTGGTGAAGATAATCTAGTATGTTTTTTAATTACTAGCAAACTGTGAGACTAAGACTTTAAGGTACAGATTAAAATAGTTCCCATTTGAAGTTTAGTGTTCCTTTTCTCATGTATTAGACCATGGAAAATATTGCCTAACAAGAAGAGGAGGGAACCACAGTACTTTGCGTGCTTCTGAGAGGGAGTCTTGTAGGAGGTTCATAAAATAACAGAGACTTCTAGCATGTATGTGTTGTTTTTCCTTCAATTTCTATGTGTTCAATGTGAGATTTGTACTAATAAAGATTAAGGGGTTGGACACTAACCCGCTCTGTGGGAGTAGCTGAAGTGTTCTGCCTTGAAACAAGGAATGCTTGTGGGTGAGGATGGATTCCCCCAGGGCAGCTGCACACTCCTGGCTGCTGCTGCACCTGAACAGGACTGGGCTCTGAGGATGCTCTGTGTCCCTGAGGACCCAAGGCAAGGCATGACCTATTTCCCAGGTCTAATGCTTTCAGAAGAGCTGTGGCACAAGTGTGGAGGCAGGAGGAGGCCTGCAAATAAATGTCACTGCATAGGGCTTGTTGTGTATTATAGTGAAAGATAGTTTCTTAGAGGGATTGTATTCCTGTGGGATTTTTCAGGTGCTAAAGTTATTAAACATTCCTCTGTGTTTATGAATTAGGCTGTTAAATTCCTTATCTGGATTTACCACCAGAAATAAGCCTACATCTTTTGTAGGGGTGTGACATGACATTTACTTTTCATTTCTAGGGGTTATGTGCTATAGTGCGATGTGATGTACTTGGACAGTACTTTCCCTGCGTGAGAGAGGATCCTTATTCCAAGAACTGAAAAGATAACATGAATTGAAGTTTGAAAAAGCAATTTTTGCAGGCTGCAGAAGCTGGCATTTTTTGTTAATTTATTTTATTTTACCCTCAAGAAGGGAGAAACAGGAAAAATGTATTTCATAAGTGTGCATGACTGCTTACAATTTTGGCAGTGGAGCACAGAGCCTACTGTCCCTCAGGTAACGTAATTTGCTTTCTTATTGCCTATGGACATACTAAAAATGTAGCATTTTGCAAGAAGGCAGTGCAGCACACAATAGATGATCATTTTGTGATAGAAAATGCCATAGAAATCCCTTCATATTGTATGACATGACTTTTACAGAGCTTAATGGAGTATCAGAATCATATATATATATATATATATATGCACAATTGTATGTCAGTGGCTTTAAGATGAAGGATAAGTCATCCTCCATTGAAGTTGTACCTATTTTAATCAAAGCACTATGATTTTTATAAAAGTGAAGCCTTAGGTGTGCTTTTCTGAGATGTGGGAAGGCCAAGAGAAATGGCATTGATATGAAGTACATGGGAGGAGCAGCAGTGTACAAGGAGCTCATTTTATTATTACTTCTTCTTTTCCTCACTGTTAATTTTCCTTTTCTATTGCTTGGTGTTCCAGTTTTTGTGAACTGCCCCAGACAGAACTTGATGTTTATCACAGATGTTTATCACAAAGTCTGCTAGAAAGAAGTGGATCATGAAGAGAAGATGTGGATTGCCCAAATGGTGCAATGTGGGCATTGGTGGAGACGTTATCACTCAGATTTTCTGTGGGACACAGGTTTAGGCTGAATAGGTGGTTCTTAATCATTTAAACAATTAGCACTGCTGTACAGCCTATAGGAAGTCACTGACAATTTGTCTCTGGTGCTGATCAAAGTAATCGTCATTCCAAAGGAAGGATAAATATTTTTTGCAGTTCCACACTATGTGTTCTGCTCAAAAAGAAGGCTGAGCTGAGGTATTCTCATCATCATCTTCCAGCTATTCCTAATTTTCTCAAATCAAGAATCTTTTGTTGTTTTTATCTGTTTTAATCAAGCAGATTAAAGCAATAAAAAAAGCAATGTCTGGACAAATTCAAGTAGGAAATAGGGACCAAATTTTAACAGCAACTGTACGAACAATTTATGAAAGTTGTTTATCACCTGAAGTCTTTAGATCAAGGTGATATTTCTAAAGCAGACTTTACAGTTCATCCACAAATCCCTTTTGTTGTATTATTCTGTTGATTCAATGATACAATTACAGAGGATCTATTTGGTCTCAGAGTATCATTTTTTTTCGTGTACTTTTTCCATTTGTAAGCAGAAACTAAAGTTGTTTGGGTCTTAATCTACACAAAGTTGGTTTGGCAATACTTTGGGATTTGTAGATCTGTCCATGACTTATAGAATTAAATAACAGAATGTATTTTTTATTACTACTTCATTAATTATTTTGAGTAACCTGTTGTGGCTGGAACTCCCTTTAACCCTTCTGTATTGAGTAGCAAGTCTGATTTGCTAATTTTAATCCATCTTGCCCACATTCACTCATTCTATCCCAAACAATATTGCATTATGAAACATAGAAGAGCTCAATTATATAAGTGTTTTTGTGATGCTAACACAAGTTAGACCAAAATAATTTGCATGTAGCAATGTTTTTACCCTGGTAATAATGGTTTTGAGTTACTGCTGTAGGAGATATTCAGGCCTGAGGGATATGCCAAATATTCAGACTGACTAAAGAGAAACACTAGAAGTATCTGAAACCCCTCAGCTCCGCTAGTCCTGGTAATGGGAAGCCAGATTTTTCATAGAGGACACAAAGCTGAATGAATGGCATACATTTACTTTATGAATTCCTTACAGTTTAAGCTGTAGAAAAATATGTGAAAGTCAGCACAGAAGGTCTGTGATTGAAATCTTCCCATGAATGTATTACTACTTTCAGAATTCCTCCCTTCCATCTACTCTGATTCTGATATGCACATAGTAGGAATCTTGAGTGTGTCTGTAGACACCAGGAAGGTGGCAGTGATGCAAGACTGGTGATGGGGGAAATTGGAATGAAATCCCTGGACCAGTGTTCTATTTCCTTCATTAAACACTACAATGTACAATTTTTACTTTTTTTTTTTTCAAGGGCTGACTTTAATTAACAAATCTGGCAATTATATAAACTGAAATGATGCATAGAAAGGAGAGAACACCAATATTCTCAGTTCATAGGAGCATTCTCTGTATTGCTTGCAGAGTTGGAGTTCATTATGTTGTTTACCTCTGGAAATTATCTTTTCTCTGTTTCTTTTTCTCAAGCAGCAGCTTCTCTATGACTATGTTGACTGGAGTATTAAGATATGAAAAGGTAATCCTGTAACAGTTGGGATTCAGTAGCTGTACAGAAAAAGGAGAAAAAAAAATCCTACTATGCTCAGAGAAGAGCCTAGACCCTATAATTAAGATAACATTTCATTTGACAACTGAACAGGAGCCAGACCTTCAGTCATTTTGTAGCTGGTATATTGCCAACAATTATTTTAAATCCCTTTAGTTGCCAGATATTGTTGCTCTTTTGCTGCCTGGCAGGGCACCAATGATGCTGATCTATGATCCAACCAAACAGGAAGAATAAATTAACAGAAGTGTAACTGGTACATTCTCAATCCACCAGAATTAACCACAAGTGCAAAAGAGACAGGATATGATAATGACTGACTGCAGGGTAGACCATGTTTAAGATACACTTTACTGAATAAGAATGTGGAAAGGCTCCATGACAATGTGACTGAACTAATTGCCTCTCATATTTTAAGAAAATATTTTAAAAAGTTGTAAACTCTGTATTTTATTCATGCTACTCAGTGCACACCTTGAGTTTTCCAATTCAGAGAGCAAGGTTGTTCTGACCAGCTTTCCTATTTATGCTGAATTTTTACACATTGCTGACATTTATTGTCGAACATGCAGTACCATATACATCCCACTTGGAAAACTGTTTGGAGTAAAAATCTCACAAATTTTTCTGCAGCTGAGGTAATATTTTTGTAATCTGGATATGTGCTTGACAATTCCTGGTGGTTCTTCAGTAAGCCTCTATACCAGGATATCAATTTCTCTCTTGCAGCTCTTAGATTTTCTGATGTTAATGCTCAACCCTCCTTAAAAAATAAAAAAACAAAACAAAACAAAACAAAACAAAAAAAAAAAAACCAAACCAAAACATTAATTTCTTCCCTCTTAATTGTAAGTAAATCTTTCAGGAACTAAACCTCTGCTTGACACTGAGGTGGTACGAATGAGAAAGAGTAAGAGAGAGACTCAGAATGCTTCAAGTGATTTGGTGAATTTGTATTGTATAGAACTTTCACTTCTATATACTCACATGACTTATTTTTGTTGTTTGTAGTTTAATTGGAAATTGTTTATTCTGATACATTTTTTTTAATTGATAAAGGGTTGTAATGCATAATAATAGAGTCATAGACAGGCTTGAGTTGGAAGTGACCTTAAAATCACACTGTTCCAACCCTCTGCCATGGGCAGGGACACCTTTCCCTGTCCCAGGTTGCTCCAAGCCCCATCCAGCCTGGGCTTTAATACTTCCATGGATGGGGCAGCCACAGATCCTCTGGACAACTGCCTCAGTACTCTGACAGGCGAGGCTGACAGCGCAGCAGTACCCTGGGTCCTCCTTTCTCCCCTTTTAAAAACGAGAGTAATGTTTCCCCTTGTCCACTCTCCTGGGACTTCACTGTACTGCCATGACTTGGCTGGTCCTTGTTTCTCTGCCTGTGGAATTGCTTCTTTCCCTTTACTTGAATCAGTGTCAAATATTTCCTGTCATGGTTTGCAAACTGTGGTCCTTGTCCATTGCTCACTCTTTGCTTGTAACTAATGTGCCTCATAAGCAGTGAGCTAGTTGATTCTTTACTGTGAATCATAAATACAAAATCCTTAACATAAGCAAATTTTGTTCTAATTTGTGATGTTGTTTCCTAATGAAAAATGAAATGCAGATTTTTAAGTAACATAGCAGTAAGAGCAGATGGAAATCTTATCTTCAGAGTTCTAAAGGGAGCCCAATGTAGAAGCTTAATTGAATTTCATGTAAAAGGAAAACATTTTGGTTCTTTTATTTAAATGGAAGGGTTTGGTATTCCCAGATGAAAACATTTCACAATTGCTTTTTCCTTTGCTGTTAAATAGTCATCTCATCTAGGTTTTGTATATTTAGATAGTGTACTTTGATTTTTTTTTCTATTGGACTCACTGAGTGATTATTTTTGATAAGAAATGTCCTTAAAAAGAAAAACTGCAAATAGTTTATCTGAAAACTTTATTTTTATATATATGATTCATAGTCTTTTTACTGATGGATGATGAGAAAGTTGAGGTTGGTGTCACTGTGATTAAATACAGAGTTAAATCATGTGCAGAAAGCCTTGTTGCTTCAATGTACGATCATGTTGTCCTTCCCTGCATCCTTATTTAGAAAGGCACTGTCCTTCAAGCTAAATACATAAAGTAGCACTAACAAGTTTTCACAGCTCTGCTTTAGGGTACTTGAAGGTTTATTTATATGTTATATCTCAAAATCTTGCCTCTGAAGCTGGAGTCCTGCCATCTGTGGTTAACTGTGCATTAAGGGGATTGCTGCCAATACAAGTGTACAAGATGACAAGTATGATCATTTGGAAATTATCTGCTAGGAATAAGATAGCAGCACATTTAGGATACAGCTAAAGCCTTGGATTAATGGAGGGTGGTAATTTTCCGTGACACATATGGTTGTTCTTCAATACTTCCCTACTTCTAACCCTCTGTAGCTCTCAAAGGATGTATTCCTACATCCCCTTTCCCCAGCTACATAATTGACAAATAAATGGAGCTCTGTACTATTTTGGAGAGTTCACTGATTAAGCAGTGAAAAAAAAATACCCTCTAACTCTGCACATATCCTGGCATGCAGAGAAGGTGAAGAATGTGGTTTTACATAATCCTGAAGGTCAGCAGAACTTGCATTTAAATCAAGGAAGTTGTGGCTGAAAGACACTGTAAGGACTGGAGTTAACAAAGGTGCCAGCACGTTGGCAGTCGGAGCATCTTTGCCAACATACAATTGTCTAAGATGATTTTGTGTAAAAGCACTTTTTTTTTTTTTTAAATTTTTTAAATGAAAGAGTTTGGTATGCCCAGAAGAAAGTATTTCATTATGACTTTGTCCCTTGCAGTCAAATAACTCATCTCCTCTAGGTTTTGTGTGTTTAGATAGTGTACTCTGACATTTTTAACTCTACAAGAACATACAGGCCTCTCCTTTCAATGAGACTTGAGGGGCATAGTGCCACCTTAGCATCTGCCTGGAACGATTTGTGTCTGAGCACTGTTTGATATTAAATTCTGGTGATACTGATGGCTAATGAAGTTTGCAAAGGCAGTGGGGTTGGACATTTGCCAGTGGAGGTCACAGCACTTCACTGGCTGCAGATTTGCAACACCTTGGTATGTATATATGGACCAGGATGGAATATGTTTGTTTTATATTCCTGTTCAAAATGTGCAGAAATGCTTAAAGGCATTTCAATCCATTCTGTGTATTCTCTACCACATGGTAGCTATTTTTATGGCTTCCTTTCTTTGTAGTTTTTGTTGTTTGTTTTTATTTGTTTTGTTTTGTTTGTTTTTTGTTTTTTGTTTGTTTTAGTATTTTCAGCAAAACCCCTGTGGTTGCTGGTGGAAATATCTTTATAAAACTAATATAGGAAACAGAAAGGCCACTAGCTTGATCTGGTAAAAGTTGTTTAAACATTACAAGTAGTTACCCACCTTAGCCATATGAATTTTGTGCTCAAATAAACCTCAGTACACAGGTATGGCACTTATTTCCATGGAGTCACAAAATAAGGTGATCAGAGAAATTAAAGAAAAACATGATTTATAGTTTCCACCAGTGTTGGTGGTATTTTTAGTGTACCTTCATTGTTTCTTGATTTCTTCCTTGCAGGTGATAGAAATTGGCTGGTGGAAAACAATAAGGTAGAAATACTCTGATAACTTTAAAGAAAAATAAATCTCTGTTGAGCAATGGAAACTGTAGCACAGAAGAATGAACAGTTCAAAAATGTTCTACACATTGAAATTAACTGTATCAACACATCAAACATCTAAGTAGTGACACTGATGGAGAACTGTAAATGTACATACTGGGAAAAGAAAAATGTTTTGACCTTAAACCAATCCGTTTGTATTTGAACCAAAATTACTAATATTTTCTGGGTGGGAGGGATATGGGAAAAGATGTCTTAATTTTGCTTGCAGATTAATTTTTCAATTGAGAAAGGGCAAGTATCATTAGATATTATCTCCCTGTATTTATGAGGATGAGGTAAAGGAAAAGGCAATATCTGGTTGACATTCATTTGGGTTTGCTTTTCTTATATTTAAGCAGAGTTCTGGGAACGTGTATGGAAAATATATTTGTTTGTGACTCCCTTGCTTTGAATTACTGTATGACCTTGCCTTTACTTTTCCTGCTCTGCTACAAAAGATATTGAACTTCTGAGGATTTCTCCCCCCACACCCCCAAATTTACATGTCAATAAACCAGTATTATACACAGAGGAAGAATGAAG
The DNA here is from genome assembly GCA_013397075.1 of Rhabdornis inornatus. Lineage (NCBI taxonomy): Eukaryota > Metazoa > Chordata > Aves > Passeriformes > Rhabdornithidae > Rhabdornis > Rhabdornis inornatus. Next base: position 78,164 of record VWZS01001739.1, read on the forward strand.
GAACACAGAAGTTAATTAATCTTAAGATTACACACAACTGAAATCTAATTTTAGAAAGTGCTCTGAGTTTCCTGGGTAATTCTATTATCCTGGGAAGAACAAAGAAACCCTAGTACTTTTCTGCTTTAACATTTCATATCAGTGAGGAATAAGTTGTTTCCTGTTTTTGAGCAGCCAAATCCCAGCCATGTGCTTGAGCTGGCTCCTGGCAAAGAGCTCGGCTGCCTCTCTCCCCTCCTGCCTCTTCTTAGTGACATGGCACAGAGCAGTAGGACTTATTTTCCTTCCTGCAGTGGGCACCCCAAGGTGAACATTTTTCTGCTGAGCCAGAAGAGAGGTTGACGTGCTCTGGAATGTCTTCTCTGGCCCCTGATCTGTTCCTGATGTGCCATGGGGGATGTGTGGTTTGTCTCCAAAGACAAGGACCATGGTGAGCACTGTAAACGCTTCCTCTTCCATATTTCAGACAGTGGAAGTTATTTTCATCCCTTTGTGAACAAATAATTGCAGTACTACTTGCTTAATCAAAGTGCACTTTACCATTGCTGCATACAGAGGAGCTTCTCTAGGGGATGATTCAGAACAGAATCTTAATTTGTGCTGCCTCCCAGGTGTCTGCAGGAGGGACTGGACTCCAGGATTCAGTTTCTTAAACTTGTATGGTAGAAAATGAAAAGTTGCGTATTTCCTCCTTAGGAACAGAATGTGGGAATCACCAAATATAATTGCTTGCTCTAAAAGGTACAGTCCTATCATGTCCATGGCAGTGGTTTAATTGGTAGTGAATTTTAAGTGTGTAACTTATGTAAGAGGAATGCAAGGAATATAAAGCCTCAGAAAGATTGGTGGAAAAAAAGCTCTACATTTTATGTGTAATAAAGGATGCCCCCTATCAAAAACAGTGGCCTGTGAAGAGCTTTCTGTTCTTGATGGTGAACAGGAAGAAATGAAGAAGTTTTGCCAACTTGTTAGAAGCAAGCACACTAATGATAAACTATGGCAGTTTTTTTTTCTGGAACTGCATCTTTTAAAGGAAGAAATATAACCAAAAGCATAGGATTGTCATAAGGGAGGAGGTGTTTTCTTTTAGGTGAGAACTTCTATTTCCAAGGCTGTACATCAAGGGAGTTTTCACTTCAAAGCTGTCTACACCAAGGAATAGTAACTTCTAATGAAACTGATAGTTAAACCCTCAGCTATCACATCATAAGCGAGTTGCTATAATAGTGCCTGCAACTATTGCACATCCTCTTTGATTTAATTCATTTTTGATCTTTTCCACCTGCTGGACCAGCACAGCTTTGTTCACCCTGGCTGAGATTTTTTAAAATTAACCAGTATACCAACAAAAATACATTAACAATTCCTCATTATCTTTACATGATCATTATTTGGGCTCAATAAGAAAGGACATGAATAACAACTGAAAATCAAGTCTCACATGGGAGAAAGAGATCAAGGTTACATTTTTAGATAAAACAAATTCCTGTCTTCTAAATATTGCAATTAATTATATGATATGCTGCCTGTGCTGCAAATGTCCCTGTACTGTACTTAAATTACATAAAAATTTAAAATGTTTTTGTTTTCTAGGTTTAAAATCAGATTTTAAAAGTTATTATATGTTCTGAGCTTGCTGAAGATTGGGTCTGAATATACAAATTTTGAATATCTATCATATTGGTATTTCTTCTTAATGAAGTATTGTATGGGTTCAGTTTATTGAATCCAAAATTATCTGGGAGTGGGAAGAAACTTATATAGATTTCCTAGTAAGAAATAAGAGGAAAAATACAAAGCCATCCTAATGATCTGAAAATTTTACTAGTTTATGTAATTACTTATTAAGGAAAAAAAGTAGTTTTATCTCTAATAAAATTAGATATAATAATTTATATTATCTCTTTATATTAATAATTTATAAGGTTTCTCTAATCAACTCTTACAGAATGTTCTTCTAACTGTTTTTTACCACAAGAAGGGATTTGTCCTGCTGAGGAAAAGAAAGCTTAGATTAAATTCTTGAATACTGACTTCCAAAGAGATTAACATATATATTTACAGTATTTGTTTGTTTGAGAAGAGTAAGTCAATATTCTGTTAAAAAGTTGAAATGTGAGTCAGTAGTAGTAGAAGAGCAGCCGGGTAGTATTTTAATTGCAATTATTTGCATTAATCTTCCAAACACTGCATTTACTGTATTCCCAGAGAGTTTGAGACACTTCTGTTTCCCTTCTTTCTTTCCCATGTTCTCATCCCTAATAAAATGCATTTATCTGTGCCTTCTAAAGAAAAAAAAATAAAAGGAACAGCAACTGGAACCCAAAACAACCAAAACCTTGGGAATGGTTTTGCAGAGCTTTAGAATTGCATTGGTAGACTTTATGTAAATCAGGTTACCATCACTGGATTAACATAAAAATGCACTAAGTCCTCCAGGGTAAAGTGTATTATGAGCACATCTGCCATCTGAGACAGACAGTAGGACAGGAGGGAGTTTGGCTTATGGAGTTACTGAAGTTTAGCGGAGTCCTACCAGTTGAACTCAATGGGACATTTTTCACTCCTTTTGCCTTTAGAAATCTTCAGATGATAGGAATTTGTCACAGCCATAAATGACCAGCCTGTTCTATACTGGGCTGCCTGATAAGGGATGTCACAGTTGCCAAATTTCAGCTCAGGCAGGGGCTCAATATATTACCAGCTAGGAGAAAGACTTTTTTTTTTATGATACTAGCAAAGGGCTACTAAGGTGATTAAAGGATGGGAGCACCTCAGTTGTGCAGAAAGGCTGAGAGAGCTGGGACTGTTTATCCTGGTGCAGAAACCACTCAGCGAGATTTCTTGAATATATGAAAATATCTGAAGGGAGGATGTATAGGAAATGGAGCAGGCCCTTTTCAATGATGTCTAGTGACAGGGCAAGACACAATGGGCACAAACTGAAACACAGGAATATAAGGAATTCCTTTTTTTCTTTTTTTTTTTTTTTCTTACTGGAGGTGACTGAATGCTGAAGACTACTTTGAGCAGTGTGTTTAAAACACCATTGTGAAGGTAAAGCACCTTATTCACCTTATTGTTAAAGCATTGGGGCAGTGGTCCACTAGCAACCTTTTTGATACTCCTATCTTCCCATTATTCAGAGAATTGTCTGTTGATGCTGTGAATTAGTCAGTGCATAGACACGGTGAGATTATCCAGCCTGAGTCAGGAACCATGTAGTCAGTTAATCACAGGGGGTCTACAGCTTCATCTGCTACTGAGAAATAGATCTCTTGGAGGAATGAGTAGACTGTGGAGAGAGCTTTGTTCATATATCTACACTGCAAGATTTCTATAAGATTTCCCTAATTTAAATAATGGGGAACAGATACACAGCTGTTGTCGCTTGCAACAACATTCGCTGGATTCAGAGGTGTACCTTTCATTTAGATTTGGTTTTGAACACCGCTGCTATTCACAGTAAGTCTGCTCCAAGACACTGAAAATGTATTAAAAAACCCAGTTTCTCAACAGTTTGGCAATTTGATCTGATAATACCTGTTCTCTGTACAAGAACTTGAGAAATGAGTTAGCAATTTGAGAACTAGTCAGTGTGTAGCTAAAACAGGAATTGTTTACATTATCTAGGGATTCATTTAGGATTTCTTTAGGAAGGCACTTCATTTGTTTCACTATAGAGATAATTTTAATTTGAAAAACCTTATGCTATTTTTCCATAAGTACATATTATTTCAGAAACAGATTAAAAGGAATCAGTTCATTGACTGTAAACACCTCATTTATTTGAAGTAATTGTGTGAAAATTTTATTCCAGGAAGAATATTTGATATCAAATGAGTCAGTAGTATGTCCTAATGTTTCTGCATAAATGAGGCTTTGTCTCAATAAATTAAAGCCTGTAAAACCATAATCTTAATAAACTTCATAAATTACTTTGCTCATGACTGTTAAACTGAAAGTGTTATCCACTCTGGAGGGAAATAATTGTTTTCATACTTGTTTATTTCTGACTATCACAGTAATTGTAAGGCATTCTCTTTGATGTAATTCCTTATAAAGTTGTATATAAAAAGTGATATGAGCCATTTTGGGTTTTAATTGAATAACTTTGGAAACCAAAAGTTATTTTCAAACTTCAAATATTGTTAAATTAATTAACTTGAAACAATTCAAATAATTTCTAGAAGAAAATGAAGAGTAGAGTGGGTTTATTCTTGTTTTTGAATGTTATTCCCTGCTAAACCAGGTTCTCAGCTATTCCTGAATGGGAACTTACTCTGTGCATGGCCTGTTTAAATAAATGAGCTGCCAAATCCATTCAGCAAATCACCCATGCATTAGCGTAATATTAAGTTTATTAACAGGTCTTTTAAAAGACCATGATGAAGTGTAACTTTCATTCTTTTTAATTATGAGAGGCAGAGTACTGAAAAGCAGACCTGAATCATGATTTGGTGGCTTTTGCCTTTTATTCTTCCCCACTGCTTCTGTATTACCTTAACTTATACCCTACATCTGGATTGTGAAATCAGCTAGAAACTCTTCTCTTGTAACAGCTCATGGAGATTTTAAGGAAGCTGTTTTGGAATTAGACTGTTTAGGGTTTCAGTGTAGTAGCTTCATGAACAGAAAAACAACAAGCCTCTCATCCAGGCTTTTGCCACTGCAGCCTCATTCTCCAAATTATTGAATGCTTTCTAGTCCTTTGTCTTGTTTTGTAATGGATCTTAAAAGTGAAAGAAGGAGAGATAATCACTGGTACCTCACCCATCACAGGGTCATTGGGCTGAAAATTACTCTTCTGTGGTCCAAAGATGGAGAAGCTTTGTATTATAATGGCAGTTAATTATTATTAAGGCTGTTAGAGAATTGCCAGAGTAAATTTCTAAAATACCCTGACCTGTGATTGAACATTTTCAAATATCTAATATTTCTGGGTGAAAGGGGTCATTAATTCTCCATTTACAGAATAAGTGGGCTGCGGAAAATTCAGAAGCTATCTGTGATGAGACATGATTTCAGGTTTTAGCTTTAAGTTTGTCTTGCAGGGTCAAGGATTTGGTGTGTAGGGACATTGAAGATTCTTTGAGCTGCTGGTCTACATCCAGAAAGTGACAGTTCAGACTTGGAGTGGGTGATTGTGCATTAAATTCCTTGGATATGTGAAATAAAACATTTGATCAGTGACTAGTGGGAGAGCATGTAGCCACAATCTGTAAAAGGAGGATCTGTCTTATGCTTATTTAGTTTTTCATGTGATTCAGACATATGAGATGACAATCCTTTAGAATTTTAAATACCTAGATAGTATTTTAAGATCAAACTAGAACATTTTGCAAAGTTGCTATGTCTTGTTATGGTGTTGTGCTGAACTTGTCTTCTTTTTCTGATTCTTTAAATCTGGAGTTACAGGGTGAATATACACATGAGCTGTTGGAAATTGATGTTTTTCTAATTGTTATTAAAAATATGGCATACAAAATTGTAAACTAAGAGAAAAAAAATGAAAACCTAATTTAAAAGCAATACTTTTTTTTGTTTTTCCAAAATTCCTCTTTTACACTGTCTTCAAAACCCAGCCCAGAAGCAGATAAAATACATAATCTTAGCTTTTAGAAGTATTTCCTAATTAAAGACTGCAGGTACTGAATTGAGAGTGGAGGTTTTATTGTGACTATAGAATGGAACTAAATTTGAAATAAATATAAAGCAGATATGATAAAATATTGCATGAACTTATTATTCATCTTCTAGCTGTCACAAAGAAGTTGTAATTCTGCTGGTTAAAAACATTCTGTGTGACTATGGATTTAATATAAAAATGATTTAGCTTCTGCGGATTTATTCTGCATCTCTTTTTTGCTGAGCTCTTTTACTGGCTCAAATCAACTTTATCCATTGACTTTGCTTTGCTCCAGCTATCTTTTAAAGTAATTAGGTGGTTTTTTTGACACCTCAATCTATCAGTTTGCTTAGTTTGAGAAGTTTTATGGATTGTGGTCATGCCTGGTTTACAACTTTGAGAGTTGTCTTAAAAGCAAAACATAAAGATGTTATGAATGAGAAACAGCAGGCATGGTCACTGAATAGGTTTGGGAATGTAGGATTGCATGCAAGCAATTGAGACTTTTCAAGACTTTTGGCATCATTTGAGAGTCAAAAAACCTGAAGTCAGGGAATTCCATTGTTACTGTACTTTATTCTAAAGCAGCGTTTGCCTTCACAATGAAGAGTCAAGTGAAAGGCTGCAACCATGTTATCTATTTTAAAAAAATACTATTTTATCATACTCATATTTACATAATTATATATAAATAATCTTAATATCATGCTGCATATGGATGATTTCTCTTTTGGTAAAGAATAAGGCACCAAAAAAGAGATATAGGAACTTTAACAGTTTCATATTTTTCATTTCTTAAACACATGAACAAGTTTATTTACATCTCATGGAAACATGATACCAGGCTGAGTGTTCCCTATCTCCTGCATTTCAAAGTCAGGCAGGGCAGCTGCCTGGTCTGTTGGCAATTTGTGTATGGGGTTTCCAAACCTGGAATAAACGACACCACACTTATGGACTCCAAAGCACAGATCAAGCTAACAGCTTATCAGTAAACTGTTGAACAAGTTTTAGTTTTTGCCCAATTACTTTGGGTTTGGTTAACTGAAAAAACCCCAAACATTCCAGCAAGCTGTATCTTTTCACACAGCTCCTGTCTGTCTCCAAACTTGAGGAAGTTTGGGGGTTTTTAAAATACATCTTGGCATTTAGATAATTTTTCCACATCAACTATTTTGGTGATAAACTGTATTTATTTGGGTTCTTTTAACTACAAAATTCTTTTTTGTAGTCCTCCAAGAGCTGTGGCAAGCCTACTAACAGGGGACAGATTGGTTTTTAGTGTTGAAAAGTGTGGTTGGATGCCCACTTTGCATTTATAGCCAATGAAAAAAAGACAAACAATTCTCACTTAAATCACATTTTTAAAATACTCATTAGAAGAAATGAGACAGAGGCTTCCATATTCTGCTAAACTTTGAAAGTAAAACTTAAACTGCCCATTTAATTAGATGGCACTTTGCCCCTTACACTCTTTAAACCTTGTGCTTTATATTTATGACAGGTACAGACAAATCTATGGTGTTTAATTATAGGCAAAGAGACCATTTCCTGCCATAGTCATAATATCAAAGAACAGCTGATGTGGAAATTAATGATAATGAGAGATACTTAGTTTCTTGTTACTTTATTAGTAAAGGAATGTATTACTTCAAAGATATTTCTACACTTGAGAAATATTCAGTGCAAAACGCTGAAGCAGTCATGACATTCAAGTGAGAATGTGAAGATTTATCTTGGCATATGGTGATAGAAAGAAGGCGATATGTTTTGACAAGTATCGTAATTTGACAGTTAAAATAAATACACAGTCAAACAAAAATGGGATATTTGATGAAAACTATGTGCTGAGTACTTTTCCTATAGTTTCTCTATTTGAATAACACTGAAGCTTTTATGACGTTGGTAATCTGGAACACATGTGGACTCTTTGACTGAGAACCAATGGCATTGTATCTCACATTACAGCATTGCATTTTTGGATTTTATTTCCAGAAACAATACTACAGCACTGCACAGTGGGAACTTACCAATGTGAGTATTACTCATAGATGAATCAGGAAGGTTATCACAAATGACTAAACAGAGAGAATCACAGGAAGATCTTCTAGAATCAAATTTATTTGGTCCTTTCTTTTTTGTTCCTTTGGTTGCTGGCAAAGTAGGAGGAACCCACAGGAGGCCTGAAAGCACTCAAACCTTCAAAAGAAGTTAATTTTACACTGAAAAATCCTGAGAAGTGTCTCATAAGGATCAAACCACCTTGACACTCAAATCTTTACATGAAGATCCAACACTGTGTTAGAAGCCCTGGCTGTGCCTCCAGGAGCAGGGAGTGCTGTCTTGGTGCGCTGGAAGCGCAGCCTGTCCGAGGAGAGCTGGAGCTCAGCAGCAGCAGCAGCAGCAGCAAGGGCAGGGCTGATGAGCCCAGGCTGCTTCCTGGGCTGGACCAGGCAGAGACTGATCTGCCTGCAAGTCCTCAGTTAGTACTTGGTTGGATGCTCCTTTGCTCAGCTCTTTGTACCAGTTTTGTCCTCCAGGAGCTTCAGGGAGAACCATCTTTCATATGGAGATGTGATTATTAAATGGTACAGATTATTTCTTGGCTTTATCCAATGTATTGATTTATTCAAACTGAGGATCTGACTCATAACATGTGTTTTGTTCATCACTATTATTTCCTTGCACTACTACTCCTATTTAATCTGTAAAAAAATTTTGGAATAGTTTGAAAGGAAACAAAGAAAGACAGACCTTTCTTAGATGCAACATTTTTCTCCTTAGAGAAACAAGATATTGGTGTATACAGTTGCCAGCTGCTACTGTACTTTGATGGACACTCTTCTGCCAGGAAAAGGATCTGAATACATTAAACAATATATTAAACATATCATATCATAACATATTCCTTTTATTTAGTTTATTTTTATTGTACAGTTCTTACCAACACAGATCTATTTACTTCTTAAATCTGCATTATTGTAGAAACTAAATGCTTATAAATCTGCTAATCTCAAATTTAGATTTGAACCAAGGCTTGTCTCATTTACTGTTTACAAATATAATTAGACTTCAATATATTTTGAAAATTTCAGGGGACTTCTCTGTCAGTAGCTGCACCTCACTGTCCAGTATATGTCAGTATATTTTTTTCATTATATTAGATAATATCCTAGAAACTGAAATAATCATGGCTGTACCACTGACTTCAGTGGCATCACTGTGTCTGAGAAGCCTTTGAGATTAATTTTCTAGGAGATTTTAAAATTAATCTTGAGGGTTTTCCCCTCCCTAAATATTGTGTCTGATCTGTCCCTCTAGAAAAATTGGAATAGTTGTAGTTTTCCATGGAATAAAAGGTGTTAAAAATCTCTAAAAATAAATATGGCAAGGTTGCCAGAGTTTAGCAGTGTTTACTGATAATGAATATCAGTACTTGAAATCTCAGGTTGCCTAATTTTTATTTTCCTAATTACTAGGCAATGAAGGCCATGTTCTTGAACTAAAATGTAGGAGGGAAATTATGACTTGGAAAGTGTCTGACTTTCCCAAGCTCTCCAGTTTTCCTAGCTAGAATAGATGAAATTACTGCAACAATCAAGATTGCTCCTTTGAAAGTAATGTAACCTTAAGTTTTTGTCAAAGAGTCTTTGAGAAATCTGGACAAACCCGCACTGATACAGCACAGGTTGTCTTGGCTTGCAAGGCAGGAGGTAGCAAAAGTATGTATTCTATTACTATCTGTTGAAACCAGGTGAGGCTGTAATCTCTATCTAAAGAGGGGGCTATCTTCTGTTAATGGACCATGTGTTAAAACCATGTGGGGCAGTGTTCTTTATCTTTTCCACAACCCATCCTTCCTCCAGGGAGATATCTTCTGTTAATGGGCCATTGAATCCCACTGCATGACTGATAAAATTACATCATCCCATTGGGAGATGCCCCGCCCAGGGGGAGGAGCCAAGCAGTTCCTACCTAGAGAAAAACTTAGATTTGGACGCCAAGGCAGCCTTTTTCCACAGGATTCCAGAGGAAAGCTGCACCCTTCTATAGAACCACTGCTTCAACAGAACCACATCTGTCATCCAGGAGGACTGCAGCCACCATTTAGTCGGACTGCTACCAACACTCTGACTGACAGGGTGTCAGGTTGTATTCTGACTCTGTCAGTGTTTTTTTAATTTTTTTTTTTATTACTGTATTTTTATTTTTATTTTTTTCCTAGTGAAGACTATTACTCCTATTCCCATATCTTTGCCTAAAAGTTCCTTAATTTCAAAATGATAATAATTTGGAGGGAGGGGGTTTACATTGTCCATTTCAAGAGAGGCTCCTGCCTCTCTTAACAAACACCTATCTTTCAAACCAAGACAGATTTTGGCGCCCAACATGAGGTACAAGGGCATCAAGAGAAAAAGGAACAACAGTTCTTGAGTAACCTAATTTTTTGTGTGCTGGATATAGAAACCTCATTAGGTAGCACCGTGTGATCTGGTTTACTCTGGTTCAGGTGGCACGTTGTCGTGGCTGTATTTCTCCTATTTGCAGTCCCTTATCTAAACATGGGTCCTATAACTAAGGCTACTGTGGCTGTTATCCAGTTTGCTTTATGGGTCAATAAGGTGAGGAATTAATGGCTCTTTAACTTCCTTTGGAAGGCAGGTACATGGATTCAGGGCTATCACACTCTGTGTGTCTGGGGTTACTTTAATAATGGTACCTACTGTGAGGGAATGACACCAGGGAAAATTTTCTCCCAACACTTCATCCAGCTCTTTGGGTCTACCCCACCAGTTTTCAAAGGGTTCAAATCCTATACCTACCTCACAGAATAGGGATGCTGCCCCAGAGCCTGACCCTGCCCCACAGCCCACCTCGGAAAGGAACCACCCGGAGTGGGTGGGGGTTATAGTGAAGGAGATATGTGAGATGGGCCAGATGCTGAAGGAATACATTTCCACAGCTCTCGAGAAACTCTCCCCCTGCCTCAAAGAGGGAGAGTCTGATGGTGCAGCAGTGGAACCCATAGATGTTACAATCGTTCAGGTTCCAGTTAAACCTGAAGGGCAGTCACAGCCAGCAGCAGTTGCTCCTGTGCAGACTAAGAAGTCTAAGATGAAATTAGAGCACCTAGTTAATAAGGATAAGAAAGGAGGGCCCTTACAACCAGCAGGGGAGCCAGAGGTTGAGATCAAAACCGAGTCTCTGTCATATGAGAGTTCCTGTAACATGCGAAAAGACATTGTACGAGGAGGCCGTGAGGCTTTTACAACCTGGCTACTTTGGGTCTGGGACCTCATGGGTACAGGTGTGCAACTGGATGGTACTGAGGCAAGGAATTTGGGATCCTTGACCCAGGACTCAGGTGTGGATGAGGTATTCATAAGGGAGCCAGAGCCCCTTTCCCTCTGGGAGTGGCTTTTAATGAGTGTAAGAGAGATGTTTGTCCACAGAGAGAGAATGCAGGAGTACTGTCATAGAATGCACTGGAAGACCCTTGAGGAAGGGATCCAACAGCTGAGAGAAGTGGCAGTACTGGAGGTGCTCTTTGGGAGGGATGGACAGCACGATAACAACCCCGACAAGTCAGGTGCACAGGGCAGATGTTGTGGAATCTGGCAAACCTGGGGCCATCTCAATATACCACCTTCATTGCAACGATTAATGCTGATAACAACCAAGAGACAGTGGGTTCTATTGCCAACAAGCTTAGAAATTATAAGAGTATGATCAATGGCCTGATGCAGGCTCATGTCTCTGCTGTGATTAAGAGCCTCCAAGAGGAAATGAGGGAGATAAAGGAGAAGGTGAGGAGGAACAGTTCCCATATGGCAACTATGCAAGTCACAGGCCACAGAGTCAGAGCCCAACGCCCCCCAGCCAGAGAGAGAGGGTACATCCCATGAGCTGACCTATAGTTCTTTCTGCATGACCATAGGGAAGACATGAGAAGATTGGAAGGGAAACCCACTTCTGTCCTGGCAGCACAGGAGCATCAGCTCAATGAGGGCAACACTAACCAAGGGAGCTCCACTAAAGTGAAGGTAGCCTTGGCCTCCCATGACCGAGCTGCCAGGTATTACAGAAATAAGGATGATCTGTTGGATTCCCTTGAAGGAACCTCTATGTATGCCCAGTATGTGTGCCCAAGAAGGAAATAATGACCAGGGCTAGAGGGGTCCTACCTCTAGCCAGGGAGAGGCACGGGAAAACCGAATCTTTTGGATGGTGTGGATCCAATGGCCTGGCACATCAGAGCCACAGAAATATGAAGTGTTAGCTGATACTGGTTCACAATGCACCCTAATACCATCAGGACATGTGGGGGAGGAACCTGTTTCCATTGCTGGGGTGACAGGCGGATTGCAGGAATTGACTCTGTTGGAAGCTGAGGTGAGCCTGACTGGGAAAGAGTGGCAGAAACATCCAATTGTGACTGGCCCAGAGTCACCGTGCATTCTAGGCATAGACTTCCTCCAGAACGGCTATTACAAGAACCCAAAGGGACTCAGGTAGGCTTTTGGAATAGCTGCTGTAGAGGCAGAGGGCATTAAGCAATGGAACACCTTGCCTGGACTATCAGAAAACCCATCTGCAGTAGGACTCCTGAAGGTGGAAGAGCAACAGGTACCAGTTGCTACCTCGACAGTGCACTGCTGGCAATACCGGATGAATCGAGATGCTGTGATCCCCATCCACAAGATGATCCATGACCTGGAGAGCCAAGGGGTGGTTAGTAAAATCCACTCACCCTTCAACAGTCCCATCTGACCTGTGCACAAGTCTGACAGAGAATGGAGATTGACCTTGGACTACTGTGCACTGAATGAAGTGACTCCACCGCTGAGTGCTGCTGTGCCGGACATGCTGGAACTGCAGTACGAGCTGGAGTCCAAGGCAGCAAAGTGGTATGCCACCATTGACATTGCCAGTGCATTATTGTCCATTTCTCTGCCAGCAGAGTGCAAGCCTCAGTTTGCTTTCACCTGGAGGAGCATGCAGTACACCTGGAACCGACTGCCCCCGAGATGGAAACACAGCCCTACGATCATGGACTGATGCAGACTGAACTGGAAAAGGCTGAAGCTCCATAACAGCTGCAACACATCAATGACATCATTATGTGGGGGAACATGGCAATGGAAGTATTTGAGAAAGGAGAGAAGTTCATCCAGATTCTGCTGGAAGCTAGCTTTGCCATCCAGAAGAGCAAAGTCAAAGGATCTCCCAGAGAGATCCAGTTCCCGGGAGTAAAGTTTCAAAATGGACAGCGTCAGATTCCCACTGATGTCATCAATAAGATCACCACGATGTCTCCACTGACCAGCAAGGAGGAAACACAAGCTTTCCTAGGTGCCATAGGTTTTTGGAGGATGCACATTCCCGAGTACAGACAGATTGTGAGCTCTCTCTACCTGGTCACTCGCAAGAAGAATGATTTCCATTGGGGCCCTGAGCAGCAGCAAGCCTTCGCCCAGATCAAGCAGGAGATGGCTCATGTGGTTGCCCTTGGCCCAGTCAGGACAGGACCAGAGGTGAGGAATGTGCTTTACTCTGCAGCCGGGAACCATGGTCTGTCCTGGAGCCTTTGGCAAAAGGTGCCTGGTGAGACGCGAGGCCGACCACTGGGATTCTGGAGCCGAAGTTACAGAGTGTCCGAGACCAACTATACTCCAACAGAGAAGGAAATCTTGGTTGCCAATGAAGGAGTTCAAGCTGCCTCAGAGGTGATTGGCACAGAAGCACAACTCCTCCTGGCACCCCGACTACCAGTGCTGGGGTGGATGCTTGAAGGAAAGGTTCCCTCGACCCACCATGCCACCGACGCCTCATGGAGGAAATGGATTGCCCTCATCACACAGCACGCCAATATTGGAAACCCAAATCACCCTGGGATTTTGGAGATAATTACCAACTTCCAGAAGGTGAAAACTTTGGTCTCACTGATGAAGAGGGGCAGGAACAAGTGATCCGGGCCGAAGAAGCCCCACCGTACAACCAACTGCCAGCAGACAAAACATGCTCTGCTCTTTTCACTGATGGTTCTTGCTGCATCGTGGGGATGAACCAGAAGTGGAAAGCAGCCGTATGGGGCCCCACATGACAGGCTGCACAAGCTGCTGAAGGAGAAGATGGATCAAGTCAACTTGCTGAAATCAAAGCTGTTCAGCTGGCCCTGGACATTGCTAAAAGAAAGAAGTGGCTAAAGCTCTATCTTTATACTGATTCGTGGACAGTAGCCAATGCTCTGTGGAGTTGGCTGAAAAGGTGGAAAGAGGCCAACTGGCAACGTAGAGGAAAACCAATCTGGGCTGCTGATGAATGGAAAGACATTGCCACCCGGGTAGAGAAGCTGCCTGCAAAAGTCCGTCACGGAGATGCCCATGCCCCTGAGAGTCGGGCTAAAGAGGAACACAGACACAATGAGCAGGTAGATAAGGTTGCAAAGATAGAAGTGTCACGGATGGATTTAGATTGGCAACACAAAGGAGAGTTGTTCCTGGCTCAATGGGCCTATGATGCCTCAGCCTCAGGTCATCAGGGCAGAGATGCCACCTATAAGTGAGCACGAAACCGAGGAGTGGATCTAACCATAGACACTCTTTCTCAGGTTATCCATGACTGTGAGACGTGTGCTGCCATCAAGCAGGCCAAGCGGGTGAAGCCCCTCTGGTATGGGGGGCAGTGGTCCAAATATAAGTATGGGGAGGCCTGGCAGATTGACTACATCACACTGCCTCAAACCTGCCAGGGCAAGTGCTAGGTACTGACCAGGGTGGAAGCCACCACTGGATGGTTGGAGACCTACCCTGTGCCTCACACCACTGCTCAGAACACCATCTTGGGCCTGGAAAAACAAGTTATTTGGAGGCATGGTACCCCTGAGATAATCGAGTCAGACAATGGAACCCATTTCAAAAACAGCCTCATAAACACCTGGGCCAAAGAACATAGCACTGAATAGATATATCATATCCCTTACCATGCACCAGCTGTTGGGAAAGTTGAACGGTGCAGCAGACTACTTAAAACCACCCTGAAGGCACTTGGTGGAAGAACCTTCAAGAATTGGGAAATGAACTTGGCAAAGACTACCAGGATGGTTAACACCCGAGGGTCCATCAATCAAGCTGGTGCTGCCCACTCTGAACCTTTGCATACAGGGGATGGAGATAAAGTCCCTGTGGTACACATGAAAGGTATTTTAAGAAAGACTTTGAATTAGTCCCACCTCAGGCAAAGACAAACCCATCTGGGGCTTGTCTTTGCTCAAGGACCTGGTTACACTTGGTGGGTAATGCAGAACATGGAGAAATCTGTTGTGTACCACAGGGAAACCTAACCTTAAGTGAGAACAGAATATAAGGTTTCATTGTAGAGTTTGAAAGAGGTATTGATTTGGGTATGATGCAGATGGTAATAGAATAAGGGGTGGATAATATCTTGGCTTGCAGTGCAGGATGTAACCAAAAGTATATATCCTATCACCATCTGTTAAAACCATGTGGGGCAGTGTTCTTTATCTTTTCCACAACCCATCCTTCATCCAGGGAGATATCTTCTGTTAATGGGCCATTGAGTCTCACTGCATGACTGATAAAATTACATCATCCCATTGGGAGATGCTCCACCCAGGTGGAGGAGCCAAGCATTTCCTACCTAGATAAAATCTGAGATTTGGAACATCAAAGCAACCTTTTTTCCACTGGATTCCAGAGGAAAACTGCACCCATCTACATCATCACTGGGCCTTCGGAGGAAAACTGCACCCTTCTACAGGATCACTGCTTCAACAGAACCACATCTGTCACTCCAGGAGGACTGCAGCCACCATTAACTGGACTGCTACCAACACCCTGACTGACAGGGTGTCAGGTTGCATTCTGACTCTGCCAGTGTTTCAGTTTTTGTTTGTTTGTTTGTTTGTTTGTTTTTTATTACTGTATTTTATTTTAATTTTTTTTCCTAGTAAGGGAGTATTATTCCTATTTCCCATATCTTTGTCTAAAAGCTCCTTAATTTCAAAATTATAATAATTTGGAGGGGGGGGTTTACGTTGTCCATTTCAAGAGACGCTCCTGCCTTTCTAAACAAATATGTCTTTCAAACCAAGACACAGGTTTAGAGCTGTACAGAATATTCCAATTCATTGTATGAAATTCATGTACATATTAATTTTTAAAAGTGCATGTTATCATTTTATGTACATGACACTTCTGTGTTATGCAAAACAAATTCTCTGCATGACTGTTCCATTTACAGAATGCATATACAGAAGGCTCATTTTAATAATGCCAATGCAATATTTGGCTAAGTTCATTGCAGCTATTTCTATTTGGTAATGTATTTATAACCTTACATTAGGAAAAAATCCCCATAAAAACAAACACACCAAAAAACCACCACAAACAAACAAACAAACAAACAAACCCAGACAAAAATAACACAGAGACAGAATTAGTCAATCTAAAATTCACATCCTGTCTTCTGTTAGGTGGAGAGGTTACCAGTACGACAAGCCTGTAACATCCGGCCTAAGGAAAGTCAGTAAGCTCATGTGCTTGCTCTGTCCAGCTGCTTTTAAAGCTGGGAATTGCTTTTTTCTTGAATTTGTCTCCCCTTTCTATAGCCCTGTGTTGGGTCATGGCTCAGCCTGCAAAAAGCTTTGGGGTTTGCCTGCATTTCCTTTGGTGAATCTGGTTCTACTTGGAACAGGTCTGCAGCCAAACATCTGCAGGCAGCTCATTTGCTTGATTATGGAAAGTGAGCAGACAACTGAGATTCCTCACACTATGAGCAGAGCAAACAGTTTTCTGAGTGCATCCTTCTTGTAGCTATAAATATATATATATACATTTATAGGAACTTTTTCCAGTGAGGTATACCTAGGCCCATGTGTCTCAATTGAAAGCAGGTGGCTTTTCTGAGCAAGCAGGATAGACAAAAGACTGTTGGGGGGAGAAACAGCAACAGTGCCTTGATATTTTAAGGCATACAAGGTGAGTATCTCCTTGTCTGTGTCCAGGTGTACAGAACATTGAGAGAAAACAAAGAGATATTCTCCAGATGTGTCGCAAAAATAACCATGGGAACTGAAGAAAATGAATTGTTTCCTTCCAGTGGGAACCAGCCTGCTACTTCTGTGTTTGGGTCTGTTTTTCATAAGCTTCTAACTTGAGACCTTTAAATAAATGGAAGAGTGAGCTGCTGAAAACACAGATTATATTAAGCTGTGCTTTCCCAGCATTGTAACTTCAGGTGTTCTGCTGTGTTTGAACCCTCATGTCCTCCCAGCAGGAAAGATGGTGCTGGCTGTCCATGACTCAGGACAAGGCTCTGTTTGACAGACAATCATGAGAATAAAGTAAGTTGTCTCTTGAGGCCCCTTTCTGTCATTTGTTCCTTCTGTGATAAGGAGATAAGGAGAGTTAGCACTGCATTTGGCTTTCACCTTTGTTCAGTCTGACAAGGACACTGTGATTCTGATGAGATAATATGGTCTGTCAGCACAAAATCCTCTGTGTGTGCAGCATCCCTGGTCTGTGCACAGTGGGCTGGACAGGACAGAAGTACTGTGCTTGGGCCAGGTACAGAAGGAGGAATTGAGACAATTAGTGGGGCTCTTGATGGTGCTTTGTAGGTTGTATGTGGACCACAGGTCACTCATTGAAGATCTCGTCTAATTTATAAGATCTTAAACTGCAGTTTCTGATTTATTAAACAAAAGGATGAGACATTGCAGAATAACAGTGGCTTTAGGTCATAGAAGACAGGGTGTGTAATCTCGCTTTACTGGGAAACCAACAAAAAGTATATCCTTCAGACAAGAGAGAAAACTCCTTCAGTTTGAGGGAGAGGATAAAACACCTTTACAAGGTTGAGGCTGCAGGACAGAGTGAGAGCCTAAATTTTGGAGCAGAGGTCTTGGTAATAGAAATAGAGTGGAGTCTCTGTTTCTGGAAACTGTCCTTTTACATGGAGAGCTGTTAATCTTGTGGTCTCCTTGAGTCAGCCTTGAGCTGCAGCTTCTTAACTGCAGTATCTTTGCTAGCCTGTGCTCTGCTGGACTAAGTCAGTGTCTTCTCTTTAACAAGCAGATGCTGCTCCTCAGGGCACAGCAGGCGAGTCTGGATGGCAATATTTAACTGACTCTTTTATTCCTATGGATGGTTTAACTGCATGTTGCTTAGAAACAGGACCTGTGTGTGGGAGGAAGTACATTCTGGTAAGAACTCAAAAGTTGGTCTCCTTTCAGAACACAATTGCAGAAAAATTGCTTTTGACCATTTAGGGAAGTTCCTCATAAACTCTTCACTGAATGTCTGGTGCAGAGTTTTGGTCTTGCTCACAGCTTAATGTGTGTTCTTAAAGAAGAACTACAGATCAAACACTTTACAATTCATATATTCCAGATAATTCTGAAAATTATTTTCTGATTGAATGACACTCAGGCCATATCTTTTCTTCTCGTGTTTGCAATATCTTTTGCCTATGTGTCTTTTGCTGCATCAGAAGACTGTCTCTTGCTGTGAACCCTGAATGTCAGGTCTCTCAAGCGCATTGCATGGAAAGAGTAAAGGCCAAGCTTGTTTTTGCAGTCCTGAATCCACTGTACAGAAAATGTCGTTATCTTATAGGAAGCTGAAATTGTATACCTAATGCTGGAAGTGAACTTTTTGGGACTTTGACTTTGCAACCACTTCACCAAGCTGTGCAAATGTAAGCAGCATTCTTAACTAGATCCATTTAGATAATGAAATTTTTTGAGAGTATGCTAAACAAGTAGCACCTGCTCAGAGTAAGGCGTGAAAGCTCTTAACAGGCTGCCCAAATACTGGGGTTTCAGGCTTGTTATAGTGTTGCATCGTGTTATTTTGCTTCTGTTTTCCATTTGTTAAATGGTTTGTTCCTGTGTTAAAATCCCCTATTGATGGTAGTAGTGGTTGCCCTAATCCCCACCCTTACCCTATCAGTCAGCCCCAATCCCCTCCCATTCCTCTAGAATGTTCCCCATCCATCACCCTTATCCACTCCCCTACAGTTGTCAATCCCCGCTGGCCCCTCCCAAACTTCCAGTGTGTTCTGTGTCAGTTATCCCCTCCTCGGTTACTCATTTGATGTCTCTGTGTATTCCCCGCCTATGTTTCCCCCATGGGTTAATTATGTATTCAGTCCCGCCTTGTGTTACGCCCCAAAGCTGTTGCGATTGGTTGCTGACATGTACCCTCCCCTGGGGGAGGGCCCATATTTAAGTTGCTGCAAGTCCTTTCTCTGGGCCTTTTGTGGTATCCTCCCCTCCCCTTCGGTTACCTCCTGTTCCCCCCGTCCTGCCAATAAACCTATCCTGGACCCACAAAAGGACTCCCCCTGAGCCTTTATTCTTCCCCGGACGCGCTGTCAGCCAAGAGGGCTCTCAGCCCTAGCCGCACTCCTGGTTCTCTGCCATCCGGGAGGCGGCCCACTCTCGGCGCCGGTCTCGCCTGGAGAGCTGGCTGGGCGAACTGAGCTCGGGTGGAAAAGGCGAGCCGCGTCATTATAGAAATCATTCTTATTCTTAATATCTTAAACCACAAAAAAAATAGATCTGTAATAGGGGAGCTAAAGCCATATGACAAAAGGTGTGCTATTAGCCTACTTCAAAACTCTGCAATTGCCATTGAGCTCAGCTGTGTAGATCTAGCTTAGACAAAATAATCTGCTGAAATCTGACAGTTTGATTTATGCAGGGAGCCAGCTTCGAGTGAAGCAGCAGCATGACTCTTGGGAATATATTGGGTTGGAAGGTATTTAAAGGGCAATTTGCCAAAGTGAGTCTGTATGTGAAAGGCATCTGGTGACACTCTGTTCTTTGACGCTGGGACATTTGCCCTGATTTATTTGCAGCAAGCTGTCCAGTCTGTCCCCTGCAGCTCCATGAGCTTATCTTGAGGTCCCATCTCACAATTCTTTCCTTCTGATAAGTGGAGGAACTCCTGCTTTTGGTGCTGCCAGACCCAGTTGGGGTTGTAACCATCCTGCCAGAGTAAGAGATTACCCGTTCTTGAGCAGAATATTGGGCTTGCTCCAGAGCCTCTGTTAATCTGTTTTGACAGTTGCCTGGCATTGGTACTGCTGATGTGTTTATTGACCAATCAAAGGTGCTGATCAGATTAAAGATGTGTCTGAAGATACTGCCATGTGTCTACCTCTTCTCAAAGAAGATAATCCAAATGCTGGATTATCTGAAAACCATCTCCCATCAGTTCTCTGTGGAAAGAAGGTGGGTGCAGCACAGGCTGCTCTAGTGTCACGCAGAGCCTGTGCTCTGATCTGTGTGAACTGTAGGTGATGTGGAGGGTTGTCTGAGAAGGAGGATGTGTACAAGTTTGGAACACACAGAGCTGTGTGAGCTGGTAGGGCTTGATTAGGTGAATGGGGTGAAAAATAGCAAGTAATGAGACTCATTGTAGTGCAGACCCTGCTGGCAGCCATGGAGCTGGTTCATGCAGCACAGCTCACTTTGTTGCTGTGGTAACCACCGTGCGATTTTTTTGAATATTTATGCCGTGTAAAAGGAGCTTGGATAACCTAAAGATAGCATGGATGACTCTTTAGTATGAGTCCCTTTGGTAGGAATGGAGACTTTGATTCCTTTAGAAAAACTTAGCTGATGCTGTCATATTTTTCCCAAGATTGGTGAAAAATGCTAATAAATTGGCACTTGTGTAGCCTGGGGAGGGGGGTGAGGTAGTGGCAGTCTTTGAGGCTGAGTCAGAAAAACCCAGTTCATAGTTCCACTTTGTTCTCTTCCCAACGCCTTTTTTGTTTGTGCATTAATTTAAGCTCTCAGTATCAATGTTCAGTCCTCATGGGATGCTGCCTGCTTCTGTGAAATCAGATTAGGTAGGAGATGTGTAAAGCACCATGATCATGCTGTGGGGAGTGGAACCTTGCTGGTTCTAAAATATGACAGAATCTGCAAAGCCCTATGAGCGTCAATACGTGTTCTGGCAATGTTCGTTTCTTTTGGTATTTCTTACTTGGCCAGATTGCAGGATTTTTGACAGGATATGTTTTGTAAAGGTTTTGTGTTTTCCCAGGTGTAGTGAAACTACTTCAGCAATTACCTAGTACAGCTTCTTGTTCCCAGAAGCTCAAGGAGTGGGAATGCATTTGAGCATTCGCTATTCTGTCCTGATCTCTCTGAAATGTTTCTACTTCCTTCAGATCCCAGCTTCACACTGAAGAAGTCTCATTCAGCACAGTAAGAAGCAACAAAGAGCAGCACCTTGCCTCAGAGCAGGCTAATTTACAGGTTGAAATTTGCAGCAGCTTTTCTGTTACAATTATCTGACGTTTCCCAGCACAATCTGTTGACTTCAGTTGTGTTGCCCTTTTGCTGATTAGTTGAACTGCTGCTTTAGCAGCAGTGCATCGCTGTGTCCAGGAGTGTGTGTGAAAGTTTGTGGTTTTCCAGAGAGAGGAATTTAGAAAATAGGAAGTCTGTTGCATGGTTTTTGAAGCTCTTTTTAAAACAAGACAACCAAACCAACCCAACGAAGAATCTCCAAACTAAACCAAACCCCTGGTAGCTCAAGATCAGAGATTTAAAATTAAGAGGAGTTTAAAAATGGGGAAAAGAGTTTTTCTTTTGAGAAATCTTCTCAAAAATAGTTATGATTTGCAGTCATTTGCCTGAGCACTTGGCCTGTACTGCACAGACTCAGGACTCAGAAGAGTTTCTCACTTCACTTTTAGACAAGAATCATAGAATTGTTTAGATTGGAAAAAAACTTCTAAGGTCATCTAGTTCAACCAAAGACACAGAAGCATACATTTCAGTTGGTATTTTTCTTCAGGATGCTCTTGGCCATGACACAGATACAGGCAGTTGGGGATTATGAGTTGCAGCTTTGTGTTTTGTTGACAGGTGTTAACTCTGAGGGTTTGCCAGCCCTCATGAATGAGGCTTCCTTCTCCTGTGCCGAAAAGCTGGCAAGTGACAGGACCTCCTTTCATATTTTTTCAGGATGTTCAGGATCCCTCCTGAGCTCTGACTTACTTACTGCTGGGAGCCTCGTCTGGTTAGCTGGAATATTATTGGTGTTACGTTTGATAACTGCAGTCTGGAGAATTCTGGCCAGGAAGGTGGTAATGTACAGACAGAAAGATCCAAACTATTCTGTGTGACACTTCTGTTTCCTCAGCATAGCTGGGAAGAGTTTTGAAACATCACACTGGGTCCCAAACCACAGCTACTCGGACCCCTGTAAATTCAAATTCAGCAGGTGTCCAGTTCAAGGAGCTGCTAGGGCAATGTTCTTCTCTTTTAAAAGTATCCCCAAAGCAGGTGCAGCTAAAAATGGAGATTCATGGACAAATCACAAGTGCAACAAATGCAACTACTGCCATTCAGATGTGTTTAAGTGGTGTTTCCAGAAGAAATTTCTTTTTAAGGTTTTTAATTTTCAGTTTCCCAATCTTTATGACTTCTTTTGTACCTTTTACTTAAAATACTTGCATTTTTTCAAATACCTTCATGCAATGACAGATTAATACTTTTATTTGCTGACTGTATTCACCCAGCTTCTGCTTCAACTGGAAAAAAAATTATTCCTTGGTCATAATAATGAAATAGAAAGGAGACTATGGCATGGACAAAAGCTGTAAAATATGTAAATAAAACTAAGGTTTCTTCTCCCATCATCTGTCTGGGGATGGCAAATAACAAAAGAGTTATGAGGAATAATATTTTACTTCAGATTCAACAGTAAACCAGAGATAACTTAGATACTCTGAGATAATTCAATACATTTATCTTCAACTATAGCAGAAAATCTCAGTCTCACACTAATTTTTCAATTTAGGTAATTCCATTCCGCCTTTTCTACCCAAGGTGGCTTTGGTATTCAGTTATTATTGCAAGATATTCTTGTGTGATTACCTGTTCTCCAGGAACTTTATTTTCCTAATAAGTGAAATGTTTCAGGTTTCTCTGCAGAAAATGTGAATAAGAGATAAATGTATGGAATTGCATGTTCAGTTTGGAAACAGCATCTCCATAGCAAGTCAGAAGTTGTTAGATTTGGCTTAGAATAATGTCACAATTGCTGTTATAATGGGGGGGGGGGTTATGAAGGTTTTAAAGGAGTGAATTTCTCCTCTGAGTGAATAATTTCCTTTAAAACATAGTCCTTTAAATTGCAGAAAAACCTGCACCCAGAAATTCAGAAAAGTAACTGGTTTGTATTCTGTTTATGATGCTCATTGATACACAGATGTGTTAACTTCTACTTCTGGAAGTTCTGGGTGATATTCACAGTAGGAAATATACTTAATTTCCCACTTCCTTTTGCTTAACTGCAAAAGAGCTAAAATGTGAAGCAGTGGTGATATATAATGAAGCCTAAAGGAATTGCAACTTTCAAGTCCCTTATTACTGCCATATTTATAAAATAATCTACCAGAGTTAACTTTCCAATTCCAGCTTTATGCAGAAAACAAGGTTTATCATAGGCAAACAGATGGTTTCCTGAAATGATTATCTTTTTCTCTGTTCAAAAGACCACAGTAATAGGATATCAGCAGTCCCTGGTGAGGTGAGACCATGGGGTTTATACACAGGAAATTCATAGGCTTTGCTCTTCTTTACTAAAGAAGGAATTTCATCTCTACACTAGAAAAATAAATAAAGAATTAGAGGGGGTGAGGAAATTATTTCAGGCCTTTGGTTTGAAGATGGAAGGTGGTGACTCAATTTAGAAAACAAGACCCTATTTTGAATTAATAATTTTCAGAGAATGTTCATCTGCAGTTGAACTTCTGAGATGAAACAAACTACACAATTTGAATTTTTTGGTACTTTTTTATTATAACAAAATTTGTAATGGTGAAATGCACAAGTGATTATTTATGCTCACCACAGAAGTGAAATTGCAGGGTGTGATTGCAATACTGAACATTATTTACTCTTGTGGAATTGTAAAGATGCTAAAATAATCTGATTTAAATCCAAATTCAGCTGCTTTTGAAGTAGTTATTCAATTTCTTCGTTCAGCATACTTTTGTAACTAAACTTTCTCACTAAAAACTGTAGATTAATGACTGGGGAATGAAAACAGTCATCAAAATTTCATTAAGTATATATATTTGGTCTGTCATTTAACTGTGATTCTTTTTCCCAGGTGAATGCATGACAGGGACAACACTCATAGGATTCACCATGACTGACTTGAGATAAATGTAGCTGTAATTGCAGATAAATCTCAGACAGTTCTCAGAACTTCCTTCATTTTCAGCAAAGGCATATTTTAACTTTCAATTACTTTAGCCTGCTGCATTTCATACTACTTTGAATCATACTTAGAATTTTCTGTCACTTTACTAAGTATGAAGATGTCTATGCTGGTAACTCAGAAGGTGTTTTGCAAACATGAAAATGTAAATGGTTTGCAGTTTTTTGAGTTTTTGGAGAGTGATGGAACCTAACAGAAAAAAACAAAAACATCTCAGTTTCTTTTTAGATCTTCTTAGATCTTATGCCCTGGATAGTGTTCTCTTTTTCCAAAACACTTAATTTCTCATAATTTTTCTTCTAGTTCTTCTTTATGGAAGTCAGAGTAGTATGTATAGAAATTATTTATCTTCTTAATGCTTCCATTTTTCATACTATTTATTTCCAAGATTTCCTTAGGAGAGGAACCAGGAGAACATCAGTGTCATTGAATTGTGGGTAGTAATTTTGTTTCTGTTGTGAGTAGGAGAGAGCCTGTGTATTAAAACACTACCAATAAATGGTGCATGGGAACATATAAATTACAGAATGCTACAAGTATATCATGTGAATAAGTGGCTGTTAAAGGTATCACAGCTGGTAATAAGGAATCTTCTGCCTCACTGGAGTATTTCACAGTCCATAATGATCAAATAACTATGAATTAAAATGAGAACTTTGGAAAAACAGTGGCTTGGTAAATGCTTTCGGCTTGTTTTGTTTTGTTTTGTTTTTAATTTTTTTTAAATTATTATTATTTTTATTCCATTTTTGCTGTTATTCTGATTGATTGCTTGCCAAATTTGATGAGTTATTAGACCAGGAACAACAAAGGGTGCAGTAGTATCTGCAGAGGGATAGAAATACCTTAATGTTGTCATGGTGTGCACAGCTTTGCCACTTTTCAAAGGGCTGGGGAAAGCCTGGAACCTCCCTCCCTTGGGACTGTGTTTCAGTGCAGGTTCCTGCCTGAGCCCTGTTGTTAGTAGTGCCTCTTGTCACATACCTTGCTACTAGTGGTCTTTCTGGATTTGTCTCATATCCAGAGAATGATGACTAGTGAGCTGATGATTAGGAGCACCTGTGTAAAACCAGGTCTCTCCTAGTTTTTCTGTCACGTGCGTGGTTCTGTTCCTCAGATCTTATCAACTCTTCTGGCTTGGGGTAGGACCCAGGAGGAGGGAGTGAATACTCCAGCATTTTAAATTAAAAATGTCAATCTCCAGAAGTCTATGCTTAGCAGCCATCTATTAATCCAAGCCAGCATGAAGCAAGTACTGGGTATTCATAGATGTACCAACCTTTTGATGTAGTTTATCAGCTGAATGCCCAGCTAATCTTCTAAATTCCAGGTGGGTTTGCTAGCTAAGTACAGCTTTTTGTTGGCATAGGTGCAGTCTGTGAATTAGGTAACTCGCAGACTCCTTGGTGCAGAGCCACTGACCATATCTGACACTCAACAAAGTGTGAGAGAAGAGCTACCATTCCATTTTATTTGATTAAAGACTCTTTGGCTGTAGAACCATGGGTAAAGGAGAGATGAGTGTAGAGGAAAATGCCCTAACCACTTAGCTAGAAAAATTCTTCAGTGGGAGTCTTCAAATCCTTCCTTTTGAAGCCTTTATCTTGGGGTAAGTAAGCAATTGCTGATATTGTGTGAGAGAGTGTGCCTTTAGTTTATTGGTTAGAGATTCTTCTGGAGAGAAGGAAGACCTCAGTTTCTTTCAAAATATTTAAGCATTTCTACAATTGTGTGACTAGAGCCTGGAACTGATGTCTCTCTGATAAGGACATCAGGGCATTCAGTAATTCTCACTGGTATAATAACTAGTATGTGTCCCACAGAGAATCACTTCCAGGAAGAGGGATCAACAGATTCCTACTGAATATTCCCAGCTGGCTGATAGAGGTGATTACTTCATCAATAAGCTAACCTTTGTGAATACCAATACCTAAACAACTTGAATACTTGCACCCCAAGTTAGTGCTATTTTGTGGCAGGGTGCCTAAGATCTTTTTGCTGAGTAAAGAGAATTCATTCCCTAAGCTTGAATTTAATTATCTTTTGGTTGTTCTGAACTAGGTTTTTTAAACAGACTTGTAGCTAATTATCTGTTGATGCTGTCTCCATGAGACAAAACTGAAGTGAAAATGCTCTCAGTAGAAAGTGTCTGACTGGAGGGTGAAAGGCCTTAACATCCTACACATGTCTTAAGTAGCCCTTTTCTTGAGGTATTTTCCAATGTGCTTGATGAAAGTGCTTGCTATCATAACTAGAAGTATTGCTCTCCTAGTAGAAAGGTATTAATAATAGACCTGTTATATGACCTAGATTTATGCCTTCAGTACTCCAGATACTGCAGTAGTGAATGATGTATGAAAAGAATATATGAGTACTTGAAAATGCACTCGGAATGAATGGTTGAAATATTTGTTTTTACTTGAAATTCAAAATCATGTTGGGGTAAAAATTTGTTTGATATTTCCACAGTTTTTTATTAATTAGAGCCTTCTGCACTTTACTGTGAATGTCTCAGCTGTGGCTGAGCAATAATAATTTCCTTATCCAGCTTGACACTGCTGATAGCTCTTGTAATTCATTCTCTTGATTATGTTTGGCAACTCATAATTTGCTGGTAGCTGGTGTATCAGAATGAGAGCTCCTGGTGAGCATTCACACCATTTAACTCTCATGACATGATTTAATTAGAGGAAATTACCTGAATGTTACCCCTACTTGCTTTCTCTTTTATGGGGGTGTAAGACAAATGGAGTGTCCATCCTATCAAAACAGGGAAAAGGATAAGCAGCCTTGATGGATAGGAAACTTGCAAAAACAAGGAGCTCAGTCCTTCGGCATTCATGCTGATCTGTCTCTTAGTTAGATAGAATGTAAATGAGGCTTATTGAGATATGACATGAGAATTTTTTTTTTAAATCTTACCTATAATATGAAGAATACTTTATTCTTACTTGTAATCAGAGATTATCTGCTTCCATTTGCTCCCATGCATTTTTGCCTCTTCATAAAATCCTTTGCTATTCCTCTGGTTTACATACATGACACGGCAAAACATGAGCATGATAAAAATCTGTAACATAAATGAACATGTGATGAATTACAACAGTTCATAATTTGAACTGTACAATCCTAGCCAGAGAATGAATGGTGCCACCTCTTCTGCCAGCTGGCAATCTCAAGGGAGAAGCTCTTCACATTAGAAACAGAGCAAAACCAACAAAAGGATCTCAAACCAAACCAAATAAGAAGGCATCCAAACCCCAACCCAACACTTTATGCATAGTGTGGAGAACTGGAAAGGTGACCCTGAGATAGGATTTCTAACAGAACAGTGCAAAAATGTGTTAATTTGCACTTGCACTGTAGATGCCATGTGTGGTAGAAAGGAAGAATGAGCTAAGTAGTGAACTAAATAAAGCTGTCCCCAGATTTCGTTTTTTATGAAGATATTTTTGCTAGACAATTTTTATCACACAGAATCTATTGCCAGCTTGCAAAGCATTGTGGGATTCTGCCCAAGACACTTCAATGTTGATTGACTTTCTGTATTTGCTATATTAATTGATCGTAATCAAGAGAATTTTGGGACCAGGAAATGCAATTATGAGAACTCTACAGAGAACTTTTAACATTAAGAAATTTTATAGTCGTGGGTAACTTTTGGGAAATATTTTTCTCAAGGGGTAGATAACTCTGTGTTGTGCTTAGGATTCCATGTGTGTGTTCATGTGCTTATGGCCTGCTTTATAGCCTTCTCCTCACAGAAAACCTAAAGTGAATAGGTAACAGTGCTCCAGTATGGTGTAGAAGTCCCTAGCAAAGAATTGCTCTGTGAGATGTGTTTGTCCTAGACAAACAGCAAAAGATCTTTGTTTTCTCATTTAAAGTATCTTTAGGCCTATAACCTAGCTTTCTGGGTTAAGAGAAACACAAGTGGATCAATGTGCTATAACCTTGTTGACATCTTCTTGTTAGAAGCCACATGAGTGACAGCAGTTAATCTGAAAATCATTTAACCCTCACTCTGTTTTATCTCTTTATGCTTTCACACAAATTTTCATTTATAGTTCATCAGTTTCTAATGATTGAATGGAACATGTTGTTTATTGACATCTGGCCTTCCTTTATAGATATGCAAGAATTAGAAGTAATTAATTAAACATTAATAGTAGAAGTGAGAATAGCACTCTCAGCATGAACTTTCTATCATGAGATGAAGATTTTCCGTGTGGGTAACATAAAACCAAGTACAAGAATCAAAAAGATCCTCATGAATAAACATGGTTTCGTGGAAACATCATCATTTTCCCTGATCTTGTTGTTTATTTTTAGAAACAGTGTTTAGATATTCCTGGGATGGTAATGGTAGAGTTGCTAATGGCCCCTGGCATGTGTTACCATGATGTCAGGATGTTTTAAAGGCTTTTTGCAGTCTTAAGTGTTTCAAATCCAATCTATCTCTTTCTGAGATTACCTGGCAGTGATGTAGCCTAAACAGATTGTCTGTAAGTCTTGGAAATGTTGATGCAAAGGGTTCACTTTCATTTAAGCCATAGATCCTTGCAACAGGAAAATGATTGCAGCACATGTTGTGGAAAAGGTAATTCGCTTTCGACTAGACATTGAAATGAGTAGAGGCTGTAATTTTCAGCTTAAGTACTAGAGGTGAGGAAATCTGTAGTTATTTGTTTTAGTGATTAAAATACAAAACCAGGACAAGAAATTCCCTGAGCAGAAGCAGAGTTGTATTTCCCATGTGGATTCGTGGTAGTCAATGAAACTACAGATTTTTTTTTTAACATCACCAAAACGTGATTGTGGTATCTTTTGAATTTTATTTTTTTTTAAACTTTAAATAATATAGCACATATTTGGTGAGCTATTTGGAACTAAAAATAGAGAATATTGATGTTTCTTTTTTTCAATCAGTTCTCATTTTGGAACAAAATCATCATTTTCAATGTCAGAGTTATTTGCAGGAATATATTTGATTTTTCTGGTCCACCATTTAAAATGGGCTGAAGCAGAACTTCCAGGACTAGGTACTTTTTCTTTATAATGTGTAAAAATCTCTTGATTTCCCTTTCATTCACTGAAGTATCTATTTTCAGTCTTGAACCTGATTGAACCACCCTGATGCAATTATACATAACTCCTCCTCCTTTGAATCACTCCCATTTGTATATAACTCCTAATCAGAATGATTTCTTCCTCCTTTTTGATCTAAATAGCTTCTGTTGATGGCTCTGACTTTCCTAGACAGGGGATTTTATGTCTGCAATACATGATGAGCATGTTTCAAGCTCTGTATCTTGCCACTCTACTGTTTGGTTGCTGGAGACAGCTCTGGAAATTCTGTTAACTGCCTTAATATTCTTTCTTGTATGGTCTTTAACTAGAAAGGCAACTTCTGCATATTCTCATATTAATGGTGCAATGTTAGTGAGAAACTGTGTTCTGCCTAGAAAGTGAGGCAGTCCTCGAATTTGTGAGAGATACAAATTACTTTGTTCTGAACTCTCTTATAATTTCAAAAGCAGAGGGGATCATTGAATCCTAGCAGAGGAAAACTTTGGTTGGCATTCCTGCCAGAGCTCCAGGATGAAAATGCTGTGTCTGTTACCTAGCTGAAAATTACTTTTCTGGGATCAGGAGGAGAATTTATCAGGAACTTAGTGAGAAAATAGGGTGTTTTTTTTAGATGTTGGAGATGTCATCTACTGAGACCACGGAATTTTACTTTTTAACACAGAACTTTTGATGAGAAGAGTATTTCGAGGCAGGGATAAAATCCTGACAACTGCAAACCACATAACTCAATGCCTGTCAGTAATTCTGGTATTGAGGGGGTTTGCAGAGAAATTCCTTAAAATTGTCAAGAAACAGTCTTGGAAAGATCAATAGTTAACTACTGGGCTTCCTGTCAGAAATATCTGAAAAACAGTGTAATGGTTTAAAGCAAAGGAAAACAAAAAGGATACAAACAAGTATTTGCAGTTGTTACTTCACTGGAGGATTCCACCAGAAAATAGTAACAGTGATCTTGGCTTTTATATTACTTAAAAGCCATGGTGAAAGAAGGGAAAACAAACTCCCCCAAAATCCTATGCCAAGGGTAGGGTTGAAGAATTGCCTCTCTGAGATTTTTTTTCTGTATGAATTTGGTTTTGTGTAAGATATAGCTCCAGAAATAAGTTCTATGTGTGCATTAAAAATAAATCCACTAAATTACTAATATTTGCAACAAATCAAGCCATTTAGATAAAGTTAGAGAATAACTGGACTGAAGGACCTTTGGATGTGGTTGGTCTCACCTCTTGTTTAAAGCAGAGCCAACACCGAACATTCAAACTTCCAATTTTGATTAGGTTGCTTAGGGTCATGAAGAGATGTGTTTTTATTATTTCCAGGGGTGGAGATTGCATGACATCTCTGAAAGACCTGTTCCACCACTGAAAGTTTTTTTCCTAATATCTAATCAGAATATTGCTGGTTTAACTTGTCTGTTCTCACCTTTTGTTTCAACTTTGCTACTCTGAAACCACTAAACCATGTCGCTAAACACCACATCTATGTCTTTTAAATATATACAGGGATGCTACCTCAACCATTTCCCTGGGCAGCCTCTTTAAGTGCTTGATAACCCTTTCAGTGAAGAAATTTTTTCTAATATTCAATCTAAACGTTCCCTGGTAGTTGTGAACAAGCAATTTCTTCAGGACAAACCTGTGGGAGATGCTGTTCCCAGGACTGAGATCAGGCTGACATATCTGAAGTTCCCCAAATACTCCTTCTGGTCTTTCTTGTAGACTGGTGTCGCATTTGCCTACTACTACTACTATTACTACTACTACTACTACTACTAAATTTATTATTATTATTATATTGCCAGATATGGCTCATTGCATTATGCATTTTTCCTTGGCAAATAAAACTATTATAGTCTGTGTTTGTGTACATGCATATGTACAAAAAAGGAAAAAAGCGATATAAGAGTTTATTTAAGGTTTGAAAAAATAGATAAGCCTTGCATTTTGTTTTATTCATGAGTTAGAGGGTGATACTGTTGTTGCATGATCACACACTATATTTTACTACCATATTGTCATCGTTAAAAATAAGCATATGATTTACTGTGTCAACTGCATTTTCACTGCAATTTCCTTACTCTTTTTTAGTTTTCTGACCATCAATTATTTCTGATGACTATTACTATTAGTGAAAACCTAGTTATTATTGGGGTTTTTTTAGATACAAAATGCATATCTAGTGGAGTTTATGACCTAAGTTAACAGGACATGAAAAATATAGCATTTATATTCCTTTTAACAGGTACTGAGGTATATTCTTTTAGAAATTTTGTGTTAATGCTTTTGCATTTAGTTTTTTACTAATAACCTGTAGATTCTGCCATTTCCTTTGGTTTTCCCTGTTCCATAAATCACTCATCACAAATGAGGTTTATTGTTTTCTATTTGACACCTCTAATAAATAGGCACTCCATAGCTACGAAGAGATTGGATGTAAATGCACAGGTAATACTCTGCTGAATAATTCTTTTTACTTGGATTAAAATGCAACGCCTTTAAAAAATTCAGAATGTATATAGAGCTGTATAATCTTTTTCATTGCAGTTTTATCACATTTTACAGTTAAACTAACAGATATTTAGGTAACAAATGATTATATACATAGGAAAAATATTTTTTAGGATTAAATTGTATTTTTATTACCTTAGATAATCTCTAAACAGGTATAAAGGGAGTGTACAGTTATGTTGCTGATACATAGCTCCATAACTTGAGCCTTATTTCTTCTGGTTTTTTCTCTTACTTCTTCTTTTGCTGCAAGCCGAAAACACGCAAGCTCTTCTCAACACAAAACACTGAATCACAACACATCTAAAGAGAAGCCCTGTCAAGTGGAATGGTAGGATGAGATGGGGAAATACAGGAAGAGAAGAAGTTATTAAGAGTGTTCTTGTCGCTGGAGAGGTCAGAACCATCCCTTCCTTTGTTTTCTGCTGTATTTGAGCAGTCTATCCTGACCACTGCAACAGTTTGAATTTAAATTGCTAAAATATTTGAACAAATTAATGCTCATCTGAACAGTAATTAGCAGTTAATTGGCAGTGCTAATGTGAGTTTACCTATTGCATCAGCCATGTTTGTATGACTGGGCTGTGTCTGGAACACTGCAAGAATCCAGTTCCTTTTTAGTTGATGGAGTGTAGCTGACACTCTCCTGAGGTTTATTTTGAGACCAGGTGTGATGCATTGCAATCACAGACTGCAAAACTTTCCTCATTGGTCACAATTTTTAATTTATTGCTTTCCAACAAAATCTATGTTCTGCAGCACTTCTGTGCAGCTGGCTTACCATAAAGAAGTGCTTCCAGTCCCTGACAACAGCAGAGCTTCAAGTTCAAATACGTTGGAAAATCAAACCTGCATTTCTGCTGATAGTTGTGCAGGATGTGTTGGAGTCAGTCAGTAGCTGGTAGTTGGAGCCATGTACCAGGAGATAGATTGACTCACGATAGTACAATGGTCCTTAATTCCTTCCAACAGGAAGAAAACATGATTCTGTGTTTGAATTATTTCCTGTGACATTAACTACCTGTCTCCAGATCAATAATGTTAAAATAACTTTTCTACCTGTCCCTGAGCATAAAGCTTAACTTCATTAAATGATGACTTTCTAATACAATATTTTAAATAAAGTGTTCTTAGGGTAATCCTTGACATTTTAGCAAGGAAATGTAGGTGTAAATGCTTTTTTTGTGGTGCAGACAGTGATGACTGACAGAAGTACGCGAATGTCTTGACACAGTGTTCTTGCCACTGTTCCCCAGTGGGTTTAGGGATGGTTTATGGCCTCTGGATACAAGGCATGTAGCTTATATCACTAAATGTTAGAGATGAGGTACTTTTGATTACTTCCTAGTGGATGGGATTGTTAAAACAAATCTCTTCAGATCCATACATAGGATCATAAATCTCATTCTGTCTCTGGGTTATTAAAAGAGGCACTCTGTGGCCCACAAGCTGGACTAACTGAAAAAGCTACTGTAATTTCTGTAATGACTTAAAGTAGAACAAAACTTTACAAGAATGCATAGTACTTTTGCCAAAACATAATTTTTAAAATCCTTTTCCTGTAATACCCTTTACCACATAGTTATTTTTGTGCAGCACTGCAGTTAGGTGAAGTCACTGATTTTGTGTAATGCATAAAAATTGAGTCTGGTGCTTTTTTTTCTTATTCCCATTATGTAACTACTAACCAGCTTCATATTTAAATTTACCTTTTAACAAAAAAGCAAAGCAAATTTAAGGATTTTCAGGTCTCTTATTTTAGAGAGATGACACCTGTACTACTCTGTTAATTCTCAAATATTAGCACATACTTCCCTGTATTAGGAAGTAGTTTTAGCTGCCCCTGTGACATTTTTAATTTTGAAAGTTAGGCATAATACAATAATATTTTGAATGTCTATGACATCTGGGGCTATGCATAGCAATTTGTGATATGTATTATTGAGAAAATTCCCATAACATTATTTAAGGATGATGTTATGCGTTTTTTATTTTTCCTTGGTTGGAAAGTTATCATTTTTCGAGTCCCTCCTTAAAGGCTGCATTCTCAGAGGTTTCAGGATATTGCTCTGCATAGCAAAAATCTTATTCTGCTGCTGCTTCATTAAAAACTCTCCTGGATCCTGTGTTGCCCTGAAGAGAAATAAAACACTCTTAATCATAGAATGATAGAATGGTTTGGGTTACAAAGAGCTTTAAAGATCTAGTAGACAGTGTTCCTGCGCATGCAGGGAGGTTGGAACTAGAAGATCAAATGGGCTTCTGAGCACTGTGTGTGGGTATGGAAAGAATAGGATCTTGTGTTCTGATTTGCAGTGATCTAAGGTCCTAATTGGCATATCAACTGGAATTAGCATGAAACCACAATGTTCTGTCACAGAACACAAAGATTCCCCCCCAAACCAGTCACCCAATCCAGTACAGGTATATGGGCTAAGTGTGGCTTTTGCTGCAGTGTATCCATGTTTAGATCTTGCTCTTGGGCAGTTACCTCATGGCATCTATTCCTGGCCCTAAAGCTCAACAAAAGTTGGCCAGAAAGACCATTGGGTGTGTGAATGATTACTCTGACTTGTGAATAGTCAAGGACTTCTGTGGGTTTGGGGGGTTTCCAGGTTGTTGTATGTTTGTTTTTTTTTGTTTTTTTTTTTAACTTTATGTGGGCATGCAAAACAAACTTTGTGGAAGAACAGATATTTCTGAAATTTAAATAAGTATCAATGGGGTGAGAAGGGGACCAAATTGAATAATAATGCTTACTCATATGTGTTCAGGTTTGCTCAACCATAATTAAAAGATTCTAGTTGGTTTGCATTAGTTTTGGCTATAAAGCAGAAACTGCACATCCTTTCCACACTATTTGTTATGTAGTGATGCCAATAATATATGTATTTAATTCTGTTTTCAGTTGGATATAATCCAAGGCCATGCTGGGGAACAATTAGAGAAAGGACTTGTATTAATAAACTTGATTTTTGTTAAGGTTTACATTATTACTTTATGTAAGGATTACAATTACTTCATCTCCTTAATTCAAGCTATCTTTGTAAATGTCAGGAAAAAAAGTGGATTTTGTGGGGGGGAAGGTTATCTTTTGGGCTTTTCTGGAAAGGAATTTCTCAATGACAAATGGTTCTTTGCTGATATGAAGGAAAAAAAAAGAATTAAGTGGTTCAATTAGGGATGAACAAATTCTAACAGGAAGAAGGTCAGAACTTGTCCAGTTTTGATGTTGTGTACTATCTGAGTAGAACTTCAATTATTGCTTCAGTGTTTGTTAATGCTGAATTCCATGATTAAGGTTCTTTAGCCACCAGGGGGATATTTTGGCTGTTCTGGCCTTCATTCAGTTTTAGTACTGCATTCTTTCTGAGCCTGTAGGTTTTTGGATTTGTTAGACAACTTTCTTATGTTTTTAAGTCTGTTAACACCATTCCTGAGTTCTGTGAATGTGATCCCATTTGGCTTGTGCTACTTTTTTTGTGAGGCAAAATATCTTCACAATCCAGTATATTTGTCAATAAAATATGAGAAATGCCAGTGAGATCTGGATATTTCCCTTTACTTTCCACACTGAGTTATGCTGCCCATGTTCTTCCACTTTAAAAGTAACACCAGTTTTGTACCTGTAGCTCTTTACACAGGCTTGACTTTGACAGATTAGATGAAGTACCAGACTAAGGCTTCTTTCAGCCTTTATTATTGTCTCATTTTGGTTTTTTTTGTGGGGGAGGTGTGAATTCCTGATGATGTAGAAGAGTCTATACTATTGTCTCCTCTTAACAATATAGAATGGAAATTGAAAGTAAGGGAATTTCTCACACTCGAAGTATTAACATACCCAGTCGCCGTGGCTAAGGCCAAAGAACCAGTCACAGCAAACATGTTTAAATGAAGAGCAATTTTGAATGTTTACCCAAGTGTAAAGTTGGGTTTGAATTGGCCAATTGATCGAGCCACTGTGTGTGGTTGTGTAGTCCTTGGGAAGGCATTTTTTAGGCCAGGGTTTTTGAACAATTTGTGGTTTTCCCCATCGTACAGAAAACTGCTGATATAACTGATCTACTGTAGCTGTCAAAGTGCCTAATACAGGCAAATTGCTTAGGCTTCCTTTCAGTCAGTAAAAACATGTGAGGAAGTGATCAATCCCTTTTTAAGGAATGTGAAATGCATTGTCTTTAGAAATGGCCATTTGCCTTTATGGACCGTGGAAGAGGAACTGTGTGACCCTCTTTGAGTAGACCTTAGGGTAGGTAGAGTGGGTGCCCTGCCATGGGCTGTGGGGCTGTGCCAAAGTTTGTCTGTAATATTGAATGTTGTTTTGAATGTTCATCTTTTGCTTTACTCTTAGCATGACTCCAATGTTTTGTCAAGTTCCATGATAATAAAATGCTGTATCAATACGTGCTTTAGGAAAAGACTGCTCAATATTTTCAGATTATTTGCTCATGGGGCTTCATGCTCTTTCAATTCAATTCACAGTTCAGGACAAACCTGCTAAAGACTAACAAGCAGAGAAACTATCCTTATATTCCAATGATCTTCAAAAGCTGAAAGAAAGACTTTCATAGTAAGTAAACAGTTATTATTGTACTTGAGATTGTGAAATACCATTCTGTTAAATAAAGTTCCAGTGTATATTATATTTTGCAGAATTGAAATTTGCATAGAGATAGAATGGAAGAATTCTATTTCAAGTAAAAAAAAAAAAAGAGGTTTTGTTTCTGCTTGCTGTGAGTGCCTGTAAAATACCATACACCAAAAGTGTCAAGTCTGCTGAAAGATAGCTCTAGAGCACTTTTACATTTAATCTTCTAAATAGGCTTGAACTCAGAAAAAGAGATTCATAATTTGTAGTGTAAACCACAATGCTTTATTAAATAGCTTCTATTTACTTTTATTTATTTGACCATAAAAACATGAACTACTTACCAAAATAACTTGCAAACTTAGTATTAATGTAGACCTTTAAAGTATCACATAACTCTCTAGGTTAAAAGTGCACAAAGATGAAATATGAAATTAAAAATATGCACTATGTATCACTTTCATGCCTTATCTAGCTTTCAGAAATTATACACTCTCTCCAAGAATTTGCATGAATATGTAGCCTCCTAAGGTGTAGAAGTCACCACTAACAAATGAGAAAAAAGTTTACCATGGTGTAGATGTCCCCATGCTTCTGGATTCCACCAAAAATTACCAGGCAAGACCGCCAGTATGCTTGTGTATTTTGGTATTTGATAGTTTATGCTGAGAGCCTGACTTATGAAGTAAAGCATTAGCCCACAATCCCACAAAGCTGGGAGGTATCATACGTAATAGTGGTGTAAGACTGAACGCTCTGAGAACATTCCTTTAGCACTCTTGCTTTGTGCTTGCCCCCTTCTGTTGCAGTGGGGGGCGGTGTTCCCCTTGCAACAACTCGTCTGGCTGGCCGGGTCTGAGCGTGGCTAAAATAAATGGGATGGGTGTGTGACACAACGGCCAGAGCTGCACTCACTTTGCCACTACGGTCCCATGCCTAGAGTGGGTCACACTCCAGGAACAGGAGGTCTTAGATGTGGCTCGAGCTATGGCTCCACGGCCTTTTGGCTGTCAGATTGCGTTTGAAGGAGGCAAGGAGGAGGGGGAGGTCTTTCACACAGGATAAAAAGGATTTATTACTTTGGGGAATCCATGGGGCAAAAGATAAAAATGGCAAAGGTGCAACAACTGAAATATGGGGTAGGTTCAAGGGGAAGGTACAGATTCTTAGCAAATTGGAGAAATTCTGAGGAGGGATAAAGGGCAGGGTTTACAAAGGCACTGTCCAATGAGAGAGGTAGGAGGGAAAACTGGATCACATGGACTAATGAGACCTCCAGTTTTAGGAGATTTCCAAAGAGGAATTCCAAGCAGGTGGCTGGTGCAAAGCAGGAGTGACAGGTGGTTTAGGATAGATTGACAAGGTGGGTGGGAGGGTATAATTTTGGACTAAACCATTAGCTTGGGCAATAACAGAACATAACATTAACAAGAAACACACTGCAACAGGTATGATGGTGTGTCTGAGAAATCCTTTAATCTATCTGTGACCATGTGGTCCCAGAGGCAGCATCCAAAGACCAGGGGGAGGGGTCAGTTTAACAATACATAGGGATACCTGAGGACAAGGTCCAATCACAAAGAGAACTAGGAACATGTCTGGGCATGCCCTTACATGTCCCCACAAGTCCCACGGTTTTAGGCCAAAACCTCTGTATCTGCAGGGCAGGAGTCTGACCTTATATTTAAGGCCTTGCTTTTCAACAGCTCACCTCCCAGGGCCTTCGATTTATGCCCTCTGTGTAGGGAGCTTGGGCCAAGCCTTGGTCCATTTTAGCCAATTTGACTACCACACCTTTCCACCCCCATCAGCTAAAGAAGCCCATGCTGGCTCTGTGTGAGTGCATCCTCCAAGCTCCACTCCTGTGTGTAATGCAGAGAGCACCCACTGACCCAGAAGATACTTTGTAGGAAATGGAAAGGTAGAAACTTCTACAGATACTGAAGGGTTTGATTTTCAGCCTTGGAAGAAGCTTGGATTAATATAAAAATAAAAGTAAACAGACATTAAGCAGAGAAATTATAAACTTATGTTTCTATAATTGTAAGTAAGAGTATGCCTTAAGTAAGTAAGAAACTTTATTGGGTAAGATGGTGGGAAGTTTTATAGTGTATTACTATAATTGTATAGGGTAAGCCAAGAGTTTAAATATTATAATAGAAGTACATGTGTGTACGTGTAATAGTAGCTTATTGGGTAAAAGTATATGCAATGTGGCAGAATTAAGTAAAGGTGATAGGTTAGAAAAACAAAATAAACTTCGTAGCAACTTTCCATTGGATTAGAAGGTTATATATTGCTTTGTAATGAAGAAACTTGTGACTACTTTCAGCTATGACTGACTTGTTGCTTCTCTAAATCTCACAGCCTTTGAGACTGCTTTTTATCTAAGCAGTAAATCATTTTTGGCCCGACTGTAGTCCCATCCCTTCATTAAGGCATTGATAATACCTCTTTGTCTTTTTGGGACATCATAGGAAACCAAAGTCTTCCCACAGCTTAAATTTCTTACTTTTCTCTCCTTTGCATCCTTCAGAAAATGGAACATCAGTTCCAATTTCTGATGTGTAAATATCAAGTCATATTCAGCAAGGATAAAGACCTTCCTGACATCATTTCAGTGTGGCTAGAGGTACCCACATCATCATTTGTATTTAACCTGATTAAGTACTTTAGACAGACTTGAGAGTTTATCTAAGAGAATTAATCAGCTGGTGAGGCTTAGAGAGGCAGCTGAGTCATTTTGATGGGTCCCTGCAGCAGCAAGAGTGTTGCAACTTCATTTTCTGTGCAAGGGACACAATTCTGAGGCTGTTTTACATCTGTGTATGGTTGTGGGACTACTTATGGATTTGCTAAGAATGCAGAGACTCTAGCTTAGGAACCTGCTCCGAGTTCTCACAAAGCTTAGCCTTCTAGTCAGTCATCTGCAGACAGATTCAGGGATTAACCACTCTTGTCTAATTAGGCTCCTTGATTAGTTGTTAAGCTTTGCAGTTGTATCTCTCTCCTGCTAAAGCTTGTGTTTTTCCAAATTTGTTAATGGCCTTCAAGCCATCCAGAGGAAATCCAGTCAGGATGTGTGCACACGCTGCAAACAGATCCATTTGCAAAGTGTTGCCCTAAGTTAGGTCAGTGTCCTGCAGCTCTTTGTGGACTATTCTGCTGCTGCACACAACATGAATTTTTCAAGCCTCTCACTCATTCAGTCTCTGTCTCTCTAGCTCGTTAGTGTGAAAGCAATTCAAAGCTGGAGGCCAACTTTCAATGTTCCAAATTATCCTTAGGGGAGCCTAGAGTGTTAGATTTCCCTTGGCTGAAGCTGCCCTTTATGAACCTACTCAAGTAGGTTCAGTGCATAAAATTTGGGAAAACATAGTATTAACTTAAACTTAAGCTGCACTTATTTCTACAGGAGTACCTGACTTATTTAATGTTCATACATGAAGCTGTACTTAGAAGGAGTTTATTTCAGCTTAAGAGACTCAGTCTTTCCAATAATTCATATGTCCTTCAGTTCAAGTAGAAGATAGTTTATTACCTTCTAGGAATTTATTACCTTCTAGTAAGTTTTTGCCATATTGCTCATGGCAGAAAAATCTCTTTCTTATTTTTCTGTTCTTTTTTCACTAGGACCTTTTCAAATAAGGACCATTCCCTTTTATCCCTGAGCAGGAAAAGGAATTTTTAAAGCAATTATCATGTATCAATGAGGAGTTCAGGAGAAGTTACTTAGGACATGCATATCTTTACAGACTATCCACTTCTACCTCCTTGTGATAATTTAGTGCCTGATAAACTAAAGCCACTTTGTGACTCTGTTACATGAATAAGACATTCTCAACTGCTCAATATTGAGCCTTTCTCTCAGATTTGCTATGCTAATTTCCTTACAGTCTCTCCTGAATCAGGCTCTCATAAAGTGAATCAGGTTACTCATATGGTTGTTATTCTATCCCCCAAAGTGAACCACTTTCTGAACCCTACTGGAGAGCAATTACCTGTACGTGGTGGTAGAGTTTGTGGGCAGTGGCCTCTACTGATGGCAGCACTATGCCAAGATGAGGGTAGAAACCTTCCTACCCTTGGTCTTTTGAAGGTAGGACAGCCCAGATCTTCAATTATAAACACTTGAATTTGAATGTCTCTATACTAGATATTTCTGATCATATTTATTGTCCTTGTGTATTTGGGAGCAATATTGGTTCTACCATATGCTCCTGTTTTATTCATGCTGGTATGTGTAAATATGGTTAGAAAACATTGAATTATTCCCTTTTGAACTTAATTTTCAAAGTATTTTTTTTATAAGGAGGCATTATAAAAGTGTGTTTTGACAATTGTTGGGGAGGGAAGAGTTGAATTTATGAATACTGGAAATTATTCTGCAGTCAAAGAAAAACATTATTCCTTAACTGAGATTGTGTGCTTGGCAAAAGAGCAGATATCTAGGGCAAACATCAGAGGATCAATATAGATGCACTGACCTCAGCTGGCTGCTGTAATCTATTAGTTTGATGCCTTTTTCTCTTGTGCTGAGTGGACCCTGGCTAATTACATAATTTCCCCAACATCAAGGAGGATGCAGAGTGAAAAACATCCAGAAGTAAAGGCCGTGCTGGCCATATTCAAAAGGTTAAAGAGAATCTCTTTTGACTGTAAAACAAGTTCCAGTCTTTATAGCCTTACGCTGGCTTTTTTGAGTTTCACACCAAATTTAGGGTAACCTATGTTCAAACTCAGGATAAGGAAATTAAGTTTCCCCAAAAGTTTTCCCTTAATATGTAGGGATTGAACAAGAAAACTCCAGGGTAATATGCTGCATATAAACATATATTTTAAGGAGCTCAAATACTTGAAGAAATAAAATCAGACTTAGATAAAACAATCTCCTGCTATTGAAAAGGAGTGGAGCCTAGCTAAAAAAAAAAAAGTCTTTAAATGACTGGATTCTCCTACCTGTTCTGCTTCAAAATTATGACTAGTTTTCTGTTCTCCAGTTCTTTTTCTTTACTCTTATATGGATTTATTTAGTCTCTTCTACTGTTAGAAAGAATCTATTTTAGCCTTTTGCATTTGGTGTAACGTGAATTGAATATGATGAATGAAGCAGGTAAGAAATAAGTATTGATTTAACGTTATGTTTGGGGGCTACTTGGCATTCTCTGGAAACATATTACATTATTTTGAGTTAATAATCAATTAGTAATATGATTTCCATAATCCAGTAATAGCTGCAATAAAGGACAACTTACAGAGCTGGATATTGTTGGCTCTAATAGAACATGTAGCATTGCTTTTGCCCACCATAGAATATTCCCTGGAATTTATCTTTTTAATAGAGTAATGAAAATGGTATTGACTATATTTAGTAAATATTACTGCATAAAAATCAGCAACTGTCCTGCCTTAAAAAAACATTAGAAATAAATTTAATGCAATTAGTTTTCTTCTTTCTTCTTGTTATTAAAATATTCAATAAAGTATAATTGTAGCTAGGCTGAAAAACAGACTTTAGGGAGCTGTCCTGAGAATGTGACAACTTGCATTTGAATGAGCAGAGTAGAAAATTCTGCACTCTGAGATGGACTTTCATGATGCCAAAACATGAAAGGCGAAGGAAAATAAAGTTCTATTCATTTTCAAGACTTTGATAGTAAATTCCTGTCTTGGTCAAGATGATTTAGATATTCGTCTCTCAGGCAAACATCTGAACCCACAGGCTTTCTCTTCCCATTCCTTTTGAAATGTTCAGAATACAGAAGAGGATTCAATACCTATTGAATATAAAAGTAGATCTTTTGAAGCAGTTGCCACATTTCACAAAATCCAGCAGTTACAATCTAGGTGCAACTAGATTGTAATTATTTTCTTTCTTCTGTAAGACTGATTTACTTTTATTTGCATATAACTGGTCTATTTTTCTACAAGTTAAATATAATTTTATTGCTCGTTAAGCATTTATAAATTGTGTGTAATTATTAAAAATAAGAGACAGTTGGACAATCTAAGATTTGTAATGAAGTTGCTATGCTTCTCTCATGTGAAAAGGGGAGATTTCACTGACCCCTTAGTGTTGGTCTGCCAGTGCCCCAAGATGGCCGAGACATTTCTGCCTGACCAGCCTGCCAGTGTCTCACTAGAGGGGTCCTTCACTGACCAGTTCTGATGGATCACAGGGTAGTTCAAATGACTTTTTCAGGGACACACCAATAGCACAAGGGAGACCCCTCAGTGAGTCTTTATTCAGTATGTTCCCTGCTGCTGGCACCTGCCAGCTCCTGTGAAGGACTCATACATTTATGGAAAAGCAGCCTTAATTGGCATCAAATTGTGTCAGGTTAAGGCTTGAGGATTGCTGGTGATAGTGTCTGACTGCAAAAATGTATTTGAAGCAACACACAGAGAGGCTCTAATCCCTGATAAAAGCATGCACAGAGGGCAGGTTCAGCCTGTCAACTGATCCCAGTATATACAATGGTGTCTTCCCTAACTTTTCTCCCATTCTTGACTTACTTTTATACTATTTCTTTATGTTTAGGTGGAGCTTGGGTGACTCTAGTCATACATGCCTTTGTTGCTGATTGGTGTAAAGTTGTCTCACTTTGGTTTTAGAGATACGGTCAGTAAAACTTAGAGCACACGCCCAGTGAGGGGTGGTTGTACCTTGGGGGTGTGTATTTTGGGGGGGGTGTATTAATGTTACAATTATGCTATAGTAAACCAACTTCCTCTGAGGAGAACAATTTCACCGGAGCTGTTGGTCAGCTGCAAGACATTTTCTCTCTCCCCTGGCTGACAGATGGTATGGGGTTTATCACCTGCAAAGTACCATCGAGTTCCCCTCCTGCAAGGATTTCAACAGAGCCTGGCCATGGTGTCTCCACTCCTCTCTTCCTTCCCTCTTATAAGGTGCCTACAGCTTTATGGGGAATCATCCAGGGAGTAGCAGCTGTGTTTTACCCTATACTTTCTGTACCACTATATCATCTGTTAGGATGAGAACGTAACTTCTCAGTTTCCTCTAGTTTTATCCCCAGCCATGTTTCCACAGGTTCCATACTGAAATGAAGCTTTTAAACTCAAAATTATAATAATTTTTATGTTTCTTAACTTTTTACATGACATTTAGAAAAACTGGACTTTCTAAGACTGGTACTTGTGGTAAGCATCCATAAAACTCTATGCTGACAGTCTGAATTTTAGTAGGAGATACTGTACACTTCTCTGTACTGCTCTGTTACATTGTAACTTCAGATGTTGTATGTAGGAATCTTTTTTCACTGTTTTTCTATGTAAGAGATTTACGAGATCTGTATCTTGAAACTTTGTTGTTCAGCCTCAGTGAGTTCTGTCATTATTCTTGCACTGAATGAGGTCTTGAAACTAAAGCGTTCTGACACTTAGTCCTGCTTTCTTGTACAGTTATTTAATATCTTCACAGAACATATTTCAAACTACTGCACTACAGTATGCTCAATGCTTTTTTCTCCCCACAAGAAGTTACATTTTGCTGTTGAGGTGACAATTTTGTATATGGTCAATTAAATGTGTGAAAGCTGTTTATATCTATACAAGGATTTATTAGGGGATGGAACACACCAGTGTGACATGCTTGATTTTCCTCATATAGCACAAGGTGTTTGTCTAGCACATTTTATAAATATTTGGTGCTTCAACTTAGCTGAAAACAAACACATTCTGTGTAAAGGACTGTGTTTTCTTCCACCCATTACTTATTCCTGGGGAAACCTGAAGAGATTGATAGCTAGGTAGAATTGCTGTGTTCAAGGTGATAATCAGTGAGGTCACCAACAGAAACATCTTCTGTTCCTCCAGGATTATATAAAGTTACCATTCCTCTGGTGTTCTTTCCTGAGCTGAGGTGCTGCAATTAAACTATGCTTGACCTTAGCCAAAACACCAAGAAATGGTATGACCAAGTCTGTGCTCCTGAACTGTGTCAGTGGAACACAGTTGCAATAAAATGTGCTTATCTATGGGCATGTTGACTGGACATTCAGCCTGCTGTGGGTGCTGCTCCTGTTATTCTAAACAGCTGAGGAAAGGATACACCCTCTTTGTTCTGTGAACAGTATTTTTCCTCTTTTCCCTCTTTTCTGATTTGACAAAATGGGTGGCTGAGGCTTTTAGTTATGTCGGGCTGTTTCAGAAAATCAATTTACGTACTTAAAATCCTTTGAATCTGCTTGAGATACAGATCTAATTAATCCTGAACATGGCAGGCAAGTATAATGCTAAGGCAAGGGGTAAATCTGTGTTTAGGAGTACTGGCTCCTTTGTCTATTGTTGCGATGCATTTCTAGTTAAAAATTTAAAAAAACATGAATTAATGCTTTAAGCCATTTATATGCAAATACATTTCAATTATTTTCTGATGATTTACACTTGGAATTTGTGTGGGATGTGCTGTAGATGAAATTCAGTATAAATATATCTTTTCTTCATAAAATTAACTCCCCAGTTTTTGAGTGTTAAATACTGTGAATGCTGTTCTTTTCATACCGTGTGGACTTAACAGTAAATAGAAGCCACA
Source organism: Rhabdornis inornatus (assembly GCA_013397075.1). NCBI lineage: Eukaryota > Metazoa > Chordata > Aves > Passeriformes > Rhabdornithidae > Rhabdornis > Rhabdornis inornatus. The sequence goes on from VWZS01001739.1 coordinate 122,811, forward strand.
TAATGTATTTAAAAATAAAAAGGATATGGTTTCTAAGGGAAGTTTACTATATTAAAATGGTAGATGTTTTGTCTATCCAGGCAACTACCCTCTAGGTTTCTGAAGAATTGTAAAGAATACTAAAAGGACTATTATTTCAATTTTTAGAACTGAAATGTCAGGAATTAAATTTTATAACAGTCTTTACTCTAGCTATGTTCTCTTAAATGAAACCTATTGGATAAGACACTGGAAGCTTTCAAAGTATTTTCTGTTCATCACACCATTGTAGCCCAGACTCAGCAAAGCATATTAATCTGCGAACAAAAATAAGTCTGTGTATAAGTCCTTTTCTAGATGCAAAAACGCTTCAACATATGGATAAATTCTTCAGTAATATTACAGCTTTTATCAGTGGTTTAAAGTGCTGGCAAACTGAAACTTATTATAAAGCATCTGGCTTGCAAGGGCCTGAATGTAAATTCTATCTGTGTAAAGCCAGAACTTTGAGGATTTAGGAATCTGTGCCCTTCTGAATTTCTTATCTGATTTTTAGTTTTATTAGTGGAACATGCAAACATTTTCTGCCCACTGGGATGTTTGTAATCCCATTTCTAATAATCAGGAAAAAATGTAAGCTTCCTATTTTGAATGCCCTGTTGATAAGCATTTTGACAAGATGATTCAAAACTTACACTGTGCTGGATTATCTGTGAAAGATTTCCTTGTCAAACAAGCATTTTGCATATGACAAGTTTTTCTGCACTACTATGCCATTAAATTTTTTTTTAAATAAATGATTTTGTGTCTGTCAGTGTACTCCTGCATATGCCATTGCATGCACAATGTAAGAAATGATTCCTTTTTTCCATTTTAACTGCCTAACTTACAATGGGTTCAAAGCTGCATACAGTTATAATACAATAAGAGAATAATTATTGTAGTAGAAATGATCTTTTCAACAGTCCACCATTTCCCTACATTTTTTAGTTTATTGAATGGCTGATAAAAATGATATGCTGCATGTTTGAGAGAGGCAGAATAAAAAGGACATATTTGATCCTTGTCAATACTTCTCCGTTTTACAAAAACTCTCCACAGACTCAAGATGTATGATTATCTAGAATTGCTTTTTCTTCATGGCTCATTCAATAACATATTTCCATATTTATGAAAAACACATGGAATTCAGAACTGTGGTGGATGTGGCCTTATAGCTGAGTTCAATCACTAGCATTTAGAACTATATCTTGTGTGTTAGTCAAACCATTTCCAGTTGTGATATAAAATTCAAAACATGGGAAATCAAATACTTGAGGGGACAGAAAAAGAATAAAATATTGTATTCTTCAGTTTGTGAGGGACATAATCATTGCAACTGCTGGTTTCATGAAATGGTAAACCTGATTTGGAAGGAGCCTTTTCTAAATAATTGCAAAAACAAGCCTAATCCATAACACCTAAATTTTATCACTAACAAATTTAAAAGTCGGTCTTCTGAACTGGCACACTCAAACTTTGGATTGGCTTCTTTGGTCTCTGGAAAGAGGAGGATGCTTGACTGTGGTAGAGGTGGCTGAGCAGGTGCCTCCTGACCCAGAACTGCCATTCCAGCTGAGGAGCTCTGCTGTACACTTGGCTGGAAAGCCGTGGGGAAGGAGCTGGCAGTTGGAATCACAGCAGAGATGGGTAATCTTTTTGGAGCCTTACCAAGGAGACTGATGTAGAAGACATGGGAAGTACAGAATAGATTTGAAGGGAGATGGCTTTAGAAGAATGTCATTAATCTAAGGTGACAGAGAAGGAGAGAACTGTATGGGGCAGATGAGAAAACATCCTGAATGGATGGTGATTTTTTCTGGCTGTCTGAAGAGAAGGCAGGTTTTTTCAGAAAAGGCATAAATTTCTGGAAAGGGCCTGAAAGGTCTGGAATGACTTATCTGTCCACATTTCTCAGTCAATACTGAGGAAATTATATCTTGTTTTTCATCACCTATACAGCTGTTCCCATATTACTAGGTAAGAATTCTTTGTCAACAGCTTGGAAACCTCCTTGTAAAGGGAGAAAACCCCACTGAATCCTGTGTTATGTCAGCATTTTGTTTATATACTCTTACCTTTAAGAAGCACAGTTTTCTAAAAAAGACTTACCTTATATGTATGGTAATATAGTAAGGCTCTTCATTTCTTAAAATACGTAATTCAAAAAGATGTCCCAACACATTTGTATATAATTTGTTGAAATATATTCCAATACAATAAAAAACCTAATGCAAATTTAAAGTAAAAAACTCGTGATTGTTGCTTTGAAAATTCAGTGCATGTATTTCTACTTGAAAGACCCAACCACACAACACAGGATTCTTAAGCCTATAAGTGCCAATATAGACATTTATATTAAGATTCAATTTAGTTTAACATAGTTTTGAGTAATTTCTGAATTCAAAATTGAAAGAGTCATGCTTATCTAGTTTATGTGCAGCAGTACACTCAAGCAGCAAATCTGAAGTATAAATAAATGATGCTATGCCTAATCAAAAGAAATTACAGAAAGGAGATTCTGTATTCCCTTTAACAGTTATTTATTCATTAACAAGTCAAAGTTTTTAAACTTCATTGAATAAGGGTAAAAAAAAGTTGCCAAGGAAAATATGGTGTATTGGCTGGAATTGTAGCAACCAGTAAAATTATAGTAAAAAGTATGCTAAAAAAAGTACACTAATACCAACGAAATATCTCATATGAGGTAGTTCACACTTCTTTTGTCTTTTTCAGGTTTTCTACAGTCATGTTTTTTCTTCCTTTTGGCTTTTTTTTTTCATGGTAATCCTACAAAGATGAAATGAAACCTTCTCTTTTCCTCCTGATACTACGGACAAAGGCTCTCTCTAAACATGACATAATACAATTTTGGTAGAACAAAAAGATTGCTGTCTCTATAGAAGAAAGTACCCATAGGGGACTAGGGGGCTGCAATCAAGACAGTATGAACTTGATCAGAAACAAACAAAAAAGAGATTGTGATTCAGTGGTGGGTTTTATTTATTTATTTTTTTTTAAATTAAAATTCAGGAACAAATCACACTGTTAGCAGCAGGAGCCAGCAGTTCCCTTCCTGGATAAGTGTCTTGGATAAAAAATTATTCAGTATTCCATTTTCAACAAAGAGTGGAGGCAGCAGAAGGGACAGAGAACATTCACCTTACCTGGCATGTAACAGTTCTGATAAATGCGGCTCTGTTCTTCTGGCTCCTTTGATGCCCAAAGAACTAAGAATTCAGTCTTTAATTCAGTTGCTGCCATCAGCAGCTTGTGTGTTTCTGGTACCGCTGAGGAGTTCCATCGAGGACATGAAAGACTGAGAGACTCAGAGCAATCAACCTCAAGACCACCAGCCTGCAGAGTGATGCAGCTTTTGTCACTTAGGTAGACTGAAAGACTAATATTAATTTAATCTAGACTAGGCTCTACTTATGCCTTCTGGTCCTATTTTTTCTATCATATGTATTTTAATTCGGAAGCTGGAAAAATTAGGCTAAATAATTGGCTGTTCATATCAATGAAATACCTAGAAAGAGCACAGGGCAGCACAAGATTAGGGAGATAACAGAACTAAATATAGCTTTCACGCTGGAAAACTTAAATTAGTTCTTCTTAAGTGTGACCAGGCATGAAAATACCTTTCCCAAGGATATTACCTGATTGGCATCTTAGTAATAAACTCTTGACATCAAATAGATTTCATAATTTATTATTCTTTAATACATTTTTAGAGGTGATGATTGGTTTCTAACTTCACTCTGCTTTGTCTTGAAGAGGATATGTTAAACTTTAATTAATATATTAATGTATTTAAACCTTAAACTTGCAACTTGCCATGAAGGGCAGCTTGATCTGATGAAAGAGCATGATCCTATGGCGAAAGAGTTTAGTACACTCTGCTTCTAGGGAATAGTCTTCTTTTCTTTTTACTGAGATCCTCTATGCATTGAGTGGGCTCATCCTGTTCCTGAGAATCCTTGTTCCCTTTTGCTTTTCCTTGGGGCTTCTGGCTTGCTCGCATCAGAAATGCCCTTTCAGTAGGGGAGCACACCTTACTGCTAAAGGCATATGGCAGGGCAGGGGAGGAGAGGGAGGTTATCATGGCAGCACCCATCCCATATTTGTAAGCGGGTGTGACTGTGAATCACAGCAAAGTTTGAGATCATTCTGCTGCATTTCATGTACTGCTGAAACACGGATGAATTTCATGACATATCAAGTGCTTTGTCTCTATCAAAGTTAAGGTCTATTTCCTCAACCATTAAAAAAAAAATAAAAATTCCAACTCACTATAAGTTAGGAAAACTTTTTATTTGATGTCAATATACATCTATATCTTAAATCTTTGCCATGATATACATTCTCTCTACTTGTCTAAGCTAATGTTGTTCAGGACTGAAGGAAATAGAATTAAATAATACAACAAATTTTATGGTGTTCTATGCATTGTTCTGTGCTGGCTGTACTTCAGAGTCTGACAGATGACAGTCCTGAAATCTATGTGTGCTTATCTAATCTCTTTCAGAAAGTTCAATATAACCTTACTTTTGAAAAGAGTGTAACTGGCAGTATCTGTGCTAAACAGCTTTTTGAATCCTAAAATCTTTTACTGAAAACATTCCAAGTGTGCGTTATATATGTGTGTATATATAT